>CM070066.1:0-2500 GCA_036320875.1 Cotoneaster glaucophyllus | reverse complement strand
TAGGGTTTAGGGTTTAGGGTTTAGGGTTTAGGGTTTAGGGTTTAGGGTTTAGGGTTTAGGGTTTAGGGTTTAGGGTTTAGGGTTTAGGGTTTAGGGTTTAGGGTTTAGGGTTTAGGGTTTAGGGTTTAGGGTTTAGGGTTTAGGGTTTAGGGTTTAGGGTTTAGGGTTTAGGGTTTAGGGTTTAGGGTTTAGGGTTTAGGGTTTAGGGTTTAGGGTTTAGGGTTTAGGGTTTAGGGTTTAGGGTTTAGGGTTTAGGGTTTAGGGTTTAGGGTTTAGGGTTTAGGGTTTAGGGTTTAGGGTTTAGGGTTTAGGGTTTAGGGTTTAGGGTTTAGGGTTTAGGGTTTAGGGTTTAGGGTTTAGGGTTTAGGGTTTAGGGTTTAGGGTTTAGGGTTTAGGGTTTAGGGTTTAGGGTTTAGGGTTTAGGGTTTAGGGTTTAGGGTTTAGGGTTTAGGGTTTAGGGTTTAGGGTTTAGGGTTTAGGGTTTAGGGTTTAGGGTTTAGGGTTTAGGGTTTAGGGTTTAGGGTTTAGGGTTTAGGGTTTAGGGTTTAGGGTTTAGGGTTTAGGGTTTAGGGTTTAGGGTTTAGGGTTTAGGGTTTAGGGTTTAGGGTTTAGGGTTTAGGGTTTAGGGTTTAGGGTTTAGGGTTTAGGGTTTAGGGTTTAGGGTTTAGGGTTTAGGGTTTAGGGTTTAGGGTTTAGGGTTTAGGGTTTAGGGTTTAGGGTTTAGGGTTTAGGGTTTAGGGTTTAGGGTTTAGGGTTTAGGGTTTAGGGTTTAGGGTTTAGGGTTTAGGGTTTAGGGTTTAGGGTTTAGGGTTTAGGGTTTAGGGTTTAGGGTTTAGGGTTTAGGGTTTAGGGTTTAGGGTTTAGGGTTTAGGGTTTAGGGTTTAGGGTTTAGGGTTTAGGGTTTAGGGTTTAGGGTTTAGGGTTTAGGGTTTAGGGTTTAGGGTTTAGGGTTTAGGGTTTAGGGTTTAGGGTTTAGGGTTTAGGGTTTAGGGTTTAGGGTTTAGGGTTTAGGGTTTAGGGTTTAGGGTTTAGGGTTTAGGGTTTAGGGTTTAGGGTTTAGGGTTTAGGGTTTAGGGTTTAGGGTTTAGGGTTTAGGGTTTAGGGTTTAGGGTTTAGGGTTTAGGGTTTAGGGTTTAGGGTTTAGGGTTTAGGGTTTAGGGTTTAGGGTTTAGGGTTTAGGGTTTAGGGTTTAGGGTTTAGGGTTTAGGGTTTAGGGTTTAGGGTTTAGGGTTTAGGGTTTAGGGTTTAGGGTTTAGGGTTTAGGGTTTAGGGTTTAGGGTTTAGGGTTTAGGGTTTAGGGTTTAGGGTTTAGGGTTTAGGGTTTAGGGTTTAGGGTTTAGGGTTTAGGGTTTAGGGTTTAGGGTTTAGGGTTTAGGGTTTAGGGTTTAGGGTTTAGGGTTTAGGGTTTAGGGTTTAGGGTTTAGGGTTTAGGGTTTAGGGTTTAGGGTTTAGGGTTTAGGGTTTAGGGTTTAGGGTTTAGGGTTTAGGGTTTAGGGTTTAGGGTTTAGGGTTTAGGGTTTAGGGTTTAGGGTTTAGGGTTTAGGGTTTAGGGTTTAGGGTTTAGGGTTTAGGGTTTAGGGTTTAGGGTTTAGGGTTTAGGGTTTAGGGTTTAGGGTTTAGGGTTTAGGGTTTAGGGTTTAGGGTTTAGGGTTTAGGGTTTAGGGTTTAGGGTTTAGGGTTTAGGGTTTAGGGTTTAGGGTTTAGGGTTTAGGGTTTAGGGTTTAGGGTTTAGGGTTTAGGGTTTAGGGTTTAGGGTTTAGGGTTTAGGGTTTAGGGTTTAGGGTTTAGGGTTTAGGGTTTAGGGTTTAGGGTTTAGGGTTTAGGGTTTAGGGTTTAGGGTTTAGGGTTTAGGGTTTAGGGTTTAGGGTTTAGGGTTTAGGGTTTAGGGTTTAGGGTTTAGGGTTTAGGGTTTAGGGTTTAGGGTTTAGGGTTTAGGGTTTAGGGTTTAGGGTTTAGGGTTTAGGGTTTAGGGTTTAGGGTTTAGGGTTTAGGGTTTAGGGTTTAGGGTTTAGGGTTTAGGGTTTAGGGTTTAGGGTTTAGGGTTTAGGGTTTAGGGTTTAGGGTTTAGGGTTTAGGGTTTAGGGTTTAGGGTTTAGGGTTTAGGGTTTAGGGTTTAGGGTTTAGGGTTTAGGGTTTAGGGTTTAGGGTTTAGGGTTTAGGGTTTAGGGTTTAGGGTTTAGGGTTTAGGGTTTAGGGTTTAGGGTTTAGGGTTTAGGGTTTAGGGTTTAGGGTTTAGGGTTTAGGGTTTAGGGTTTAGGGTTTAGGGTTTAGGGTTTAGGGTTTAGGGTTTAGGGTTTAGGGTTTAGGGTTTAGGGTTTAGGGTTTAGGGTTTAGGGTTTAGGGTTTAGGGTTTAGGGTTTAGGGTTTAGGGTTTAGGGTTTAGGGTTTAGGGTTTAGGGTTTAGGGTTTAGGGTTTAGGGTTTAGGGTTTAGGGTTTAGGGTTTAGGGTTTAGGGTTTAGGGTTTAGGGTTTAGGGTTTAGGGTTTAGGGTTTAGGGTTT
>CM070065.1:28496579-28498786 GCA_036320875.1 Cotoneaster glaucophyllus | reverse complement strand
CCCTAAACCCTAAACCCTAAACCCTAAACCCTAAACCCTAAACCCTAAACCCTAAACCCTAAACCCTAAACCCTAAACCCTAAACCCTAAACCCTAAACCCTAAACCCTAAACCCTAAACCCTAAACCCTAAACCCTAAACCCTAAACCCTAAACCCTAAACCCTAAACCCTAAACCCTAAACCCTAAACCCTAAACCCTAAACCCTAAACCCTAAACCCTAAACCCTAAACCCTAAACCCTAAACCCTAAACCCTAAACCCTAAACCCTAAACCCTAAACCCTAAACCCTAAACCCTAAACCCTAAACCCTAAACCCTAAACCCTAAACCCTAAACCCTAAACCCTAAACCCTAAACCCTAAACCCTAAACCCTAAACCCTAAACCCTAAACCCTAAACCCTAAACCCTAAACCCTAAACCCTAAACCCTAAACCCTAAACCCTAAACCCTAAACCCTAAACCCTAAACCCTAAACCCTAAACCCTAAACCCTAAACCCTAAACCCTAAACCCTAAACCCTAAACCCTAAACCCTAAACCCTAAACCCTAAACCCTAAACCCTAAACCCTAAACCCTAAACCCTAAACCCTAAACCCTAAACCCTAAACCCTAAACCCTAAACCCTAAACCCTAAACCCTAAACCCTAAACCCTAAACCCTAAACCCTAAACCCTAAACCCTAAACCCTAAACCCTAAACCCTAAACCCTAAACCCTAAACCCTAAACCCTAAACCCTAAACCCTAAACCCTAAACCCTAAACCCTAAACCCTAAACCCTAAACCCTAAACCCTAAACCCTAAACCCTAAACCCTAAACCCTAAACCCTAAACCCTAAACCCTAAACCCTAAACCCTAAACCCTAAACCCTAAACCCTAAACCCTAAACCCTAAACCCTAAACCCTAAACCCTAAACCCTAAACCCTAAACCCTAAACCCTAAACCCTAAACCCTAAACCCTAAACCCTAAACCCTAAACCCTAAACCCTAAACCCTAAACCCTAAACCCTAAACCCTAAACCCTAAACCCTAAACCCTAAACCCTAAACCCTAAACCCTAAACCCTAAACCCTAAACCCTAAACCCTAAACCCTAAACCCTAAACCCTAAACCCTAAACCCTAAACCCTAAACCCTAAACCCTAAACCCTAAACCCTAAACCCTAAACCCTAAACCCTAAACCCTAAACCCTAAACCCTAAACCCTAAACCCTAAACCCTAAACCCTAAACCCTAAACCCTAAACCCTAAACCCTAAACCCTAAACCCTAAACCCTAAACCCTAAACCCTAAACCCTAAACCCTAAACCCTAAACCCTAAACCCTAAACCCTAAACCCTAAACCCTAAACCCTAAACCCTAAACCCTAAACCCTAAACCCTAAACCCTAAACCCTAAACCCTAAACCCTAAACCCTAAACCCTAAACCCTAAACCCTAAACCCTAAACCCTAAACCCTAAACCCTAAACCCTAAACCCTAAACCCTAAACCCTAAACCCTAAACCCTAAACCCTAAACCCTAAACCCTAAACCCTAAACCCTAAACCCTAAACCCTAAACCCTAAACCCTAAACCCTAAACCCTAAACCCTAAACCCTAAACCCTAAACCCTAAACCCTAAACCCTAAACCCTAAACCCTAAACCCTAAACCCTAAACCCTAAACCCTAAACCCTAAACCCTAAACCCTAAACCCTAAACCCTAAACCCTAAACCCTAAACCCTAAACCCTAAACCCTAAACCCTAAACCCTAAACCCTAAACCCTAAACCCTAAACCCTAAACCCTAAACCCTAAACCCTAAACCCTAAACCCTAAACCCTAAACCCTAAACCCTAAACCCTAAACCCTAAACCCTAAACCCTAAACCCTAAACCCTAAACCCTAAACCCTAAACCCTAAACCCTAAACCCTAAACCCTAAACCCTAAACCCTAAACCCTAAACCCTAAACCCTAAACCCTAAACCCTAAACCCTAAACCCTAAACCCTAAACCCTAAACCCTAAACCCTAAACCCTAAACCCTAAACCCTAAACCCTAAACCCTAAACCCTAAACCCTAAACCCTAAACCCTAAACCCTAAACCCTAAACCCTAAACCCTAAACCCTAAACCCTAAACCCTAAACCCTAAACCCTAAACCCTAAACCCTAAACCCTAAACCCTAAACCCTAAACCCTAAACCCTAAACCCTAAACCCTAAACC
>CM070065.1:28171579-28494079 GCA_036320875.1 Cotoneaster glaucophyllus | reverse complement strand
CTTACCTTGCCTTGCCTTGCCTTGCCTTGCCTCGGGGCAAGTTTGCCTTGCCTCGGGGCAAGTTTGCTTTGCCTTGCCTTGCCTCGAGGAATGTTTGCGTTGCCTTGCCTTGCCTTGCCTTGCCTTGTCACAAACATTTTAAAAAAATAAAAAAAATTTAAAATAAAAAAATAAACATCTGAGGGTGTGACGTCTACGAAGGTCGAACATTTGCCTTGCCTTGCCTTATCACAAAAATTTTAAAAATTAAAAATAAATTAAAAAAATTTTAAAAAAAAACATCTAAGGGTGTGACGTCTACGAAGGTTGAACATGAAGGTTGAATGATGAAGTTTTTCCTGAAAATCCACTACAATTTTTAAAAACTGTCTCAACTTGGTAAATGGTGACACAACATGCATTATTGGTTGTTGTCATCCACTTTGAGGTGCTTGCCTCAGGTGCCTTGGCTTGCTTTGGAAGTGATGACACAAATTTAGGAGATGGGAACAAGGAATGATGCGTTGAGATTGGTCATGATTCTTTAAAATTCTCTCAGATGGTAGATAGTGGCACTAGATTGAGTTTTTGACATATTTAGTAGTTTTTGAGTGAAAAATCCAAAGCAAACAAAACCAAGCTTCCCCATTATTTGCCTTGAGAACCAAACAAGACGGCAAAACTTAATATTTCTTAGCATCATGCAGGTATGCTTTTCCTCTTTTAAGATTATGGATGATCATTGTCTTAAATTTATGCATTTCTCACCATGGCAAACAATGCAAATGAAGCTTTAGGTTCCGCTCAACTTCACATAGAATAGATTAGGACCAAAAAGTTGTCAATAGGGAAGAAAGAAGCAAACCCTTTAACTCTCGATCTTCACCCATGTCGTCACTAGTCTCTCTGCTCAGCGTTAGCATGAAGACATCCATTACCTCATGGAGCTTGGTGCTTGCCTCGAGTACCTTGGGTTGCCTTGGAAGTTAAAGCATGGAATGGGACAAATTTAGGTGATGACAACAAGGAATGATACGTTGAGATTGGTTGAATGGTTTATGTGAAGGAAGGTTTGGCGTTGTGCTTGGTCATGAATCTTTTAAATTCTCTCAAGATGGTATATAATGGGATTACAAACCATTGAATGAGACAATTGTATAGAAAAGAAAACTTCCTCTGTAAGTTTTCTGATTTTGTATTGAATGAATTAATTGACTTGTACAGATGTGAATATATATAGCCTTAGCTACCTTAGGCTAATTACAAGAATACCCTCAACTATATTGACTAATTACAGTTACTAATAAAACTAATTACATTTAGCTTTAACAAACTATTTATTAGTAACTATATTGGATGACTTGTCATTCTCCCTAATACACCCCCTCAAGCGAAAGGAGGAATCAGATAGGATTCCAATTGGAAGCTTGAAACACAGATAAGAGAATCTGCTTTTAGATAAAGATTTGGTGTGAAGATCAGCCAATTGGTCTTCACTGCAAACATAGCAGACTTTGATGAGATTTGCTAGAACCAACTCCCGGATGTAGTGATAGTCAATCTCAACATGCTTGGTTCGAGCATGAAAAATAGGATTATATGCTAAAGAGATTGCTGAAATATTATCACACCATAGGGTAGGCATTGTAGGTAGAGAGAAATGAAGATCTTTAAGGATTTTGCAGACCCAAGTTAGTTCTGCAGCAGTGTGTGCTAAAGAACGATATTCAGCCTTTGTAGAAGAGCGAGCAACAGTGCTTTGTTTCTTAGCGCTCCAGCTGATAAGATTAGGACCAAGAAATACACAATATCCACTGGTGGATCGCCTATCAAATGTGCAGCCAGCCCAATCAGCATCAGAGTATGCTGAAAGATTAGTAGATCCTTTGGTGAACCATAACCCATGAGAAATAGAACCTTTAAGAAATCTGAGGACCCGTTTTGCTGCTTGAAGATGTTGTTCTCTGGGAGCATGCATAAACTGACAGATTTGATTAACAACAAATGATAGATTCGGTCGAGTCCAAGTGAGATATTGCAAACCACCAACTATGGTCCTATATTCAGTGGGATTTTATAAGAGAGGCCCACTATGATCCAGTTTCTGAGAGCCAAGAGGAGTGTAACAAGGTTTGGCACCCTCCATATTTTTTTTCTTAAGAAGATCAAGTAAGTACTTGGTCTGATGGAGAAAAATTCTTTTGTTGGATTTGTGTACTTCCAGCCCCAAGAAATAGTGTAAAGAGCCAAGATCTTTTACGGGAAACTGAGTACTGAGTTGTTGGATAAACTGTTGACAGAGTTGAGAGTTAGGTCCAGCAACTAGGATATCATCCACATAAACAAGGACAATGACCAATTGAGGTCCATTAAGGACAAACAAAGAAGCATCAGATTGAGATTGGTGAAACCCAAGTGCTTGAAGAGCTTGAAACAATTTATCAAACCAAGCTCTAGGAGCTTGTTTGAGGCCATATAAGGATTTTTACAGCTTGCAAACAAAATGGGGAGAGGTAGGATCAATAAAACCAGGGGGTTGTTGCATGTAAACATCCTCCTTTAAATCACCATGAAGGAATGCATTGCTAATGTCTAACTGGTTCAAAAACCAATTATTTTGGACAGCAAATGTAAGTAGAATCCAAATGGTTACTGGCTTGGCAACAGGACTAAAAGTTTCCTGAAAATCAACCCCTGCTTGCTGATGAAAACCCTTTGCCACCAAGCGGGCCTTGTGTCTATCAATAGTTCCATCAGGATTTTTCTTGATCCGAAACACCCATTTACAGCCAACAACATTCTGAAAAGGATGAGATGGAACGAGAGACCAAGTACCTGTGGTTATTAAGGCATTGTATTCAGCTTGCATTGCAGCTCTCCAGTGAGCATGCTTTGATGCTTGCAAATAAGTGGTGGGAACAAAATCAAGATCAGCTGGAAGTGGATGTTTTGTTGCTGCATAGGCTCGAGACTGAAGAATTCCAGCTTTAGATCGTGTAATCATGGGATGTGCATTCCCAGGCATAATTGGATGACTTGGCTGAATAGGTAGTGAAGAGGATTCACTGTGAGAAATAGAACTGGAAGAATTGGGAGAATAATCCACTGTCTGAGTACCAGAAGATGGAGCTGTTGAAGATGATAGCTGAGTGATAGGAGGAGGTACAGACGAACACTGTGAGTCTGAAGAAGTACTATCTGTAGAAGAGCTTGGACAATGTTTGCTGAAGTGAAGATCCACGGATGGAGAAGGTGCAGAAACTGAGCTTGCTGAAGTAGAATGACTGAGCTGCAGTGACTGAAAGGGATAAGTTGCTTCATCAAAAACAACATGTCTTGATATATAGATTCGATTTGTGAGGGGATCAAGACATCTATAGCCTTTATGTTGAAGACTATAGCCCAAAAACACACAACTTTTACTTTTAGCATCCAATTTGCTGTGAATGTAAGGTTTAAGCCAAGGATAACATTGACAGCCAAAGACTTTCAGTTTAGAGTAATCTGGTTGTCGATTGAAAAGAAGTTCCCAAGGTGACTTTTTGAGACCAGAAATAGGGAGTCTATTGATCAAATAGATTGCAGTGGAGAAGGCTTCAACCCAAAAAACTTGAGGAATATGAAAAGCTACCAGTAGTGTTCTAGCTGTCTCAACAAGATGCATATGCTTTCTTTCTGCACAGCCATTTTGTTCAGGTGTATGTGGACAACTGAACTGATGTAATATACCATGTGCACGAAGAAATGAAGCAAAGGAGTTACTAGTAAATTCACCCCCTGAATCTGAACGCGGAATTTTGATTTTATTTCCACTGAAGTTTTCTACATAGGTTTTGAAAGTAACAAATGTAGAGTATACATCAGATTTAGACTTCAATGGAAAAAACCAACTGTATTTACTAAAATCATCAACAACAAGAAGATAATATTTGAAGCCACTATTAGATGGAACAGAAGCAGGTCCCCACAGATCACAGTGCAAAAGTTAGAGACTTTGAGTTGTTGATGAAGAAGCCACTCCAAAAGGAAGTTTGTGGTTCTTAGCAAGTGCACAATCTGAGCAGAAAAAATCAACAGTCTTCTTGCCATGCAGTGCAAGATGATTGGTAGAGATGACTTTTCTAAAAATTGAAGATGAAGGATGTCCGAGGCGCTTGTGCCATACTGTGACAGGTGCTTGAATGCTGAGAAATGCTGAAGATGAAGGAGGAGAACTGGTGGAATTGGTGGAACTGTGGAGAGGATAGAAGCCATCCTTAACAGGTCCTTGCAAAAGCATCTTCCCCGAAATGCGATCCTTTACAGTGGATCCGTAAGGGTCAATAGTCAATGAACAGTTATTATCCTTAAGAAACTGATAAGAGATTATGTTTCATGAAAGGAACATGTAAAACATTTCTCAGCTTAAAAGAAGTATACGGAGTGTGTAGAGATGAGGAACCAGTGTGATGGATAGATAATCCATTACCATCTCCAATGTACACTTTGTCTTCTCCAGTGTAGGGAGTAGGAGAAGAGATGTTAGCTACATCATTGGTGATGTGGGAAGTTGCTCCATAATCAATTATCCAAGGCTGAGATGGTTTTGCAGAATGATGCACACACATAGCAGCAAGTTTGGCTGGAGGAATGCGACCACAGATGTCCGGATTCATACGATCAAAGCAGTCAATTGCCTCATGACTGGTAGAACCACAAATCTGACAAGGAGCTTTGAAAGTGGTAGAACCTTGATAATTGCGAGAGCCTTGATAATTGCGATGTCCACGGTTGTTGATAAAGGAGCCCCTATTATTATGAAAATTGTGATTGCTGCGATTAGAGGAGAAATTACCTCGAGAGGGCTTACCACGATTGGAGTTAAATCGAGAAGCATTGTGAAATGACTGATTCTGAGCAGCAAAGGCAGATGGAGTGGAAAGCAAAGGAGGCTGAGATTGCACTGAGAAGGCTTGAAAAGGCTCAGTTGCAGATGATGAAGTAACAGCCTTGCGACGTGTCATAGACAGCTCTTTGGTGAGTAAGTAAACCATGAAGTTCATCAAGAAATGTAGAAGATAGTCGCAGCATGATGGAATCAATAAAAGACTCGAATTCATCGGGCAATCCATGTAGAGTGGCAGCAATTAGGTCACGATCGGACACTGAAGCACCAGCAGCTTGCAAGGAATCAGCAATTGCCTTGATTTGTTGAAGATATTCAGAAATTGACTGAGAACCTTTCTGAATTGATTGAAGTCTGGATCGTAATTGGTGAATATGAGCCTCCGAAACTCCACTAAAACGCTGTTCAAGCTTTACCCAGAGCTCACGAGAAGAAGAAACTCCAACTGTAAACGGAATGATCTCCTCTAACAGGGTAGAATTGAGCCAGATCAAGAGATTTTGATCCTTTTCATACCAATCCTCGAAGTCAGGGTTCATCGAGCGATCAGGTAAGAGTGGCGAAGGACAAATCTCAGTGCCATCAATGATACCAAGAAGCTTGTAACGCCGGAAAATTGGAGCAAATAGTGCTCGCCATGGCAGATAGTTAGAACTTTTCAGCTTGATTGGCACCATACTTCCAATATTATGAATTGTAAGAGATGTATACAAATTCAGAGGACTCGGATTAGAAGAGGAATTAGGGTTTTGTACCGAATGAGAGATGATCTGAGAAGACGATCCAGTAAGTTGCGATGCAGATTGAGCAGCCATATCTTGCAGACAGCAAGATTCAAGAGATCGAAGACGAGAAATCGATCAAGAATCAGAGAAGAAAACAAGAATCGATCAAGAATCGATCGAGATGGCTAGCGGAAGAGAGAGTCGGTGCTGTGAAGCAGAATGGCGTGATACCATATAGAAAAGAAAACTTTCTCTGTAAGTTTTCTGATTTTGTATTGAATGAATTAATTGACTTGTACAGATGTGAATATATATAGCCTTAGCTACCTTAGGCTAATTACAAGAATACCCTCAACTATATTGACTAATTACAGTTACTAATAAAACTAATTACATTGAGCTTTAACAAACTATTTATTAGTAACTATATTGGATGACTTGTCATTCTCCCTAATAAATTGTAGGTGATGGGAAAGAAAGAAGGATGGTTTAGGGTTTATGTGAAATAGGAATGATGTGCTGAGATTGGATGATTCAAATGTGAAGGAATGATACAATGAGATTCGTTGAGGTTTAGGGTTTAGGGTTTGGCATTGTTGAGATTGGTTCGAGTTTATGTGAAACAAGATTTGGCCTTCTTCACATCGATATCAACTCACAAACCATACTTTTTTCAAGACAAATAAACAAATTAAATCATATAAAATAATTAATTGAATTAATAAAATAAAAAATAAAAATCCAAAAAGAAAAAAAATATTAAAAAACCCTACCGGCACTATTCAGATCATCAAAGTCGTCATGTAACCGTGAAAATGTATCGAATAAGCAAGGAATAGGTGTATTCATATAAACGTATAGTGATAGTTAGAATGAACGTATTTGGCGTAGCGTCATAAATCTCAAGAAACCAAAGGACCTTCAAAAAGGGAGTAGGGGGTGCCCATTTTTTCCCATTTTTTGGCCATTTGGCCTACGGTTTTGGCCACTTTGGAAGGGCATTTGGGCAAGTAACCTAGGGTCGTTTTGAGAGATTTGTACTTGGTGACGATGAGAAAGGGTCGGGGAATGCTTCCAAATAGGAAAAACCCGAAAAATCGGAAATCGGAAAAATTCGGGCAACTTTCAAACGCATTTTTGAGGGCCTAAACGTCCTCAAACGGCCAAAATCACATTTGAATCAAAGGGACTTCTGTCCCAGTGACTTTTTCTCCTCACGTGATTCCCTACTTTGAAATGTAAAGCTCGCCTCGATCGGACTCCGTCAACCTTTTACAAAAATTCCAATTATGTCCTATTGGTACGGATTTTCAATTTTTTGACCCCCTTTCCATCGTTTTTTCCACTTCTCCTAGAAAAAAATATTGTTCCTTATGTCTTTATCTTTCCAACAAGGTAAGGCTCGACTCGATCGGACTCCGTCAATCTTTTACAAAAATTCCCAAATTGTCCTTTTTCCCAATTTTTTGGACGGTTTTTCCCCATTATCTTTCCTTTTCCGAATGTTTTTTCAAAATTTTTCCTTCTTCACTTTGGTTCTCTCTCGTCGTCCTCTTTCCGATAAGGTAAGGCTCGCCTCCATCGGACTCCTCAATCTTTTGCCGAAATTTCGCCTACGTCCTTTTTCCTTTACTCATTCTTCTTCTACCCTACCCTTTTTGTGAACAATACTACTTGGTGAACCTTAGAAAGAGTCGGGGAATGTATCAACAGTGGGAAATCCTTTAACGGTCTACAATGACTCTATCCTTCCTCTATGAACAGTGATGCCTTCCTCCTTAACTTCAGTGTACAGTGACTTCATTGCCCTTTTCCCGCATTCTACAGTGACTTCATTACCGTCTTCCCGCATCCTACAGTGACTCACTTATCGTCTTTTCCCATTCTACAGTGACTTCATCTTCCCCTTCCCCACTTTCAACAGTGACTTCTCATCTTCCCGATTCCATAACAGTGACTTACTTCCAGCTGTTCGATGAATAGTGACTCCTACTTTGTCTACTTCCTTGAACAGTACTACTTGGTGAACTTGAGAAAAGGTCGAAGAATGTATCAATAGTTCTGCTTGGTGAATAGTGTTTTTTTTCTCAACAGTGCTGCTTCGTGAACAGTACTACTACTTGAGGAACTTGAGAAAGGGTCGGGGAATGTATCAACAGTGGGAAATCCTTTAACGATCTGCAATGACGCCGTACTTCCTCCGTGGATAGTTACGTCTCCCTCTTACCTTCAATGTACAGTGAATTACTTGTCGTCTTCCCGCATTCTACAGTGACTTCCTTCCCGCTTTCCTGCTACAGTGACTCATTCTATGTCTTTTTCCCTCAATAGTGACTCGTACTACACCTTCCTTGCTATAGTGACTCATACTCTACAGTGAACTGTCGTCTTCACGCTTTCCACAGTGACTACCGACCGTCCCGCATTCAACAGTGACTTCCCATCATTCCGTATTCTACAGTGACTTGCCATCATCCCCCATTCTACAGTGACTTGCCGTCTTCTTTGCTCAACAGTGCCTCATGCTCCATCTTCCTGTTACAGTGACTCTTGCTCTCCACATTCCCGCTACAGTGACTTCTTCTCTTTCTTCTTTGCTCAACAATGACTCATGCTTTCCACCTTCCCGTTACAATGACTCATGATCTTCATCTTCCCACTACAGTGCAGTGACGCATACGCATTCATGGTCGGTGAACAATGACTCCCCTTCCACCTCCCTCTATGAACAGTGATCCCATCTCTCCCGCCTTCTATGAACAGTGCCTCTTGCTCCAACTTCTTCTCTAACAATGACGTCCGTTAACATTACCGTCAACAGTGTCGCATTTCCATCATCCAACAGTGATGCCATTGATGTGATCAACAGTGTTGCGCTTCCGTCATCTTTCATCGATGACGTCTTCATTGAACATCAACCCCGAAGATGACGTCTTCATCCAACAGCGCATTCTACCTACATTGGAGCACACATCGATGACTTCAATGGTGATGCGTTTCCATCGTCCTACAATAGTGACGTCGATGATGATGTCATCATCCAACATTTCCACCAATGATGACGTCATCCCTCAACAGTGTTCAGCGTATCACGTCATCATCCAACAGTGCCATTCGTCAACGATAACGCCATCGATGTCGTCAATAATGTTGTGCTTGCGTGGTCCTTCAACAGTGATGATGATTATGACGTCATTATTCAACAGTGTTTAGCGTATGACATCATCATCCAACAGTGCCAAACGTCAACAGTGACATCATCATCGCCTTCAACAATGTCACGTTTACATCATTTTTCAATAGCAACGCCAACGATGATGTCATCGTTCAATCGTGTTTAGCGTATAACATCATCATCCATAAGTGATGCCCGTTAAAAAGCACACGCACATCGATGACTGCAATAGTGCCGTATTTGCGTCATCCTTCAGCATTGACGCCGAAGTTGACGTCATCATCCAACAATTCCGCCAATTATGAGGTGTTTC
The DNA here is from genome assembly GCA_036320875.1 of Cotoneaster glaucophyllus. Lineage (NCBI taxonomy): Eukaryota > Viridiplantae > Streptophyta > Magnoliopsida > Rosales > Rosaceae > Cotoneaster > Cotoneaster glaucophyllus. The sequence continues at coordinate 28,485,002 of CM070065.1, read as the reverse complement.
TAAATTGGTGCATTCATGTTGCATTCATCTTATCTCTTCTCCTCGTGGTGTTCAAGCATCATCTCATGTTCTATATGCTGATGACATCATAGTTTTTTGTAAAGGAGATAAGCGTAGTTTGAGGAATCGCATGGCTTTCATGGATGAATATGGCTTGAATTCTGGGCAATATATCAATAAGCAAAAATCTAGAGTGTATATTGGGAAAGATGCATTTCATCGTCGTTCCCAAATTGTTTCTTGGCTTGGTGTTAATTTGGGGGACCTTCCTTTTATTTATCTTGGTGTTCCTCTTTTTCATGGTCGTCCAAAAAGGGTTTATTCCCAATCATTGGCTGATAGGGTGCATCAACAGATGTCTCAATGGCAAGGACATTCGTTGTCTATGGTTGGACATGTTGCTTTAATTAAATCGGGTAGTTATTAGTATGCTTTCTCATAGTTTTTCGGTTTACCGATGGCCTTCTACTGTTTTGGTGCAAGTCAGAAATTGGGCTTGTAATTTTATCTGGATAGGTTGTGCGGACTCTTGTAGTTTTTCGACGGTTTCATGGAAGAGGTGTTGTGCTCCACTGAATGAGGGTGGTCTTGGCATTCGGAATTTCGCTTCTTTGAATAAGGCTTTTCTCCTGAAAAAAATTTGGGACATCTTGGTCACCTCTACTTTGGCTTCTTCATTTTTTTCGTGGTTGGTTTTTCAATAATCATGGTTTGCCCTCCTCCTCATATAAGATTTCTTCTATACTTTGCATGCACGGGTCTCCAATTTTATTATTGATGGGAATTGGATATGTCATGCCTCTCTCCATGATAGTTTACATCTTACTTGGGGTCAAATTTGTTCTATTTGTTTGCCTAAGACTACTGAAATTGATGATACTTTGATTTGGACTGATTCTTTTGATGGTCTACTCATGCTTTCTCGTGTGTATGATATTAAACGAAGCAAGCAACCTTTGGTGGTTTGGGACCGTTGGGTTTGGAATTCTTGTTTTCGTCCTAGAAATTCTCTTTTTCAATGGAAATTCATGCATGGGAAAATTGTTACAGATTCTTTATTATAGGGTAAAGGTTTTGCTCTTCCCTCCATGTGTTCCCTTTGTTGCTCAAATGTGGAAACTCCGAGACATTTGTTTTTTTAATGTTCTTTCTCACGTCAGGTTTGGTCTTCTTATTTAAATTGGTTTGGATGTTTTTTGAATGTTCTTTCTCACTTCATGGATGACTTTATACTATGAAGTTGCTTTTCAATATATATATATATATATATATATATATATATATATATATATATATATGTTCAATAGTTTTGTACTTACCTAGTGGTCCTTATTCCGCTTCGGGACGTAGGGATAGATTTCGGTCCGTCCCGGGCGACGGTTTGGTGTTAGCATAGGGTCTGGAGTGTGTTTCCTTTGGCTATTAGCACAGGGACGGGGAGCCGGCATGGGGCTTGTAGTGTATTTTCCTCTGACTGTCTGCTCAGAGACGAGGAGCCGGCATGGGGCCTGGAGAGTTATATTGGACATTCACTAGTGATTATTATATATAAGTTATGATTTGTGAGATTGCACGACATGCTAGGTTTCGGGAAACCTATTTTTATCATGATATATATGTGTTTTCATAAAACCTGGGGGTTAGTATGTTGATAACTGTTTTATTATATATATATATATATCCACTTGGTCCACTCATGTTTGTTTTGCGCCTCCTTCAGGACATAGAATCGAGGCATACAATCCCGGCGTCAAGGCACTTCCGCATCGGCATCTTTGAGTCCTCTCGGTGTAGGATCCATCCTTTGTTTCATTAAATTTTATATTAATTCTTTTAGTGTTCTATATTAGATGTGTGCTCTGAACACGTTCCTTAAATGCATATTCATTATTCTTTTATATTTATAAGTCTTATTTATCCCGTGTTTTCAGCTTTTGCACTCAATAAATGGCTTTCGTCACCCTCGGGTGTCGGCCAGCACGTGCCTATCCTGGTATTCGAGTAATATTGGGATCGGGGTGTGTCAGAAAATCCAACTGGACATCTCATTGGTCATCCCACAAAGATCATCTCTTCCAAAAATAAAAAGAATACGAAACTTTTAGACTCTTGAATTGAAAGAAAAGAGCCAGAAATACATATTTTCGAATTAATACGGGTAATGAGGACATCATCCCACTTTATAGGTCTACGAGTTATGTTCCGAAAATCCAACGGGACATCTCATACTTTATCCCTTAAAGATCATCTCTGCCAAAAATAAAAAGAATATGAAACTTTTAGAGTCTTGAATTGAAAGAAAATGGTCTGAAATACATATTTTCGAATTAATACGGGTAATGAGAACGTCATCCCACTTTATTGGTCTGCGATTTATGTTTCAAAAATCTGATAGGACATCTCATAGGTCATCCCCTTAAAGATTATGACTGCCAAAAATAAAAAGAATACAAAACTTTTATACTCTTGAATTCAAAGAAAAGAACCCGACATACAAATTTTCAAATTAATACAAGGTAATAAGAACATCATCCCAATTTATAGGTCTACGAGTTATGTTTCAAAAATCCAACTGGACATCTCATAGGTCATTCCTTAAAGGTCTCATCCCTTAAAGGTCATCTTTGCCAAAAATAAAAGGGTAAATTACCAAAAACTACCTCAACTATTGGGGTCACGACAGTTTCATACCTCATCTTTTAAAATTGACAATGTCATACCTCATCTTTAGAATTTGGTCAATTTTATACCTTCCGTTAGCCTGGCCGTTAATTTGTCAGTTAAATGCTGACGTGGCTTGATCCAGACCCCACTTTCTATTAAAAGATTAAAAAAATCATTTAATGTATTTTAAATATTAGAATAACAAAGAAAAGTAAAAAAAATCAAAACCTTTCGTCCCTTCCCTCCTCCCCCATCTTCATCTTCTTCCCCTCTTCCTTATACCTGTAACCCAGAAAAAAAGAGGAAAAAAAAAACAAAAAAACAATTTGTCTTCCCTCCCCCCCCCATCCCACCCCACTCGCAGTTTGTCTTCCCCCCTCCCCACCCCACCGCCACCCCCGATCCACCTTTACAAATCCTTCCCCACCCACTTGTTCCCCAACCTACCTCCATCACCCTCTCTCTCTCCTCTCTCTCTCTCTCTCGCCTCTCTGTTCTCTCTCAGCTCTCGACTCTCACCTCTCTCTCGGATCTCTCCCTCCCCGATCTCACACCCACCCACACCACGACACCCCGGGACGGCGCTGGACCACCGCAACCCCAGAGGACCTCCCTTCCCTCTTCCTCGTGTTTGATTGACAGAGCTCAGAAAACCAAGAGAAACCCTCGGTGCACCCATGCCCTTTCAAACCCATATTCTGGTCTTCTCTCTTATCTTTCCCTGCAACCTGCATCCCCAAAAAAACCCAGAGTCCCTTCCCACCCGCACCCCCAACCTTCCTCCACCACCGGCCCTCTCTCTCTCACCCTCTTTCAGCTCTCGACTCTCACCTCTCTCTCGGATCTCTCATTCCCCGATCTCACACCCACGCACACCGCAAGACACCCCGCGATGGCGTTGGACCACCGCAACCCCAAAGGACCTCATTTCCCTCTTCCTCGTATCTGTGGAGCTCGACAGAGCTCAGAAAACCAGGAGAAACCCTCGGTGCACCCGTGGCCAAACCCAGATTTCGGTCACCACTGTTTTTGTTTTTTTTTTTTTTTTTTTTTTGTGTACATGAACAGGGACTAGAGAGTTGAGAGTCGAGAGCTGAGAGTGGGTGAGAGAGAGAAGAGAGAGAGAGAGAGAGGGTGGGGGGCGGGTGGGAAGGGTTTTTGGGTTTTTTTGGGGATGCAACCTGTAACCCATAAAAAAAATAATATTAATATTAAGGGGAAGGGGAAGATTGGGTTTTTTTTTTTTTTCTTCTGGGTTGCAGGGGAAAAGGGAAGAAGATGAAGATGGGGAGAAGAGAGAGAGACATGGAGGGGAGGGGGGGAAGGGATGAAAAGGTTTTGGCTTTTTTTTTTATATTTACTTTTTATTATTATTTTAATATTTAAAAAATATTAAATGATTTTCTTTTAATATTTTATTAATTTTTTAATAGAAAGTGGGGTCTGGATCAAGCCACGCCAGCATTTAACTGACAAATTAACGGCCAGCTAACGGAAGGTATAAAATTGACCAAATTCTAAAGATGAGGTATGACATTGTCAATTTTAAAAGATGAGGTATGAAATTGTCGTGACCCCAATAGTTGAGGTAGTTTTTTTGTAATTTACCCAAAATAAAATGAATATGAAACTTTTAGACTCTTGAATTGAAAGAAAAGTATAAAAAAATACAGAATTTCGAATTAATACGGGTAACGAGAACGTTATCTCACTTTATGGGTCTACGAGTTATATTTCGAGAATCAAACTAGACATCTTATAAGTCATCCCTTATGGATCACCTCTACCAACAATAAAAAGAATACGAAATATTTAGACTCTTGAATTGAAAATAAAAAAAAAAAAAGCCCGAAATACAAATTTTCGAATTAATATGAGTAATGTGAAAATCCTCCCACTTTTTGGGTGTACGAGTTTTGTGTCGAAAATCAGATTTTCGAATTAATACGGGTAATGTGAAAATCCTCCCACTTTTTGGGTGTACGAGTTATGTGTCGAAAATCCAACTGGACATCTCATAGGTCATCCTTCAAAGATTATCTCTTCCAAAAATTAAAAGAATACGAAACTTTTAGACTCTTGAATTGAAAGAAAAGAACCCGAAATACGAATTTTCGAATTGTTACGGGTAATGAGAACATCATCCCACTTTATGGGTCAACGAGTTATGTTTCAAAAATCCAACTAGACATCTCGTAGGTTATCCCTTAAAGATCACCTCTGCCAAAACTAAACAGAATAAAAGCTTTTAGACTCTTCAATTGAAAGAAAATAGCCCAAAATACCGATTTTCGAATTGATACGGGTAATGAAAACATAATCTCACTTTATGGGTCTTCGAGTTAGGTTTCGAAAATCCAACTGGACATCTCGTAGGTTATTCCTTAGAGATCTTCTCTGCCAAAAATAAACAGAATACGAAACTTTTAGACTCTTGAATTGAAAGAAAAGAGTCTGAAATACAATTTTTTGAATTAATACGGAAAATGAGAACATCATCCCACTTGTTGGGTCAACGAGTTATGTTTCAAAAATCCAACTGGACATCTCATAAGTCATCCCATAATGGTCGTCTTTTCCAAAAAAAAAAGAATACGAAACTTTTGGACTCTTGAATTGAAAGAAAAGGGTCCGAAATACAGATTTTTGAATTATTGCGGGTAATGAGAACATCATCTCATTATGGGTCTACGGTTTATGTTTCGAAAATCTCATTGGACATCTCATAGGTCATCGCATAAAGATCATCTCTGCCACAAATAAAATGAATACGAAACTTTTAGACTCTTGAATTGAAAGAAAAATGCCTAAAATACAGATTTTTGAATTAATACGGGTAATGAGAACATCATCCCACTTTATGGGCCTACGAGTTATGTTTCAAAAATCCAACAGGACATCTCATAGGTCATCCCATAAAGATCATCTCTGCCACAAATAAAATGAATACGAAACTTTTAGACTCTTGAATTGAAAGAAAAATGCCTAAAATACAGATTTTTGAATTAATTCGGGTAATGAGAACATCATCCCACTTTATGGGCCTACGTGTTATGTTTCCAAAATTCAACTGGACATCTCATAGGTCATCTCTCAAAGATCATCTCTGCCAAAAATAAAAACTAAACTAAACTTTTAGACTCTTGAATTGAAGAAAAGAGCTCGAAATACAAATTTTCGAATAACAGGTAATATGTTTCGAAAATCCAACTGGACATGTCATAGATCATCCTTCAAAGATCATCTCTGCCAAAAATATAAAGAATACAAAACTTTTAGACTCTTGAATTGATAGAAAACAGCTCGAAATACACATTTTTGAATTAATACGGGTAATGAGCACATCATCCCACTTTATGGGTCTACGAGTTCTGTTTCGAAAATCCAACTGGACATCTCATAGGTCATCCCTCAAAGATCAACTCTGCCTAATAAAAAAAAATACGAAGCTTTTAGACTGTTGAGAAGGAAAAAAGCCCAAAATACTGATTTTCGAATTAATATGTTTAATGAGAACATCATCCCACTTTATGGGTCTACGAGTTATGTTTCAAAAATCCAACGGGTCATCTCATAGGTCATCCTTTAAATATCATATCTGTCAAAAATAAAAAGAATACGAAACTTTTAGACTCTTGAATTGAAACAAAATAGCTCGAAATACAGATTCTTGAATTAATTCGGGTAATGAGAACATCATCCCACTTTATGGGTCTACGAGTTATGTTTCGAAAATCCAACAGGATGTCTCATAGGTCATCACTTAAAGATCATCTCTGCCAAAAGATCATCTCTGCCAAAAATAAAAAGAATACGAAACTTTAAGACGCTTGAATTGCAAGAAAAGAGCCCGATATACAGATTTTCAAATTAATACGACTAATGCGAACATCATCCCACTTTATTGGTCTACGAGTTATGTTTTGAAAATCCAATGGATGTCTCATAGGTCATCTCTTAAAGATCATCTCTGCCAAAAATAAAAAGAATACAAAACTTTTAGACTCTTGTATTGAAATAAAAGTGCCTGAAATACTGATTTTCGAATTAATACGGGTAATGAGAACATCATCCCCTTTTATGGGTCTACGTGTTATGTTTCGAAACTCCAACTAGACATCTCATAGGTCATCCTTTAAAGATCTTCACTACCAAAAATAAAAAGAATACAAAACTTTTAGTCTCTTTAATTGAAAGAAAAGATCACAAATACAAATTTTCAAATTAATACGGGTAATGATAACATCATCCCACTTTATGGGTCTACGAGTTATGCTTCGAAAATCAAACGGACATCTCATAGGTCATCCCTCAAAGATCAACTCTGCCAAAAATAAAAAGAATACGAAATTTTTATACTCTTGAATTTGAAGAAAAAACCCGAAATACAGATTTTCGAATTAATACGAGTAATAAGAACATCATCTCACTTTATGGGATAACGAGATATGTTTCAAAAATCCAACTGGACATCTCATAATTCATCCATCATACATCATCTCTGCCAAAAATAAAAAGAATACGAAACTTTTTTACTATTGTAATAGAAAAGAGCCTGAATTACAGATTTTGGAATTAATAAGGGTAATGAGAACATCATCCCACTTTATGGGTTTACGAGTTATGTTTCAAAAATCCAACTGGTCATCTCATAGGTCCATCCCTCAATGATCATCTCTGCCAAAAATAAAAAGAATATGAAACTTTTAGGCTCTTGAAATGAAAGAAAAGAGCTTGGAATACAAATTTTCGAATTAAAACAGGTAATGAGAACATCATCCCACTTTATAGGTCTACAAGTCATGTTTTAAAAATTCAACTGGACATCTCATAGGTCACCCCTTAAAAATCATCTCTGCCAAAAATAAAAAGAATACGAAACTTTTATACTCTTGAATTGAAAGAAAATAACCCAAAATACAGATTTTCGAATTAATACAGGTAATGAGAACATCATCTAACTTTATGGGTCTACGAGTTATGTTTCGAAAATCCTACTAGACATCTCATAGGTCATCCTTCAGAGATCAACTCTGCCAAAAATAAAAAGAATATGAAACTTTTAGACTCTTGAATTGAAAAAACATAGCCCAAAATGCAAATTTTCGAATTAATACTAATAAGAACATCATCCCACTTTATGGGTCTACGAGATATGTTTTGAAAATTCAACTAGACATCTCATATGTCATCCCTCAAAGATCATCTCTGCCAAAAATGAAAAGAATATGAAACTTTTAGACTGTTGAGAAAGAAAAGAACCCGAAATACAGAGTTCCGAATTAATACGGGTAATGAGAACATCATCTCACTTTATGAGTCTACGAGTTATGTTTCGAAAATTCAACAGGTCATCTCATAAGTCATCTCTCAAAGATCATCTCTGCCAAAAATAAAAAAAAATACCAAATTTTTAGACTGTTAAATGAAAGAAAATAGCCTGGAATACAGATTTTCAAATTAAAACGGGTTATGAGAACATCATCCCACTTTATGGGTCTACGAGTTATGTTTCGAAAATCCAACTGGACATCTCATAGTTTATCCCTGAAAGATCATCTCTGCCAAAAATAAAAAGAATATCAAACTTTTGATTCTTGAATTGAAAGAAAATAGCCTGAAATACAGATTTTCGAATTATTACGGGTAATGAGAACATCATCCCACTTTATGAGTCTACGAGTTTTGTTTCGAAAATCCAACTGGACATCTCATAGGTCATCCCTCAAAGATCATCTCTGCCAAAAATAAAAAGAATACGAAACTTTTGGACTTTTGAATTGAATGAAAAGAGCCCGAGTATGTCCTCGTATAATTCTATTTAGCCAACTAGGGGCATTTTCATCTTTTTCACTTATCGAACAAATATACGTCGTAAAGATAAATACGTCGTACTCAGAATATGATTATAAAATACGTGAGTAATAATAAAGTCCTGGAACGGGATTTCACATTTCCCTTCATTTGAATTTCATAAAATTGAATAACTAAAACATATATCTAAAAAATAAACAGGGTATTACAGCCAGGCGCGAGAAAATGTGGCGGGCTTTGTGCACGCGAAACGAGATGGGCTTCTGTATTAGAAAATAAGGCGGGTCGGCGCACGAAAAACAAGGCATGCTCAACGCACGGGTCAACATTGTTGCTCGCATGAAGTATTGGTGCCAGGGATGAAGCATAAATAAGCCGCTATCAATATAGGGTAGGGTTTAGTTTTAATATCATCGTCCACCATTGTTGCCCGTATGAACCATTGGTGTCGGGAGTAGGTCATTTATAGAGGATAAAGTTTAGTTTTAATCCCACATGTCAACCATGTTTTGTCATACGAACCATAGGTGCCAGGGGTAGGTTTATTTTAAGGGTTACTATTCTTTTTTTTTTTTGGGAAACTTATATGGTTTAGTATTCTATTCACTCTTAATTCCTACCTAGTGCCGCCTAGACCCCACCTATGCGCTAGACGGCTGGTCACCGCCTCAATTAGTCCCTATGCGCTAGGCGGCTGGCCACTTCAATCCTTCCGAAAATATGAACTGATGTACCAAATAAGAATATAGTTATCATATCGTATCCAACCCCTCTCAGTGAGGGGCAACAAACGACTCTAAAGTTGTTGCTCTTGACTTTCCTAGCCCAAGACAGTGATTTGTGTGTACCTCTTTTTGGCTATTGGTTGAATTTCCTAGCCCTCTTCACCTTCCAAACCGGACCAAGTTAATCCTTTGTGTCCTGGTGGAATTGTTCTTTTGTATGTTTTGTCTTCAGATGTAATCATATTTTATTATGCTGCTGCACGAATAATTGCATCAAATGAACCAAATGGAGTATACACATTACAATTTCTGAAAAATGGGTATCCACATTGGATGAAACGAAGGAAATGAGCAACTACGGGTATACATTTACACCCAAGCAAAGTAAATGAGCAACATTGGTTTTCGACCACACTTACATTCTATAATGCACATGCTAGCGTCATTTGCATATATCGCCCAGTATGAAATAAAATTAGCCAAAGAAACTCCACGGCACTTTATTAGCTTTACAATCACATATGCATACGATGGACATAAGGTTTTAGACAACGGAAGACAAACTCCGACACAAAAGTTGCCAAACAAAAAGAAGGAAAATTACAGAAAATCGAACATAAACACTCGAGGTGTTAATGGCAAAGGGAGCAGCTGACACATATATGTTGGTATTATTACAGTGCGTACGTGGGCTAAGTGCCAAGCTAACAGACATACTGACTAGTAATCCTCAGGAGCTAAGGGCTGGTGAGTGTGGTGTGGCGTCTCTGTTGGTATGACCATATACTCGTATATGAGAGCAGCCAACCCGCCTCCTAGAAATGGTCCAACCCAGTAGATCCAGTGGTTCCTCCATCTCCCCCCTACCAGTGCAGGTCCAAACGCCCTTGCCGGGTTCATGCATGCCCCATCAAACGGCCCGCCCACCAGGATATTTGCCCCTACAATGAGTCCAATGGCCAGAGGTGCGATGGTTCCCAAGCTACCCCTCTTGGGATCAATGGCAGTAGCATACACGGTGTAAACTAACCCAAATGTCAATACAATCTCTAGTATTAGCCCATGCCCCTCGCCAACACCAGAGGCCACGTTGAACCCCACTGTCCTCTGAATAGTAATATAAAATTAATTGATCATTAAGTTAATTGTAATAATTAAGAATGAAAGGGGCTAGCTTGTAGCAAAGCGAGCCAACTTTTTGACGGAATAATTACCATGCCATTTGTGACAAGCCTTAACAAAAGAGAAGCCACAATAGCCCCAAGAAGCTGTGCAACCCAGTAGTATAGGGCGCGAACAACGGATAGCCTTCCACCAAGAAGAGCACCAAAGGTTACAGCAGGGTTGACATGGCCACCAGATACGTTAATGCTGGCTGAGATGGCGGAAAAGAGAGAGAAGGCGTGTGCAAGAGCTATGGCTATGAGCTCAGATGCTGACGTGCCGCTATCCTTGTAAATCTTCCCTGCCAATTAATTAGTTGCGAAACAGATTATCAAGTTTTAGTCAAGGTGGAGGGATGATGATGGCATGTCTCATTTCATGTAGATCTGTGCAGGAATATCAACGAAACATGCACATGCATAGATATATAGATATATAGATATATTAACACCTGAAAAGAGCTAATTAACACAATGAATGATTACTTGATTAATTTTCTGTTCATGACGTCGCTATTATGCAACAAGCTAGATTTGTTTAGATATCATACCAAGAGCAAGAGCAGAGCCTTCCCCGGCAAAGACAAAGATGAAAGTGGCAACGAATTCAGCTAAAGTGGCTCTGATGGAGTCAGGGTGGGTGGCCTCGTCGGCCCTCCCAAAGGCATATCTACGAGGCATCCTGGCGACGATGAAAGAACGCAAGAACTCTCTTTCTTAGTTAGTAATATATGGAGATGGAGCGAGCGAGCTCAACTGCCGGACGGAATATATTGCTGTTTGTTTACTTGGCTACGTACACCTGCACTGCACAGTTGCTGCTGCTTCTTTCACTAATACTTAACTAAATTAACACGAAGGCAGGCAGATCAAGCGAAAGGAATATATCCAGATAGATCTCTCTAAAACTAGAGAGACAGAGAGAGACAGAGAGACAGAGAGACAGAGAGAGAAAAGACAGTATGTATGTGTGCGTGGAGAGGAGGGTCATTGCATGTTTGAAATGTGGAGGTCTGTAGTCTTAAATTAGCCAAGAGCAGTTGGACTCATCTGGGACACTTGGGCAGCCCCATGCAGGAACAGTGACACGTAGGGATCATGTGTAAGCTGCTAAATCGAACTAAAAAAGTCTTATAATATGGAATGGCATCATCCCGATGGTCTCTATCTCTTCCCTGCACTGTTTTGAATTTATCCGTTTGCATGCCTTAATTGTAGAGTTAATTCCTTTTATTTTTATTAGTAACTAATTACTGTCACAGTGACTGAATGACACAAGACGACTAGAGGAAGTTGTGTGTGTTTAATTTAGTACTTGTGTTAATTTATAATATTGGGGGACAGCTGGTTATACCGTGCATAGTTCTTTAAGGTTCTAAGCCCGATTACGACGAGACTAGGATTCTCTTCCCTCCTCTTTCTATTCTCTTTCATTCCTTCTTCTTACATTTTTTATTTTATCTTTCTCTTTTAATAAAAAATTAATATAAAATGTTGACGTGGCTTAACCGTGACCGTTCAAATAGGAAAGGAGAGAAGGGAAGGAAAAAAAAAAAAGGAAAGAGAATCCAAATCCGTTACGACGGTTGTTGCGCCTACCATTACGGTCAATGGGTTATTAATGGAGGATGGGGGTTTCAAATGGAATGAGGACTTAGCTAATAGTATTTTTAGTAAGGAGGAAGCGGCACTAATTTTGAGTATCCCTCTTAGTTATTTCCGGACTCCGAATACTTTAATTTGGACTAAAGACAAGAATGGTACTTTCACAACGAAGTCTGCTTATCATGTGGTTCGTTCAAGCGGTGAGGACTATGGAACGGGACTTGCAAGTTCTACAATGGATGCAGGGGTTAAATGGCTGCGGAAGGCTGTTTGGAAAGCTTGTATGCCTACGAAAGTAAAGATTTGTGTTTGGCGGTGTTGTATGAATGCTTTACCGACTCGATCGAACTTGCAACAGAGGAAAGTTATCACAACTGCGACTTGTATTTTTTGCAAATGTGAGAGGGAAACAGTTGAACATGTGTTACTTGAGTGCCCAAGGTCGGTCTCTATTTGGTTTTTGAGTCCTTTGAGCTTGCGAACGGGGGGGGCATAGGAAGTGGGAGGATTCCAATGATGGATGATTCAAATGGCGGGAGAACTTTCGAAGCAAAGTTTGATCTTGCTTTGGTGTTGATTTGGAGCATCTGGAATGAACGAAACTCATTTCTGTGGGCGGGTAAGGCGATGAACCAAGTGGATGTCCATTGTCGAACCCATGCATGGCTCCAAGAGTATAGAAAATGGCATGAAGTAAAGAAGGGCAGCAAGATTTCTGTTCCACAGGCATGGAAAAAGCCTGAGGTAGGTTGGCTTAAATGAACTTTGATGGTGCGTGGAATAAGCGGGATGGGATCGGAGGGATTGGTGTAATAATCCGAGACGACCGGGGGATTTTTTTGGCAACCATGGCTTCGAATTTGCAGGGGGTTCTTTCTGCACAGATGGTAGAGATTATGGCAGCGAGAGCTGCTGTCTTTTTTGCACGGTGACGTCCTATGCTGTTGAGATACAAGGTGATGCAGCAGTAGCGATTAATGCATTACAAGCCGAGACAACAAATTTGAATGGTGAGTTTGGGCATGTTATTCAGGATGCAAAACATATGTTGGCTTCGTTTTGACAATGGAAAGTTACGTTTGGTCGACGAGAGACGAACATGACAGCACACAGATTGGCACGGTTGGGCTTAATTTTGAGTAGTCAAATTTCTTGGTTTGAAAAACCACCTAATGTAATTTCTGATATTCTTCTTAAAAATAGTATTAATACTTAATATGATACGGAACACTCTTTTTTCCTTTGATCTGATTGAAATCCCAGCAAGATTTTTATTGAAGCCTATTGTTAGCACCCTATCCTGACATGCCTCGATCCCGATGTCAGAAGGATAATGGGATGACTACGTGCTGGCCGACACCTGAGGGTGACGCAAGCTATTTCATGAATGCATATGCCAAGAACATGTAAAACATGCATATAATTTTCGCGCGTAATAACGCAATGTAATATCAAAATACAAACCTTAACAAAATAATAGTAATAAGGTACAAGTCACTAACCAAATGAGAATATTCAACTGCCAACATTTAAAAAGTAATAATGTATGAACATGTTCAAAGCATGCACAATTTCACTGATATGGGAATGCCTCGTAACTCGAATCGTATGCCTCGTTCCTAGGTCCTGAAGGAGGCGCAAAACAAAACATGAGTGAACCAAGTTTATATATAAGTAATACTAAAGCCATTACTCTTCAAACGTACTAACCCCCAAATTTTAGAAAACTCATATATAGCATAATAAGTAGTAGGTTTTCTAAAAACTCTAGCATGCCATAAAACCTTCGTAAAACATATATATTACATATAGTTTGCTTAGTAGTGGTATCATAATCGCCCGAAGGCACATCCATCGCCCGCCCGAAGGCACATACATCATCACCCGAAGGCACTACATCGACCGTCCGAAGGCACATATATCATCCGTCTGAAGGCACTACATCGCCCGCCCAAAGGCACATTGTGTGAATATCCGCTAAGTAAGCACATAAAATTATAAACATAATCTTTCCAAAATATATACCATCGGAGCTCAATAGCTCAAACATCATATCATAAATCCATAGGAGCGTTATCATCATCATAAACCATGTTCATAAGTATATATATTCATAAATACTTCAAAGGACGTAAATTCGATAAAGTATGATTTTTCATAAAGCGTAAATCCGATAACTCAATAAACGTTTCATAAAACGTAATCATAAAATCATGTTTTTCATGTATGCATATCTAGTAATAAAAACAAGCATTTTGGAAGGGGTCCACTCACAGATATTTTGTCATCGAAGAGCCGTTCGAACTAGAGAAGACGGGGTTGCCACTAACAAACGCACCTAAGCATATAAAATGACCAATTAGTAAAACTCTATTAAAACGATTGAATTTGGGAAAACGAAACGCGGATTTGGCAATCAGGACGTCGAAATTAGTCTAGAAAAGGTTCCTGTCAAAACTCAAAAAAAGTCAACCAAAAGTCAACGTTGACTGGTCAACGCTGATCGATAAGTCAATGGTGGACTTAGCCGAGCTGAGCCAAGCCGAGTCAAGCCGCCGGAGCTCATCTGAAACTGGAATTTTTGGCCGAAAGTTTGGGCAAATTTAAAAGCTTCGTAATTTCATCGTTTCTTAACTAGATTCGACCCATATTATATCAAAATGAAGATAGGAAAGTGTAGAACAAGATTATACCTATTTGGAAACCCAATGATTGCCTGAGATGGTCGGAAAATAGCTTAAAAGGTGATTGGTCCGCTGAAAAACTCAGGAAACTCGCTAGAAACTATGTAAACTTTAAACATTCATAACTTCTTCAATACTCAACAAAATCGAGTGATTCAAAAATAAAAATCATACTTCTCGATGAGAAAAAGAGAATGGTATCTTTCTTGATAGCTAACTTGTCTTGGTTTGGCCGAAAAATGGCTCGAAATTGACTGTCCTCGTCAAAAAATTAGGGAAGCTTTCCTCGTGAGTTTCCTACATCCAAACATCACCAAAAATTCTCAAAACTACTTCCAAACACACACCAAGACATGATCTACAAGTTTTGGACAAGTCTTGAGGCTTATCTTCGCCGGAGAAGGTGAGAACTCTTCGAAAAACTCGGTGAACAGTGGTGAACACTGTGTTTGCACCTAAAACGTGCACAATTTTACTTATTTGGGCCTAAAGTCAAAATATGGCATTTGGGGGATTATTGTGCAAGAGGACTAACTTGGAAGATATTTGGCTGCATCAAGTAAGATAGTTTGACATTAAAATAATGTTTTTCCCTTTTGTTTGGATGATGGGAGGTGTGCCAAGAGCTTTATTCAATCAAGACAATTGCATGCTTTCCCATTGCAAGTGGATTAGAAGGCAACATGCGGCCATTTTAGCAGAGGACATGTGGTGAAAGAAGTTAGCTTGCTTCTTTTAATTATTAATTTATTACATGTGGTGGAAACATGTGATGGAAACATATGGTGGAAATGTGAGTTTGCCTCTTTTAAAATTATTTCATATGCAAGCTGGCAGTGGAGTTCTATCGGGCAAATTCAATGTTCTCAGCAAATGGGGCTTTCTCAGATCTCTATATAAAAAGGCAGAGGCAGAAAGATTATGGACACTCAACCAATCAATCAGGCAACTCTACTCAAATCAGCTCATCAATCTCCTTGTAGACATTTACTTTTAGCCAATCACCCTTTACTTTCCTTGGTTTTATAGCTCTGCTGCTCACTAGTAGTATCGATCTCCTTTGTAGTTTTATTTATAACCTTCAAAGTCATTCCCCAAACCACCAGAAATTACCACAAGACTAGAGCAACTTGCTCGATCCGTCGAGAACAAGCTCGAACCTTGTATTTGGCATCCCTTTGTACTTATAATGTTTTGTACTTTAAATAATTACATTTATGTACAACTCATTTCCATTCATTTAATTTACAAGCAATCTACAATACCAGTTATTTACTTTCCCCTGCCATTTACATATTGTTACATCTCTCCACATAAGTGAATGTCCTTATCTTTAAGGCAAAGAAAAAACCTTGATTTGAGCCACTCCTACTCAATGGCACAATCTCTTGATTAAAAGTCGAACTCAGGCGCAATCTCAATCATTCAGATCCCGTCTACTAGCGGCATCTAGTAGTGGCACACCCATACCCACCATTTTCTTGTTCGAGTAAATTCCCGGCATGCCCGCGAGGCCCATGGCGAATTTAATGGGCGAACACGCTGTGCAACGAGTTTGGAAGGGTTTGGATGGTCCTCTTTCGATTCTGAGTTCACAGGGGTGATAGTGGTTGTTGTCGTTGTTGTGTTGTTTGTTTGTGTGAAAAGCCCTCGGGGAGGGTTGTTCCAGAGAGGGCCGAGGGGAAGAGAGGGAAAGAGTGTAGAGAGAAGTGAGAGTTAGAGAGGGAGAGAGAAATGACATAAAAGAAAGGGGAAGGGGGGGTGTCACAGGACAAAGGGGGAAAAGCAAACGGACCAAATTTTATTGTGGGTCACAGTGGCTCACAAATTAAGGCTACTAAAGACGAAACATGAAAAATTATGGACTGTCCTAACATATCCTCTATTTTATACGATTTATTCCAAATAAATGAATATCGTACTTCTTCTCAAAAAATGAAAAAATAAAAAAATAAAAATAAAAAAAAATAAAAAGTTCAAAACATATAACGTCAGACAAGTATTAAGAAAATTCATTTGAAAAATAAATAGGCTGTAATTGCTAGAATTGAAACCATTAAAGGTACGAAAATCGAAAAGCTCAAACTTTCCCGCCTTAATTAGCTAGTGTAGTGTACAGGACTCGATTCATTTATATTGTGGTTTGTTATAGTTGTTACACATTTGGATGGAACACACTTGATGCAGCAGAGCATCTCTTTCAAAATCATAAAGATTGGAATAGTAATAGCTATGAAAATCAAATAATACATTAATTATTCTCTGCATGTCATTTCTTGGATCTTGAGTGAATTAATCTCTTGTATTCTTTTCAATACTTGAACCATCTTAGGCCTCTTCTCTGGTGTCATGTCTGTACAGTCTAGCGCAATCTGTGTCAGCTTCAACATGTCATCGTGGTCATCCTTTGCCGCCAGTATCTCTACATCCAGAATATCGGTGGACCAATCATTGTTCACCACGATTCTAACCCAATCGGAAAGATCATCGAAGGTTTCATCATTTCCTGGAGAAACTTCACCCGGGATCCTGCCAGTAACAACCTCCAGTAGGATTATACCAAAGCAATAGACATCGGCTTTCTGAGACAACTTCTTCCCTTGAGCAAACTCTGGTGACTTGCTGATGGCTAAATCCTCGGAGGACTTTCGCGAGCGAAGGAGTGGTAAGAATCCGAAATCTGTAAGCTTCAAATCGTAGATTTGGCTGTTTCTTCGTTGGATGACGATTACATTAGACGAATTGAGGTTGGCATGAGGGACCTTTTGGGAAGGCAAGGATTGGTGAAGGAATCTGAGACCCTGTGCTATGTCTTTGATTATTGACAGTCTTGTTGCCCAATCCAGAGGTACTCTTCCTACTCCTCTGCCCTCTAGCAATTATATATATACATATATAGACACGCACACATGCATGCATGAATCAAGTTAACATAACTCAGTTTCACAATTAAATTATAATTATAAGCAACCAGATGATGCTTAATTAATTGTGATTTTCATGGGAAAGAATAAAAAGTTAAAAACTGACCATGTAAGAGTTGAAACAAAGTGCGGCCGCCACAGACGAACTTAGAGATGACCAGCTTCTCCTCCTTGGAATAGTAAAAAGAGAGAATGTGTACAAGGTTTTCATGCCTCATATTTCCAAGCAATTGCATCTGATGGGTAAATTCCTTTTTGCTCAACTCATTCATGTTTTTAAGTCTCTTCACGATGACAACAAGACCCGATTCCAGTGCTACTTTGTATGTAGAGCCAAGTTTCCCCTTGCCTAACACTTGTGCAGATGCCCTTAGTAAATCATCCAGGTCAAAAGCTGCTGGCATCTTCTTGTCAAAAAAATCTAACTCAACCCTCTTTTCAGGATCCCCCGACCTCTCCAAATGTGGCATTTTCTTTTCTACCCACCCTGACGAACCATCTCCTATTGTTGGGGACAAAAGACAGAAAAATTTAACTTAATGTAGAGCTACTAGTACTATATATACATATATATTTATAGTTGTGAAAAGCAGTTCATCAGTTCAGTTTCATGTGATAAATTCCATTTCATTAAGGTTTTAATCAACTAATGTGCATTCGATACCAATAATCGTTATATATACACTCACACACACATATAGGGTAGTATCACAGAACGTTATAAGGTGTTGGTTAAGTGGTACATATATACCTGCCTGTTCCTCCTTTGCCGCTTCTTTTGTTTGCATCTTCCCGCAATAACATAAGAAAACAAATATGACGAGAAATGGAACGAGCACAGCTGCAGCGACAATCAAAGCAACACTCCACACTTGGAGATTGTTCTTGTTCTTGGGTGGAATAATATTTGAGGAAGGAGATGGCGCAATGATGGGCGGAGATGGAGATGGAGGTGGAACTAGTGGACATGGTGTCTCCAAAGGAATTCCACAAAGATTTGAGTTATGAGAGTAGGAGCTTATTGGGAATTTTTGCAACACACCCGTTTGAGGAATTGGACCCACGAGACGATTATAAGAAACATTGAATCCTCTCAGCGTGGGCTGGCCAAAAGGTGGAATTTTGCCATCCAAAAAGTTGTCTTGCAACTCAAGCACTCTGAGGTTAGGCAATTCAGTATACTCCAAAGGAATTGAACCCCAGAAGTAATTGTAAGACAGAAGCACATCTTCCAAGTAAACCAGATTTGTGAGATTTGGAAGAGGGCCGGAAAGAGTATTGTTTGAAAGGGTAAGTTTGCTCAACAAAGTTATGTTATGTAGAAATGCGGGTGGAAGGGAACCTGCCAGCTGGATTCCTTGGAGGGCAATGTGAACAACGTGCCCATTTGAACAAGCAATACCGGCCCATCTGCTGCTGTTGTTGATGCACGGCGGACCGCTCCAGTTCCCGTGCAAATTGGAGTTCGAGCTTACGGAATCTCTCAGCTTCAACAGCGCGTCTCTTTCTTCTGGGTAGTATTCATCAACTTCTGAAGAAGATGTAACAAAAGTCACAGCTGATGTTAATGGATTCTCTCTGTATAAAATCAGCATCACAATAGCAATTAGTGCGCTTTTAGTTTTACGCAGATTCATCACGACTAGGAAGACGAAGAAGAAGATGGATCATGGGATTGATTAATGGCGATCGAGAAAGTAAGACATAATCATGTCAAGCAGGTTGTGTCTAGCCTGCTTGGACGTCATATCCTCGTTATTTTATTAATTTTTATGATAGTTTGACGAAGAGGGCAAGGCATGGGCTGCTAAGATATCCATTATATAAACAACGTGACAACTAATGTTAGACTAGTTTGTGAACCTTTAGCCCCCATTTTCCCAAGTTTAATTGTAGGCAAAGACCCATATATGAGACTACAATATGCAATGAAAGGTATATTATATTAACTTCTCGAGGAGCAAGGGAATGTCAAAGGCCGTGGGAAGTAATGCATTGCAGTTGCACCAACAATATATCCCATTTTCCCAAGTTTAATTGTTGGCAAAGATCCATATATGAGATTACAATATGCAATGAAAGGTATATTATGAGGTATTTGTGGAGTTGCCTCATGAACTTGTATGCAGCTAATTTTCTCCCTGAATTTTCATTTTAGTCGATTACCCCCTTGAACTTTTATAAATAGCCAATTCTCCCTTAGCGTTAGATTTTTAAAAAAAAATCATTCAATTTTTCATCCTTTTTGCCCTCATACAATTGTCATGTGTTGTTTCCGTAATAAAGATGGATGGAAAATTGGATGAAAATTTTTAAAATCTAACACCAAGGGGAAATTGGTTATTTATAAAAGTTCAAGGGGGTAATCGGCTAAAATTATAGTTCAGAGGAGAAATTGGCTAATTATAAAAGTTCAATGGAGTAATCAGCTAAAATTAAAATTTAAAGGAAAAATTAGCAGCTCCATACAAGTTCATGGGGGTAAACAGATAAATATGCCGGTATATTATATTAACATCGTGAGTAGCAAGGGAATGTCAAAGGCCGTGGGAAGTGATGCAATGCAGTTGCACCAATATATTAACTTTACAAGTTCATGGGGTAAACAGATAAATATGCCGGTATATTATATTAACATCGTGAGTAGCAAGGAATGTCAAAGGCCGTGGGAAGTGATGCAATGCAGTTGCACCAATATATTAACTTTACATGTTGACAACATGTAAAGATTCTTATTCCAGCTCAGCTCGGTAATAGGTTATGCTGTCAGTGGGTCCCTGTTTCTTAAACAATACTGTAGGTCACGTTTGTTTGCCCTCACTAAGAGGGACTGGACTGGACTGGACTAAAACTTAGAGCAATACTGTGTTTGTTACGCAGCAGGACAACGTTTAGTGAGACTAGCCAGGACTCGCCTCGACAAAGGACGTCGCTAGACGGTCTTAGCGAGCCCCATCGAAAGGCATCGGATTGCTAAGACCTTCGCTGCTTCACTCCATCTGCTTCTCTTCGTCCGCTTCTCTCCCTTGCTCTGCTTCATCTGCTTCTCTCTCCCTTGCCCATGTATCTGCTTCTCTCTTTCCCAGATCTGAAACCCAGCCTACCCACTGCCTAAATCTCAACACCAAAATTTGAAGAAAAAAAATTCAAAACAAAAACAACAACAATCCCGATATAAAAATTCTTCCTTATTCCTAATAATTCCCAGAAAATTTCCAAAAAAAAAATTATTTCCCCAGAAAATTCCCGAGAAATGGATAGAGAAAGGGAGAGAGTAGCTTTGGTACAAAGAAAAATGGAGAGACGGAGGAGAGAGTAGCTTTAGGGACCATTTGCAGGAAAAATCACTTTGAAGGATATTGTTTTGCAGGAAAAAATGAGTGTTGGGGACGGCACCAAGGAGGAAGAAAAGAATGAACTCCCAGGGAAAGTTCCAGACACAAACACAAAAAAAAGCTTGAATAAAAAATAAAATATTATTGAGTTAATAATAAAATATTATTAAATGTGTATTTAATGATATAAAATTATAGTTGTTAACTATTCCTTTTTTTATTCCGGCACTCTACCAAACGCTTCACTAAATCAGTCCAGCTTAGTCTAGTCTAAGCCAATTCAGCTTAGTCCCTAAAGCTAGTCCAGTCCGAATTAGTCCGGTGCAACAAACGCACCCTTATTGTGAGAGATTTTACTGTGTATTCGGAACATAAGCCAATTGACACATTCCGATCCGGAATATTCGTCTGGATTTCGAATCGAGTTGTGCTAGTCGACATCTAGAGGGTGACGAAGCCATAAGTGTAGTAGTGTGGAACATGTGAGTAAATTTAAACCTAAAAATGTCTAACTGGAAAAGTACGTATGTGAGAGGAAATGAACTCATTTCACATATGATATCAGAGCATAAGTAAAGTACAGTAAAAGTAGAATGAGAATTATACCATCGAAGGTAATCTCCAATACCAAGATTTGTCAAGAATCATCGTCGATACGAAAGCTCTACTACTAAAACCTGGAGGGACGAAACATAAGGGTGAGTATGCCTAAAAATAAAGCTTTGTAAAACCTTTTTAAAACGTAATCACCCCTCGCCGTAAAACAATTATAGTTTCCAAATATACATACTACGTATAGTATGAAAATACTTATCGTAGCCTACAATATCTCAAGAATTCAGTACGCCACAAAATCTCATAAATAAACAGATAATAATCTGGTGATCACAACATCTCGCATAAAAGAACATGTAATATCGGGTGCTCATCGACATATGCTAACACACGAGCTCATGCAGAGATATTCTGACATGAACATGACTAGGTGTAATAATGATTTACGCTCTAGTACTACAATCACGTGAAGACTGGCGTTATGCGCATCACATATCAGTCCTAATTGCATATAGCAATCTAGGACAGAACTGACACCTACAATGGATCCAAAGTGAGCGTACGGTGCGATGTGAACATACACTTGAAGACTGGTTCTGACCTAGGCGAGTACTAACACCAATATAACACACGATGAATAGATAACATAAATATGATCATATGCCACAATAGTTCAACAATCCTAGTCAATATAATACTATTTCCAACCCGTAAATATAATTAAGGCATTCCCCATAGTCTACTTACATGTGCATCATGGAAGATTAATCATAATTTCCCAACAATACGACATTTTCCATATAACTGTTAATTTAATTATGGCAATCACTTAGAAAATTCATTAATAAATATATATGTGGAAACTAATTAATATATATACTATATAAAAGAAAAGAGCCACTCATAGATACTTGTGAGGTCGCAGCCGTTTGAACGAGTAAATACGAATCACCGATGTTAATCGTACCTAAGCATAATAGAGACCCATTAGTAAAACTCAATTAAAACGTTTGAATTTAGAGAAACGGACGACGGATTTGGAATTAGCGCGTAGAAATACGCTAAGAAGGGTCCTGGGCAAATTTTCATGAAAAGTCAACGAAAGGTCAACGGTCAACCCTAAAAAGTCTACTAAGAAGGCTCTGGCGGTCAACTACGTTAAAACTTTGTAATTTCACTAAATGGATTCCAAAAATGGACTCCAAGCATCGAAATTAGCCTACGAGAGTTTCGGAGAAAATTTTGAAAAAGTCAACAAAAGTTTAACTTTAACGGAATATTCCATCCTCAGACAGAATATTCCCTCCAAATTTTGAAATGGACCGGTACAACGAGGATACAATAAAATAATAGCTCATACGCGTCTCAAAATGACGGTCAACGGAAGTCAACAATCTCGCCTCTAAGGGCAATTTCGTCCATTCACTCCTTTAAAATTAATAAAATCGTAAAATTACGGACGGGTTGTTACACCAATACGCCACATGTTATTATACAATTGGAAGGACACTTGAAAAAAAAAATTCCTTCAAATGTATAATGATATGTGTTGTACTGTCCCATATTCTGGACACACTGAAAATTTATATTGTTGTCATACCATGAACAGCTTCAACTCATTTAAATTTACATGTAACTTCATAGTTCATATCTTTCTTTTTGTCACACTTCATAGTTCATACGAAATTATGGTCGGAATAAGAATACGTATTAACTTAATTATTCAGCCATTGTTACCAGGGATGGAGAAAGTGGGTGAGGGTAACTTGTTACTTTTGGTAGTAAGCTCTTTGTTGTTATTTACCTGGTTGAAAATGCTAAAGATACTATTTATTTAAATTATATTTTGTTAATTACATGATGTGTTATGAATGATTGAACCTTTTCAGTGATTTAATGATTTCATCTATCAACTGCCACATCGGATCAAATTGATCTACAAAAAATATTTTAAATAGAAGGTTACTCTAACATCATCAATATTTATTTAAGCCCGTACCACTGCCAGGTCCAAATGGCCTTGCCGGGTTTTCTTACATAGTAACATTAAAGTTAGGAGTCCAAAGGCCCATCCCCGCCTTCCAGGCCCAGTAACACAAAGTGCGATCCTAACCAACCCCAGGTATTTAAGCTTTCAGGTTTATTGGTTCTTCAATTTTCATTCAACTTTCCCTCTTCCATCCGACATCAGCAATATCAATCAGTTTTACACTTGCTGTTCAAAGGTATGTCTTCTTTCGGATAAAAGTTATTGCAGTATTTTGGCCTTTGTGATTCAAGCTTGAACATTTATTACTACTAGAGGTTGCGACTGTAATAATTGGTATCAATTTTATTTATTTGATTTTCAAGCGAAATCCAGAAGGCTTAACACTTCAGCGCTTCGGGGTGTTTTACAGGTTCATTCTTTACTGATAGGAATGGTGATTTTGAGAATTGTCGGTTTCTAGGAGGGACAAGCTTATGCTTTAGTTTTCGGGAAGCAATAACTTGAAATCAGGAAAATATTAGTTTTGTTGTGTATAGGGTTTACGGCTTTTGCTATTGAAAGAAAGATTTTGTTTTTTTTTTTTTACAACGGCACACTCAACTCAAATTCTGTGATGTGGTAGCTGGTTTTGTATTGTATATGGATTAATTACGGCTTTTTGTTATTGGAAAAATGAAAGATTATGTCTTGGTAAAGACTGGTTGGGGTTGGAGGTGTCAGGCTATATGTGTTTGATCTTTGGGATTATCTATAACACTAATATACCCTTTATATACCTTTACCCTTATAAAGCTACAATGAATATCTCCAGGCTCCAACTTTAAAAATTTCTGGTGTTTTTTATGGATTTTGTTTCCCTTAGATGGGTGTTACTGATTCTGAAATCTCTCTCTTGCAGTTAAACTTGTTCATTACAAGTCTTGCACAGAAAACTCAGAAATATGTCCGGTGGTCCTGGTCTTGAGTCACTCGTTGATCGTATGAAATCCGTCACTCTCCTTTATTATTTTTCAAATATCGATGCTTTTGATTCTTATGCATGAATATAGTTAATCCTTCTATCCTATAGCCCAAGTTTGTGCACCATTAATGCAGTATATTGCTGTGAGCAGTTCAACTTTCTCTCTTTAACAACATTTCTATGTGCAGAAACAATTTCAGTTATCACAAATGATGGACGGAATATTGTGGTATATTACACACTAACACTAAAATGCACCTTCTGCGCCTTATCAACATTCAGATGTACCTTTTACATCTTATTAATCGAATCGGTTTTTTGTGAACATTTTTTTTGTTTTTATTTCAGGGAGTCTTGAAAGGCTTTGACCAGTCTACTAATATCATTCTCGATGAATCTCATGAACGTGTTTTCTCTACAAAGGTTTGCATCTTCACTGTTACAAGCTTCCCCCTTCTAGCGTCATCTTTGTTTACTCTTTTTTGTAATTGGACAAAAGGAAAGGAATGTGGAATCTACTTTCTGGCAGGCGGATGTTTTTCTGATTTTTCCCAATTTTGAGCATTTGTTATTTTCCTCATGACGTTGAGGATCTTAAGTGCTGAATAATACTTCTGGGTTTCATCTCTACTGCTATATATCATGGTCATTCGGGTTTACATATGGTTTCCAAATCAGCATATACAAAACATACATTTGTTTTATTGTCCCACTGGCACTGGGTTAACTTGTATTTCTTAATTGGTGGCACAACTTTTTTCCTACTTATCTGTCTTTCCCAGTCAGTTTTTGTGTTTGCTATGGAATCATCAACTTGACCCAAAAAAATTTCTTGTATTTCTGACCCACAGGAGGGCGTTCAGCAACTCGTGTTGGGGTTATATATAATCAGAGGTGACAACATGTAAGTGTCAAAAACTTTTATTCTACTTACGATAGTTTCCAATGGGTTGAGGGAAGTAATTTGGAATGAGTTTCTACAAATATATGTATGTACTTCCCTTCTAAGTTATCAGTATCTTCCAATTGTTGCAGAAGCATTGTTGGTGAATTAGATGCAGATCTTGATTCTACCGTTGAGTGGTCGAAGATGAGAGCTTATCCCCTCAAGCCTGTCATCCACTGATTCAGCATGAAAATCAGAGCGGTTGTAGACTCGATGAATTGTGACCTACCAAATAAATGTTGTGGCATATAGGTATACAAGGATGAGATTCTGTTTTGTTATGTTCATGCATAATAGGTTTCAAAAGTGTTTCCTAATCATATCATTTTCTGAAACACTGATGTAATCAAGCAGAATTATTAGCAAAAGTCTTGCAATTTGCTACCTTTTTATGACTTGGTAGCCAAGTACATTATAAAAATAAGGGTTTTTATCACAAATGATCCCTGAAATTGACCAGTACCATCAAGATGGTCCCCAAAATTAAAAATCAATAAATGTAAACCCTGAAAATAGGTGTCGCAAATCAATGTGGTCATTCCGTCATAATTCTGTAAAAAAATTCGTTAACTGCTGATGTGGCAAATAAATAAGCCCTACAAGATTTACGTGTTTTTATCGCATATGATCCCTAAAATTGACTCATACCATCAAGATGGTTTTTGAAATTGACCAACACCATCAAGATGGTCCTTAAAATTGAGAATCGATGTATGTAGTCTTTGAAAAAAGGAGTCGCAAATCAATATGATCCTTCTGCCACAATTCTGTAAAAAAAATTGTTCTGTAAAATCAATATGATTCTTCTGCCACAATTATGCACAATGAATTTTTTTTTTCTTATACTAGGACCTACTCTAGAGAGATCCCATCCATAAATTCTCAAAGGCACAAGGCTTAAACCAAGGCCTAAGAGGGGTTTGGAACTAGTTTCCAATCAACAATATACGCACCTCAGTTATAACCTCATTATCTCAAGGCAGACCTCGCCATTCTTTGAGTCACCAGACCACCAGGGAAGTGCCGAACAAGCTCTCCAAGATTAAGATTGTGAGGATGTTGATCGCCTAAATGTTAACGTTGATGTCTCAGAAGTCGTTGCCAATCAGTCATGCCGTCACCAAAGGTGATCTCGATCCAGGTTCAATTTGGTGAAGAGTGTCAAAGTGTGTAAAGATGAGTGTATTGAGATTTTTTTTACATAATAGACAGTGAAGGAGGTAGAGGAATGTGGACTAGGATCAAAGGTGATTACATGATTGGTTTTTTGGTTCACAACTTTTTTATTAACTATTAAATTATTAAACCTATTTGTAATTTTTTTTAAATTTAATTAGACTTGCTACATTGATCGATTTTCAATTTCATGGACCATTTTGATGTCGCATGTCAATTTCAGGCACCATTTTGATGTCGCGGATCAATTTCAAGGATCATTTGTGAGAAATGGGACTTATGGGACCCATTTACGTGCCACATCAACACTTAACATAATTTTTAACAGAATTGTGATGGAATGACCACATTGATTTACGACACCTATTTTCAGGGACTACATTGATTGATTTTCATTTTCAGGGACCATCTTGATGGTGAAGGTCAATTTCAAGGATTATTTGTGATTAAAACTCTAAAAATAAATTTAGTTTGTGCAAACTCAGCTTATGTTGATGAAAAATTGTAGTCAATATAACAAGAATGCCGAATTTGATAGACCACCAAGAAAAGTTTTCCAGTTTGATTGTGTATGGTTATATTAACATTGAGCAGGAAATTGATTTATGCACATCTTTTTTTTTTTCTACACATTTTTGTTTATTTAATAAATAGGAGGCGCGGGAGAAGAAAAAGGTGTGCGGAGTTCCTTATAAACATATGTAAACACAAAAAAGTAGGACAAAAATCTCAAAGCTGAAGGAACATAAAGTTTAACCTTACACCAATTGAAATTGAAATTTTGATAAAAGTTAGAATTTATAAATTGACATACACCAATTTCCTTGTTTGGATTCATAAACATAGAAATTTAGAATTTAGATTTTCCGCGTGGAAAAAAAATTGGAATTTGGGACCCTTAATTCCCAAGTTTAAATTCCATGTAAATAGGTATTGATACATCCCGACTCAGAATCAAGGTTCTAAAAGACGCTAGGCGCTAGTCGGGCGGCAGGCTGAGGCCTAGCGCCTAGGCGGCTAGGCGGGCTTAGGCGGGCGCCTAGGCGGACTAGGCGGATTTAAGTAAATCTATTATATTTCATGTAAATAAGTCTGTTTATACTTAAAATATAGGGCAAAAGACAGTTTACTACCCTCATGTTTTGTGGTTTTCAACATTTAGTACATAAAGTTTTTTTTGTCCCAGAGTCATACCTAAAGTGTAAATTTTGGGACAGTCTCATACATCCGTTAGTCAAACTGTTAAGTTTCCAGTTAAGTGATGACGTGGCGCCCATGTGGACAATGATCGGGCACCACGTGTCATCTACGTGGAAATTAAAAATAAATTATTTATAAAATAAAATAAAATAATCAAAAAAAAAAAAAAAAAAAAAACCCTTTCTTCCCCAAATCCCACTCGTGCCCAGCATCCCATCACCCACCCCTTCGTCTTCCCCACCCTCCACCCCCTCCACGGCTCCACTCCTCCATCCCCT
This sequence comes from Cotoneaster glaucophyllus, assembly GCA_036320875.1. NCBI lineage: Eukaryota > Viridiplantae > Streptophyta > Magnoliopsida > Rosales > Rosaceae > Cotoneaster > Cotoneaster glaucophyllus. The sequence goes on along the minus strand of CM070065.1, from coordinate 28,456,982 downwards.
TACCCACACAGCAGAACCCATTTCATCCCCAATTTTATCAAGACACCCACCACCCAATTTTATCAACCTCCGGTGTTTGAGTCCGACGGCGCCAATCTCTCCCTCCCTCCTCTTCCCCCGTCGTTTATTCCCTCGACCTCGCCAGCGCCAACCCAGAAGAAGAACAAAAAGAAAAACCCAGAAGAAGAAGAAGAAAAATGAGGAGGAAGAAGAAAAAGAAAAAAAAGGAATCTGCAACCCAGATTCGAAGGAAGAAGAAGAAAAGAAGAAGAAAAAAAAAAAGGAATCTGCAACCCAGATTCGAAGGAAGAAGAAGAAGAAGAAGAAGAAGAAGAAGAAAAAAAAAAGGAATCTGCAACCCAGATTCGAAGAAGAAAGAGAAGAAAGAGGAAAGAGGAGAGAGGAGAGAGAGGAGAGAGATGAAAGAGAATAGAGAGAGAGAGAGAGAGAGGAGGAGTGCAATGAGGAGGAAAAAGAAAAAAAAAAGAATCTGCAACCCAGATTCGAAGAAGAAAGAGAAGAAAGAGGAGAGAGAAGAGAGAGAAGAAAGAGAAGAGAGAGAGGAGGAGGAGTGGAATTAGGAAGAAGAAGAAGAAAAAAAAAACCTGCAACCCAGATTCGAAGAAGAAAGAGGAGAGAGAAGAAAGAGAAGAAAGAGAAGAGAGAGAGAGGAGGAGTGCAATGAGGAGGAAGAAGAAAAATAAAATAAAATAAGAATCTGCAACCCAGATTCGAAGAAAAGAGAAGAAAGAGAATAGAGAAGAGAGAAGAGAGAAGAGAGAAGAAAGAGGAGAGAGAGAGGAGTGCAGATTTTTTTGTTTTTTGTTTTTTTTGTTTTATTTAATTAATTATTTTAATATTTGTATTGACACGTGGCGTCCAATCATTGTCCACATGTGTCACATCCCGGCCCGGGGTCCACCACATCCCGGGCCCGCTCCACCACCGTAGGTATGACTCTGGGACAAAAAAAACTTTATGTACTAAATGTTGAAAACCACGAAACATGAGGGTAGTAAACTGTCTTTTGCCCTAAAATATATATAATTTCATCATAAACTACAAAATAGAATGACATATATGTTATGAAGTATTAGAACATAATGAAAACATGGGGAACAAGCCTATAATGTGTGTTCATTTAAGTATTCAACAAGTCTCTTACAATTTATTGAAAGAAAAAATTTCAAAATGAAAGTTATCTATTTTCTGTCTAAGTGAGTTGCTACCTAAGCAGGTGCCTAGGAGGGTCTAGGCAGGCTAGGCGGGTGCCTAGGCTGGCGCCTCGGGAGGTTTAGGCGCTCTTTCTTAATTTTCAAACTCCTAGGCATTAATCGGGACGGTGACCGGCTCCTAGCGCTTAGGCGGGGCCTAAGCGGCGCTAGGCGGGGATTTTTAGAACAGTGCCCAGAATGTCCACCTGGACTCTGAATCGAGTTGTGTTGACCGACACCAGGAGGGTGACGAAGCCATAAATGTAGTGATGTGGACAATGTGAGTAAATTTAAACTTTAAAGTGCCTAAATGAAAAAGTGCGCTTTTAAACGGGAATGAACTCATTCCACACGTGATGTCAGAGCATAAGTAAAGTACAGTAGAGTAGATTGAGAATTATACCGTCGAAGGTAACATCTTGCACCAAGATTTGCCAATAATCCCCGTCAATACGAAAGCTCAGCTATTAAAACTTGGAGAGGCAAAAAAACAAGGGTGAGTGGGTTTAAAAATAAAGTTTTCTAAAAATCTTTTTGAAAACATTATAACCCCTCGCCGTAAAACAAGTATAGTTTCCAAAATATACATACTACGTATAGTATGAAACACTTACCGTAGCCTGCAATATCTTAAGAATTCAATACATCACAAAATTCGTAAATATGCACATAACTTCTAGTAATCGCAATATCTCGCAGAAATAAACATATCACATCGAGTGCTCATCGACATATGCTAACACACGATTTCATGCAGAGGTACTGACATGAACAAGGCTGGTGTAATAATGATTTACACTCTAGTACTACAATCACGTGAAGATTGGCGCTATATGCATCACATACGAGTCTTAATTGCCTATAGCAATCTAGGAAAGGACTGCCACCTACAATGGATCCAAAGTGAGCGTACGGTGCAATGTGAACATACACATGAAAGACTGGCCCTAACCCGAGCGAGTACTAACACTAGTGTAGCTCACGATGAACAAAAACGTAAATAGAATCATACAACGGTGAATTGATAATTCACGTCACCATAATACTATTCACGGCTATAAATATAATGAACGCATCAATAATAATACACATACATGTGCATCCCGTATGATGTAGGATAATTTCATAATTTCTATCAATGCGCTAAAACTTATAAATGTCAAGCTTATCTAGGCGTATTGTAGCAAATCCTTTATGAAATATGTAAATGGAAACAAATATATATATATATATACACACACACATATACATATTTAGAAGGAAAAAAGAAAGTGCATTTAATTAGTATTTCCAAAAAAAAAGTTCCATTTATTGGCATCTAACTTTTGATAAGTTTGTTAACTTAAAAAAAAAAAAATCTCTAGACTTCTCAAATTCCCTTATTTGGATTTATAAACATAGAAATTTAAAATTTCTGCGTAAAAATTGCAACGACCTGTTCCCAATTTTACGGTTTATATAATTTTAATAAGTGAATTTACGAAAATGCCCTTTGAGGCAAATGCATTGACTTTTGTTGATTGTCGTATCATGTCACGTAAGATTTGTTTTCTTGGCATATCCTCGTAGTACTCGTCACTACGAATGTGTGGGCGTAAACGGAACGTAATTTGGAGTTATAACGAATGAGATATTAACGTTTAAAGTTGGGGGCATTTTAGTAAATTAACTAATTTCAAGAAAGCTCTAGATTTTTGTAGCAAAATCTGGAAGCCACGTGTGTGGCCCATATTTAAAGAAAGAAGAAAGGGACGGCTAGGAGAAGGAGAAAATGAGGAACATGGGAGATAAGTGGAGGAATCAGGAAAGGAGAGAGGAAATGAATGGACCAATCAGAAGGAAAAGAAAGAAGGGGAAAGGAAAGCTGAAGAAGGGAGAAACGGGCGGATCCGCGAAACCCATCAGACCTGAACCGTATCGCCGTCTTCCTGACACAAATTCCGGTGTTTTTCCGACGATCTAAGGCTCGCCACCACCTGGAAACTAATCACCATCATCCCCTCTTCAGTTTACATTCAAGAATTGACTCGATTTTGTCCCCGTTTTACGAAGAAACTCACGGTGGGTGTACGGAGTGGACAACAGTGATTCCGCCATTTGTGAACGCAACACCATGGCTTAAATCCCTTTAAGGGCTGAAACAAAGCCCAAACAATTGTAGGAGTGGCGGAGCACCGAAGGCTTAAATCCCTTTAACGCCATTTGCACAGCCTTCATATGATCGTAGCACTTGAGCGTACTTATTTACACCTAGCCTGTCGTACAGACCACAATAGGTGGTTTCGATTCGTGTGCGGGAATTGGTTTATGAGCTATAGGTTCAGTCGTACAGGTCACGTTAGGTGACTCCGGCTGACATATCATATTATATTGATTCATCACCTGGCTTACATATTTATTACTGAGATATTTGACATGGCACATACTTTGGTTTTCATTACTCTTAAGCCTGATTTCTATATACGTATGTATTATTATTTTCTGAAAAATTATACGGGTTTTACAATGAGGGGTTAGTATGTTCATAAAGACAAATGTGTTTTCAAAAGCTTTGTTTTTGCCCACTCACATTTTCTGTTTTTCGTCCCTCAAGGTTTTAGCTGTTGAAAGTTCGTATCGACGAGGATTCTTAACGAATCTCAGTATAGGTGGCTACCTCTGAGGGTAAGACCCTTACCCACACTACTGTACTTTACTTATGCTCTGACGTCCTGTGCGAAATGGGTTCATTCCTGCTCACAGCGAACTCTTGTCTTTAGACATTATTAGGTTTAAATTTATTCACATTCTCCACATTACCATACTTTATGGCTTCATCACCTTCCAGGTGTCGGCCAACATAGCTCGATTCGAAGTCCTAGTGGACATTCCGGGTCGGGTTGTGTCAAAAATAATCTTGGAATTTGGCACCTTCAATTCCAAAATTTAAATTTGATGTAAATAATCGTCATTTCCAAATTTTCATGAGTCAGAGCTTATAAACAAAAAAAAAAAAATACAAAACAACTAAATAATGAATGTCCACTATCACCCCACAACATCTATCGCCGCCACCCCATACCGTTTTCACCGTTGCCACCACCAACCACCATCAAGGATTTAAGTTTTGGTTTTGATAGACATTATAGCCAGTCCAAATTTAGAGAAATGTCGATAAATATCTTGATCTTGACATCGATGAAGATATCGTTTAAAATATTAAATCATGGAAGCTTGCTAAAATTACGTTTCAAATTTCTACAATTTTCTCAACTACCAAGTTCAGAAAATTGTTTTTATTGCCTCTCAATTTCAATTTACACCTGTCTTCACACAATAAATTTTCTCCCTCTTAATTATCTTTTATGATCTGATAGTTTGTTTCTTCACATTTCATAAGAAGATGTGTTTGCTCCCTAAATTCGTCATGGGTCTCGCAGGCATGCCGGGAATTTACTCAAACATGAAATTGGTGGATTGCAGGAGTGCCACTACTAGATGCCGCTAGTAGACGGGTTTTGAATTATTGAGGTTGCGGCTGAGTTCGACTTCAAAACAAGAGATTGTGCCATTGAGTGGGAGTGGCTCAAATTAAGGTTCTTTCTTTGCCTTAAAGATAAGGACTTTACTTATATGGAGAGATGGAACAATATGTAAATGACAGGGTTGCTGGAAGTGCAGCTGACAGAGGAAAGTAAATGACTGGTATTGTAGATTGCTTGTAATTTAAATGACTGAAAATGGGTTGTACATGAACTACAAATGAGATCGATACTTCTAGTGAGTAGCAGAGCTAATAAACAAGGAAAGCCATGGATGCTTGGCTAAAGGTAAATGTCTACAAGGAAGCTGATGAGCTGATTTGAGTAGAGTTGATTGATTGATTGATTGTTTGAGTGTCCCTAATCCTTGTGCTTCTGTTTCTTTATATAGAGATCTGAAAGAGCCTCTTTGCTGAGAACAATGAACTTGCCCGAAAGAAGCTTGGCCAGCTTGCATTGTGAAATATTATTAAAAGGGGAACTTGCACTTCCACCACATGTCTTCACCAGTTGCAATAAACTAATAATTAAAATAAGCAAGCTGGCTTCTTTCATATGTCCTCTGCAAGAATGTATGCATGGTGTCTTACATCCACTTGAAAGCATGCAATTGTTTTTATTAAAGAAAGCTCTTGGCAAACCTCACCACCAAAACAAAAGGGAAAAACAATATTATAATGTCAAAACTACCCCACTTGCAGCCAAATACCTTTCCAAGTTAGCATTTCTTCCAGATAATCCTCCAAATGCCATATCTTGCCCGAACATCCCAAATGTGTAAAATTGGGTACATTTTAGGTACAAACAAGATGTTCATGGAATATTCACACACTTTAAATTGTTCCCTTTTTTTCTTCATTTACTGGGTTTCTACACTCATTTTTCAATTATTTGAAGTGTCTTTGATGGTTTTTATCTGGTGTGGTTCGTCACTCTACATGTTCAATTTACGCAGGCACTCCTCAACTCCTAGCGTTAAGAGTGAAGCCAAACTCTTTATTGCACCAAAATCGTTAAACAATAAAGAGGTGACTCAAATATATATTGGGTTTTCATGATTCAATACACACACACACCACACATATATGTTAATGAAACTAACTAGTATATTCTCGTATACATATTATATATGCACAGATCACTTGGAGGAAGGACAGAAATGGGAACAAGGACTCGTGGATATTTTATTCGGCAGGAGATATATTCGAAAATGGGGCTTCTTTCGCCCAGTCAGGTGCAGGTGGAGCGAAGCCACACTATAACAGGGAACAAACTTTCCGAGTTGTTGATGCCAAATCCGTCCGGTCATTGACAAGGTCATCTGGTGCTTTAACATGCATCAACAGATCCAGATGCTAATTAGGTGTCAGCTGGCTGGCTCATTGTGGGATCATCGAACCATTAACACTCGAATTGATGTATGGCGTAATGACTGATGGAGTAATAAATTTTTTTTTTTTGGAAACTTGGAGTAATAAATTTTTGGATCACTTTAAAGTCTTTGTTACAGCAATTTAATTACATATATTGAAAAGGAAATAGGAGTGTGTACACAATGAAAATTACAAATAAAAAAAAATATGAATAACTCTGATCCCTGCACTTCATCCCCACTTGTTCATGTCGACCGTCTAGTTAAGCAGATCTGGAAGCCATTCACTAAACGAGCTGAGGGAAAGAATGACATTCGGTCTTCTTTTAGTTGGGTCCATCTGCAGATTGCAAATCCATATGGTTTAAATAAGTTGGGATTATAAGAACCATAAAGATTTCCAGAAGAATATATTATTTAGTGCATGGAGGTTTTTACTGTTTTTGGTGATTGTATGATATTTCTTTAATATTAACTCAAGTTCTTGTATATTATATGAGGATTACCTATATGTTGTAACAAAGTAATGGAGAAAAAGGGTAATTTGAAGGCGAGCCAACTCAGCCCCTGGACAGAATCTGGCTCCTCCTCCAAAGGGTGCAAAAAATGGGCTAGTTCTCCATTTTCTTTTCTCCTGCACAAAAAATTGTGACTTACACGTACTACTATATATTTAACTAAAAAAGAAAAAGAAATGTAATGTAATATTAATTCATATGACAGAGAACATTACATATAGAAAGAATATTCTATCTGGAGACTAACCTGATTTTCAAGATCCATCCATCTCCATGGATTGAAAGTGAGGGATTCTCTGTACACATTTTCATCCAAATGAACTGCTGAAAGGAAGGGAACAACAAAGCATCCTTTGGGGATAACATAGTCTACCAACAAAAACATTCACGACAACACAGTTAAAATACACCAATCGAACTATGTACGTTACGTACATAGCTTTATGAATTCTTAAACAAAAATATATACCTTGGTACACAACGTTTTCTTTTGCCTCCCTCATTAACCAAATTGCAATTCCTCCGAGTCGAAGTGTTTCATCAATGACCTGTACATATATTAGTGATTACTGAGGAATGCTAGCTGGTACACAAACATCACACTATCATGATTAGTATAGTGGAAGACACTACAAGAAAAGGGGCAACTTCCGTTGTGCAAATGTGGTTGGTACTTGAATAGCTGCTACATAATTAAGTGTAACAAAAAGTAAAAACAATAATAGTACTTAAAACCATAGATACACAAAAAATCACACTTTTAGACGTTTTATCACGCTTTCTGTATTAACTACTTAATTACGCGCTTCGTTAAGTGACTATTACCTATGTTTCTTGTAGTGAAAAAAAAAAACAATTACATTTGATAAGTTAATAGAAAAGTTCATTTGTGTCTCAGATTCTTGGCCCCAAGTTCATTTTCAGATTGGTACGTACGTTTAAATTGGAGTTTCTTTTCTTTAAAATTTAGGGAAGATAAAAACTTGATATGAGATCACGGCATGCTGTCATAATTAGGGTATTTGGTGATAAAATTGAAAGAGAAATGATACATACACATTGAATAAAAGACATTGCTTTGTAATCCTGCCATGTAAGAGTTTCTTCTCCAACAGGTTTGCTTCGGAAAGTGTCTTGTTCATCCTGTCATGAATCAATTTAAATGAATAACTTGCTTCGACATCCAAGTGATCTTAATTATAAAGAGAGAAAGGATAGAGTTGACCATGTACATGTTAAATTGATAATATTTGGTATGCCATGAGTATATTTATGATCTGTGATCAATGCCTGATCTTGATTACACGTTTCTATCTATATGAGAGTCTATTTTTCCAAACATGCCCACTCACGAATGACCCCACACGAGAAACCGATTTTCACATATAAAATTAGTCAGTTCATCATGTCGGAGCTAAAACTACTTTTTAAGAGCCCGGGCAACATCATTCCTCAGACCCAACACAACTTTTTTGAAGGCCTAATTATTCAGTAACCCTATGCTAGAGTTAGCGCAAATTTTCGAACCCAACTTAAGAAAGCAAGTTTAAGACCAGTAAGCCAGGACGTGCCACATGAACATGTTTTGATACCATGATAAACTTTTTAGTCCTTGCATGGTCCACCATCAACATAACCATTATTTGTCCCTAACTTACCCACATATTGCTTGATGTGTGGCTTCACTATAAAAGGTCTCAATGATACTAGAAGTAAACCTCCCACATATAAGTTGTGTATTATTTTGTTACATTTCTAATGTGAGACTCTATTCTCTAATATGTAAATAGTACACACGTAATGAGTTAATTTACTCTCCATAAACTATATTACCAATTAATTTTAAGGCAAAACTTCAATTACTTTGTAATGTTGAGAAGAAAAAGATTACAATATGTTACCAATTTTACCATTAATTAGCAGCAAAGCGTAACACAATAAGACGAGAGGAACCTAGCTAGCAATATGGAAAAGTTAGGTTCGTACCACTAATTGTTTCATTGCTCTGGGACACTGAGTAAGGAAATAGACAGCAAATAGCATTGTTTTAGCAGTTGTTTCATTCCCAGCAAAGAGAAGGTTGATAATGAAGTCTGCTACAGCTTCATCCCGTAAGCTTTCTTCCTCCAACAGTTTTCCAAGGACGCCATTGCCAACTTCACGTTGTTCTCTGTGATTTTGCGTTATCCTATTTATCTTGGTTATGATTTTTTCCCTTGCCTGCCAAAACATTGATTACACATTGGCTCACAGTTGATTACTACAAAAGTGAAAATTATTCAAACTTGGGACCTCTTTCAACACTGGTAAGAGAAAGTACAGTTAGACAAAGAGTTAGCTGTTTATATAATATTATTATTGTTACAAGAAGATACTTGCATCCACCCGTTGCAAATAACTTATTTCACGATCATTTATACAAAAAATCATTTGTATCACATAGATCGCTTAGTCATTCAAATGTATTAAATAAATGGATGGTTCATCATAAATTCGGGCATGTACATCCATTTCAATGACTAAACAATCTCCGATTCGAAATGATATTTTTGTAGGGATGATCTTTAAATGAAGATTGAAAAAACTAAACGGTTCCTATTATGAATTTGTACGGTGAAGATACATTATTCATAAAAAGTAGATATGTGCATACCCCATGGGGTGAACCTATTTGTCCCCCACCCACTTGTAATAACGTACTTCCCATGTACAACTATCATAATCAATCGGAATAGTTCATTTTTTTTATCATCATCTAAGTATCATTTATGTAAAAAATCATTCTATATGGTGACCATTTTGTCGTCTATATGTGTCGAACAAATTGACAATTTTGACAAAAAAAAAAAAAAAAAAAAAGTTCCTCATGATGAACCGTCTATCATACAATGCATATGTATGGTTAAACGATCTCTAAATTGAACAATTTTTTGTAGTAATGATCTTTAGAAGATGATTACGAGAATAATTTTTGTACGGTAAAAGTATGTTATGCATGGACGTGAAGATTTCACCCATGGGGTGGATACAAGAAAATTAAGGTTAGTAATCTTTTAGTGTGACAATTGATGATCTTGATGAAATAATAATTAAGCAAATTATATGTGTTTTGATAAGATACAATTTCAGCCTTTGGATGATGAAATATCTTAGAGTTTAAATATATGTTAAAATTTGTGAAATAGTGATGCTAAGAGACTATTTGCTTGAATCATATTTTATAGACAAAATGATGTGACATATAATAATTGAATTCATAGTTTAAATCATTAAAGAGTATCTAATTATCAATTGCTACATCATATAGTTTACAAAATGTGGTCTAAAAACATTTTCCCTCTAGCATTTTTCTTTGTGAAATGTGTACCTTCATGGCAGTGTGGTATGCAAAACCAGGCAAGTTGATTGGAAGAGAGAGACAACCATCAACGAAGTCGGAGAACAGTTGAGCCATCTCATTAATCTCTGAATCGCTCGACGCTCCCAAAAGTTGATTAACCATTAGATTTATAGCCACCTGCCAAAAGAACAAAACAATAATAAAATTGGTGAATGAATTAATTAAAGTTATTGAAGAGAAAGTTAACAAAAATGAAAGAAAGGAAGAGAGAGGAGACAGATTGTAACGAACTTACCTTTCTGCAAACGTCCTGGAGAAGTATCGATTGATTGGTTTGAAAATTGCTCAAAGTTTGAGTCATAATCATTTGAATGTCGTCCAAGAAATTAAACTTTGATTTAAGTTTGTGGTCTAGGCGCATCATGTTGGAGGCGATTCCGTGGAGCTTTCGTTGTGGCTCTCCGTGCACCGTGATGACACCATTTTTGCCAACCAAATCTTTAAAAGATTTTGGATAACTAGACTGGAACAGTTTCCCTTCATTCTGCATTACAAAGCGATTGAAGGTTGGATCTGCTGATATCACAGACCATCTTCCAAACAGACTGCATGAGAATATCTTCCCGAACTTCTGGACCTGTTGTTCAACAAACTGATGGGGGTGGGAACTCGCGACCGCATTGTACCAATTGAAGCTGTCGCCAACGATTGGCCAACCTCTTCTTCCTGGTGGCAATTGGCCAAGCTTAAGCTTTCTTTTTCTGATCCTTACCACCAACAACTTTGCAACAAAAGATATGAACAATACTGTGGAGATCAAATGCAGGCAGGTCGCAGCTGGGAAAAGGTTTCCCATTTCCTAGCTTTCGGAACCTGCCAGAAAATTGTATCAGTTGACGTTAATTAACCAAATTGACTACACACACACAGACCCACACACACGACAACCACCGACAGATTTTTCAATGTAACCGTGGTACACCACGTGCCATTATATAAATTGTGGGATATGTGTGTTAAAAAGTTAATAATTTAAAAAATAAAATTTCTTACCACTTATATAAAAACATGTAATGTACTACGCGTGTTCCGGTCACAGTAAATTTTTTATTGACAACCACTAATACGACACGATCGATTATAATTAAAAAAAATAACACAGCATGTACTTTTAAACATATACATATAATTCCATAATTAATTACCTAAGCAGGAATCATTGACCAAACTAATCAACACAGTAAAGCCACGTCGAGTTACACAGGTAATAAGTTATTCTTCGTTGTACACACTGATATATGTGTACAAGTTTGGAATTCATGCAATATCGTATAGAGCAGGCCATCAATTATCTGAATTCTCAAGGAAGAATCACTAACCCATATTTTGTTCTAGCTGCACGTGTATTGTTAACAGACTCCATTTGTGTATGCCTTTATTTTAATGAAATATCTAATCCTTTCTTTTTTTATCTGAATCTAATTGATTGATATGATAAGTGTGAAACTCGTAACTGAAATGCATATAAATCATATTTACACTACATTAACAAAAAAGAAATAAATTAATTAACAGAAGATTAGGTGATCAAACAAACAACCAAAACGTATAAATTATATAATATAAAATCCTCAAAGTGCAAAAAATAAAAAATTAAAAGGTGAACTTATAAAAAAAAAACCTTGAAAAATGTAAAATGTAGTTAGTCCTAGAGTTAAATACGTAGACATCTTCATACTTCGGAATGGGCCTTTTATGTGTGTATTTCAAGTTAACTAACTTTAGTTTGTTCTACTGCAAAAGCAGGCATGAAACCAGGCTACTCGTCTTCAAGGTGAAGAGATTCTCACGACGACTGTATATGAGAAATCTTAAAGCAAGTTTGATTTTGCTTTGTATATGTTTAAATTTTATCCGAAAACACAATAAATAATACATATATAATATTGTTGCCACCTTTAAGTATTCAACACATTTGAGGGGATCCAAGCACATATGATATCCCCGAAGTTGTAAAGCTCGAGAATGAGTTTGTTTGGCAGCTATCGCCTATAGACTATTAGACAATAGGTTATTTATGCAAAATATCAGCTTTGAGCAACGAACCGAAATGAATGCATGAATGTTTGTGGCTTTTGTGTAGGACAAATTTGTCAATTCATAAGATCAGATGGAAACCACTGTGGTGTGCATGTACAATGGAGAGACACTAGGCCAGTTAAAATGTCTAAATTAACACAAAACCAAAAAAAATGTCTTCTGAAAAATAGAAAGACAGTGGAACCCTAGTTTTCAGGCATACTTTCCTCGAATTAAGGTCCTAAATTGGTGCCGTGATATATTAAAAGGAATGGTCCTTACCTTTTTATTGTGATTGACATACGAGTGTTACACAACGTGTTTTTATATAAGTTGTGAGAAATTTATTTTTTAAGTTATTAACTTTTTAACATACATATCTCACAATTTGTATAGTGACACGTGGTGTACCACCCGTGTTCCGATCACACTGAAAAATCTCTTCAATTATAGGCCAAGAATCTGTTGTTCCCTTTTTTGTGTCTCCCATCGTGTCTTCTTGCTAATATCTTGACACATGTCTTAGGACTTAACTAAGAGATAACTCTATTAACTTTTTATTCATTTAAAAAATAAAAAAAAAATCAAAATACAATGAAATACGCGTACGCAAGTGTATTTGTAAATCCGGCGCATCTTTTTCTCAGACTATCATCATGAACCATGACATATCTCCAGGGCTCTGATAAATTGTCAAACATTCTTTATACTGATTTTTTGGGGAAATTGTTATTGTCATTCCAAAATTCTTATTTTGCACTCCAAATTTTCGATGTTTAAAAGAAAAATACACATGTGAGGAGTGCTAAATGAGATTTTGGAGTGCCAATAACAGTTCCTTTTTTTTTTTACAAAAACAAAACATGAAGAGGTATATGATATGAGACACGAGGAGAGGGAGTGGACACGAGAGAAAGTGGGCATGGAGGGTTCAAGATTCATATACCGGGACTGATGCTTTCCCTCAAATTGTAGAATTACTGGAAGAAGATCAACGATGATAGGGTTTGAAGATGATAGTCGAGATCAAGAAGAAGATGGATGCCAAATTTACCTTGGTATAGGGTTTAGGGCATAGGACATGTATCGAAATATTAGCAAAGAGACATAAAAAAGGAACAACAGATCTTTGGCTACAATTATATGCCACCAAAATCTAGCCAAGCATAGTTTTTTCTTAGTTTTCTTTCCACTTGTAAATAGAAAGTCTTAAGTTTTGTTTTTCAATTTGTTAAAAAAAAAAAAAGATTTGTTTTTCAAAATATTTGATATATCTACACTAATTAAGTTCGACTCTATGAATAACGAGTTTGATATCGAATTATCATGACCCAATTGGCTCAGGCCTCTCACATCTTGGTGTAAAATATATTTTTAAAATAAATCGTTAGCTATGGCATCGGCCACACAATTGTCCTTGAAAAATATGTGTTGACGACATGACTAATATTTTTGTCGCACGAAAAATTTTCTAGTACATCTAATCACGTTAAAGATTCTTAAATAGAAACTTCTTTTATACATTAGACATCTGTCAAAAACACATAAGATGGACCAACGTGGGTGACAATATGATACTATGGTGATCCACTACTTAATTCTCCTAGTTATATTATTCCTTGGTATTTCTATGTTGATTGCAGCAATTGCCCTCGCAAAATATGTGTTGACAACATGATTAATATTTTTGTCACACGAAAAATTTTCTCGTACATCTAATCACGTTAAAGATTCTTATATAGAAACTTCTTTGACACGTTAGTAATCCGTCAAAAACACATAAGATGGACCAACGTGGACGACAAAAAGTTCCAACTTGTTAATTTTAGATATTTAATACTACTTTAAGTTGATTGTTTTGTTACTTCTTTTTTAGCACTGAATTAATAAGTTGACAAATTTTCTCATAGGGAATAAACTTCACACTGTAATGAGTTATAATTTTTTTAGGTCCCGTCTTAATAAACAAAAAAAGTGGGAGGTCTTAGGTTCGATGCTTCGAACTGGCAAGTCAGCTTGACAGTGGCCACGGGCAGGGTGGAATTTCTCATAGTCTCTCGAGCCCGGAAATGGTCGATAATCGTGGTTTGCCACCAATTGTCCCCTTTTTATGAAAAAAAAGACTAACAGCTTTATGGAACAAGTGTCCAGGAACATGCTACTCATACGTCAATCAAGCCACGTGGTGACTCACAGTTAGTGGCAGAGGCCTATGATGGGATGTAAAGGTGATCAGAAAGGCGCTCGAAGACACGGGGTTAAATAAACAAGTCTGAGCCGGACGCTCAGCACGCATCACTCTACAAAGGCGTGTAATCTCGACTGAACACAAGTCACTTCACAGACGAATGTCCGACCAATAGGTAAAAAGGTGTCAGCAGAAAAATCTATTTAGATGGCACATTAACTACCAGAGAAGTGAAAATAGGTGATCCCAAGGCTTCTATGTTCATTGAGGGCCTATGTAATGGGTGTGAACTTCTTATATTGTGGTCAGACGAATAAAAGGATAGAGAGTTCATGTATTTAGTCAAGCGTTATTTTTAGTCTTGAAATCAATATAATCTGAGTAACACAATGGATGTAACCCAGTTTAAAGGGGTGTCACTTAAATCTTTAAGTCAATTTCATTTTAGTATGTATCATCTCATGCCCACAAAGGGTTTAGTGTTTTAATTTGTTAACCTGCAAATTTTGAGCGTTAACAGTTGCATACAATTTGGTTGCATTTTTTACCCAGTTGTCATAGGAACTTATAATGATCGTGCTCAATAGAGCGGGAAGACCAACAGAATAACGAGAGATAAGGTTCTTTCGGGTGAATCGAGACGGCCTTCCACAAAAGAAGATGACAAAAGAAAGCCAAGCTCGCCAACCTGGAGGAGAAGATGAACGACATACTTGCCGGTGTTGGATAGATGAATGAGGTAGGAAACCTCATCCATGCCCAAAATACCATGCTCCAAGATAAGCATAACAACCTCTAGGAACAAATCAACCAAAGTAATGAGAAGATCGACAACACGTCCTGAGGTAGGAACTAATCCTCCTAATCTTCCTCCCCCTGGCAATGTCGGAAACAAAGATGATGATGCTTGCGAGGTCATCAACAAGAGGCTCCAAGCAGAGGAGAATGCTCGGGGAAAAGGAGGCAAGCTGCCGAACAGGCGACAAAGAGCTTGACCAAAACTTCGCCCCACCATCCTGACTTAAGAAGCATCCTGAAGGAAGTCATGGTGATGAGATGAAAAGTCTATGTTTAATTAAGTTCTATGTATTTTGTTAACTTAATCTTAATATGTTGTTAGTTACCGTATGGGATTGACTGGGAGACAAAGAATGAGCATCTAAGCCCAAGAACCTCGACTATTCCAAGGAAAAAGTTCCTCTACCATTCTCCAAGGAACTGCTCGATGAGCTAAAGAGTAAGGCTACCCGAGCACTCAAAATGCAAAGCCGTGACAAACTTACTGATTTGTACGACCACCTAGAAATGTTCATTTATGCAGGCTATTCCCAACCACCCTCAAATGAGTGGTTCGGGATTGGTTCAAATAGATTGCCCAATGATCCATTACATCCTTATAGGGGCTGAGACATGTTTTTCTTAACACATATATGATTATCTCCAAGAGACAGTACATGTCAATTGGCGTCGCCTTACCAATTGGCAATGCCAAATGCAAAAAGATGCGACGAGGCAATGGCCCACAATGTCATCATGGAAAAAATTACATGATGAGACTTCTACTTCCATTTGACCAATCCGCTAGAAACCTTTATAGACCTACCCCACGAAGTGACTATCTACTCCTGAGTCGAGCAGCTGAACAAAACAAGGATGCAAATCATCGCCCCGGCAAAAGAACGAACTGTCTGAGCTCACCAACTAAGGTGAAACAGAAAGTCGTGTATGATAGCCCACCGAAGAAGAATAAGTATGATAACTATTAGCCCAGCACGGAAAGCTGCCTCGAGCAGTATGACATGTACATATCTTACAGCCCCATGAATATGTCTCAGGGGGAGATGTTCCCTCTTGTAGAACGACAACTCCCCACCACTCAAAGAGTACAACCCAATTTCCGACGGTGATGGTATAATACCAAGTATTGCCGGTATAACCGAAATCATGGTCACCTTTTGAATATGGAAAAGAAGCCTTTCAGGAGAGGATTAAACTCATAAGTTGAGGACTAATTTCGTCATGCTTAGTAGGAAATTGGTAAAATCGTAGGAAAAATGTCACCTTTGGAGAGCTTGATATCCCTGGTTATCAGAGCCTAACCCTGGCCGTGGTGTGCCGACGAGGACGTCGGGCCCCTAAGGGGGGTGGATTGTGAGATCCCATATCGCCCAGGGGAGTGATCCTTATATGTATATTCCCATCCCTACCTAGCACGAGGCCTTTTGGGAGCTCACTGGCTTTGGGTTCCATGGGAACTCCGAAGTTAAGCGAGTAGTGCGCGAGAGCAATCCCATGATGGGTGACCCACTGGGAAGTTCTCGTGTGAGTTCCCATAAACAAAACCGTGAGGGCGTAGTCGGGGCCCAAAGCGGACAATATCGTGCTATGGTGGTGGAGCGGGCCCGGGATGTGGTGTCGGCTTGGGCCGGGATGTGACACTGGTACTTGAGTTTCCACGTGTGAGCTTTGTATTAGAAGAAAGAGGGTGTCCATACAAACTCGTAGCCTCTGACCTTGCATGGTTTCGTTACCGTATCAAAGACTTATGAAGATTGGAAAGAAGGAAATAAGATAGAGGAACACAAGCAGTAGTTGTTGTGTTTTTAGAGTGAAACAGACCAAATAAATGGGCAAAGGCTTGCCATCAGGGGCAAATCAGGAAACTCATTGCCTAGGTCAGCATTATTGACACATTTTGATGTTGCGTTGTCCTAACCATTAAATAAAGTTATTAAAATACTTTTAGTTAAGAGTCTAAGTTTTAAAGCATTTTTATTAGTTTTTCCTTAATAGTATTCATCAATCAATGATTTCAAGATCTTGTTTAGAAAACCTGGTAGAACAAAAGCTTAAGTGAAAGAAAAATTGAGCACAATGCTTATGGAACATTGATAAAATAATATTTTATATCAAAGGGTGGGAGAAAAAATTGTTTGCCGAAGACGGAAAACCACGAAAAAATTGTTTGCACGTCGTCCGACTGGATTTTAGAAGCTAGGGCCCGCGGCGCACTCTGAAAATGTTACCGTTGGGAGGCCACGTGGCTTCCCCTCGTCCCTTGGATTTCAACGGCAACAATTTGTAAATCCAACGGTAAAAAAAATTTAAAAACCTTATTTAATTTTGGCCGTTGAATCGAAGATCAACGGTCCACGTTATTCGCCTTTATAAAAAAATTTAAAAAAAAAATTTATAATTCTGAAATATTACCGTTGTGCCACATGGCACAATCTGGAGTGTTGGAATTCAAATTTTTTTTTAATCCAACGGCAGAGATTAATTGGGTGAATAAAAATTTTAAAAAAGTAAAAAATTAATAAAAATCCGAAAATTTTTTTTTGAAAAATTAAAAAAAAAATTTGATATTACTTTTCTATAAATACCTTCTCATTATCTTCTACCTTACACCACAATTTCATATTTTCTCAACTACTTTCAACCACATTCCTATCTTTCTCTCAAAGTTTCAATCCAATTTTTTTTTCCAACAAAATGACTACTGATGCAGGTAAGAATTGGACGCTTATTGAAGATGTTGCATTGTGTACTAGCTGGGTTGAAGTTACTCATGATCCGATTACGGGTAATGAGATGCAGTTGCGAAAAGAACCAAAGAATCGATGTCCAGTTGTTGGAAATTACTTAGCCAATCGTTTAGTACGTGGAGAGACGCCTTGGCACAAGCTAGTAGTAATCTTCGAAGTGAAAAAAATTTAGCGGATCATGTAACAATATATTATTTATTTGTTTGTACTATACCCAAATTTACATTATAATTATTTGTTTGTATTATTTATTTGTTAGCTACTTTGATTATAATTATTTGTTTGTATTATTTATTTGTTGGCTACTTTCATTATAATTATTTATTTGTTACCTACTTTCATTGTAATTATTTGTTTGTATTATTTATTTGTTACCTACTTTCATTATAATTACTTCTTCTCCCGCATTGGGTAGGAACTTCAAGCACAAGCTTGGTATAATGCCAAAAACCAAAACCAAAAACAAATCATTCAACCGGTGGCAATACTGGAATATTGTCCAAAATTGTCCTAAATTCAGAGTGGTGCATGTCGGTCCAGAAGTTTTCATGAACAACATCCATCTACACTCTACACCCGATCATGCCTCGCATGTTCATGAAGATGACGCATAAAACGTGCCTGAAACGCCCCTCCTGAACAAGCATCGAGGTCGACCCGTTATCCAATTAGGTCTCAAGGTAAGAAGGCTTCAAATAGAAAAGGGAGTGCTTCCAAAAATGATTATGCAAAATATATGGAAGAACTTGCTCGTCAAGGTAAATTGACTTTGGTGCGGGAAATGACGAAATTTGAGACTGATAAGGTTAGAGATGAGGTAAAAGCTGCAGCTGTTGAGAGAGTATTTTAAGCTAATGAGTGAGAAAAAGAGCTACTTAGGCAAGAAAGGAAACAGTGACCTGGCAGGGTAAGTTGTGCACAGCCCCAGAGTATTTGTATGAAAGCGAAAATGGCATTAAAATAAAGCGAGAGGCAAAAATCTACCAGTTCGGAATAAGAACCACTGAATCAGCCATCAACACAGGAGGAGACAGTAGAAGGCGTTCAAGTTGGTCAACATGTCTGTGTTTCTTGTGAATTCTCCTTCGTGTGCACTCGTGAGTGAATAATTTGACGGCCCAAATTTTCTTTTTCCTATTCTTCTTCATCTGCTAATCAATTTTGATGAGTAATTGACAATTGGGTAACAGTGGAAATCAAAGAAGCTTGGCCCTGGGTTTATTAAACCATCGACATCACCGAAGGAGTTGGTTCCCATCAGAAGCAGCAGCAGCAGCAGAAAAGTGCGTTTGGGGAACTGCTGTGGGATTAAGGCGTTTTTCTTCAATCCCACCGAAGAACCCATTCTCAGAGAAGCGCTTAAGGTACTTGTTACTGCTACTGCTACTACCTCTGTCTACACCCAACGCCCATTTTTCAATAATTCATAGATTACCCATGCATAATTTGGTTTAATGATGTTTGAATCTGTGTTGTTGATTTAACGATGTTTGAATCTGTGTTGTTGATTTAACGGATACTTTGAATGTTGGTCTACGCGTTTGTCATGGTGTTTTTTTAATTTTATTTGCTGATTTATTGTATGATTTTGTGAGGATGTTTTAGGGTTTCTGGGAGGTTAGATTGTTGCCAACCGATTCTTGCATTTTCATAATACAGTGTCTACTCTCTCTTATGCAAATGGACATCGGATGAAAAATCTCTACTATAAACCTTTTGGGCCTCAAAATTTCATTCTTATTATTTGCTTTGCTCTTTCTTGTTTTTTTCCTTTAAATTGTTGTCCAGTAAAAATATTTATAAAAAAAAAACGTTGATACCACCTTTGATATGTTGTTGTTCACTGGACGTCCATTCTGTCTTGTTCTTGTTGCCTTGCATCGTAGCCTATAATACTGGGACTCGTCTGCCCCATCATAGAACATCTGACTGATGCTCTCCTAAATATCATGTGCCATTGGTAACTCAATGAATAGCCCTAACAGATGTGGTTCCATAGTTTTTAGCAGCCATCCTCGGACGATTGTATCCTCAGTGTGCCACTTTAAAAACCCAGGTTCTGTCTCATCCACAGCCGGAGTCTTCCCATTGAGATAACCCATCTTATTTAATCCTTCCACGTGAACTTCCATCATCTTCGACCGAATATTAAAGTTTGAATCGTTGAGTTTAAATTTAAGGTTGGAGAAAAAATAGCAGGCCAAAAAACCCGGCTCTGATGCCAAGATAAAGATCATAAATTCTGCTTATTGTATTATCTCTCCAATATGGGGGCAATATGTATACATCCACACCTTGTAGTACAAGGAATAATAAAAGAGATTTTAACCTAAACTAGGAAGGAATCCCTTTAATCTAGGAAACCAAATTACATTCCAATACTAACTGATTTATGACTCACGTCGACAGTTGTACAGCTAAATTGCTCTTCTATATTCCTAGCTTCATCCTTGTGAAACTGTGCATCACTTCGCGTCTCTTTTTGAAAGACGATTTCCTCTTTCATTGCACGAGGTCAAGTAACCACACATGAAATCACTGCATTATATTTTGCCTGGTCCGTATTTGGATTGTATCAGTATCTTCTAAAAGCAAGTATCCATGCTACTTCAGTGTTTACTTTGGTAAAACTAAAAGTAACTCTTTGATCAATTTCTTACGAGTCACTAATTGATCGTATCTCTCATTTGTTAAGCCTTCTAGGCTTCTACTGTGTTTTCTATAAATATGAGTGTGAGTAGATAGAGGATTTCCCATGAGAATGCACATTGTTTTGTATGTAAATGGTACAATATTAGTACCATGATTTTCTCTGCGTATCTCATCATGTAGGAGCCGGTTGCCTTCATGGGAGGGATGTTTGCTGGTCTTTTACGGCTTGATTTGAATGAAGATCCACTCAAGGATTGGGTTTCAAGGACTGTGGAAGCCTCTGGAATCACCGAGGAAGATATTGTTGCTGATGGGTTAAAGCCAGAAGGAGAAGCCCCGCAACAGATTGAGATTGAATAACATTTCATACTTCTGTATGTACACTAGGCTCCCCTAGTTGGTTAAGCATGTAATCGTGACTCATTGAAATGAGTTCTGCTGGCAACTTACCTCATATACTTCTTTGACACAATGAAGCAGACGTGCCTGCGGATTCATTGTAAGTATTATTCTTGTGTGCTTATAGTCTTTCACTTTGAATAGGATGACTGCATTCGGAAGAGAGAACATAAAGAACTGTTTACTGAAGTTGTAAATGGTTTACTTCAAACGAGCAATTTACATGAGCATAACTTAATCTCTGCTGGACTCAGGTTTCAGATTTGATCCTTGAACTCGATTTATTAGTTCGATGGGTTACAGTAGTTGTGAGTTTTGAACTTCAAAAGACTGAATTGCATTCGGTTAACGTAAGGGATGCCATTGGGACTTAGACCTTGAGACTAATAATCTGAAGATTTGAATGTCAACTTACTTTGTTGCCGTGTCAAGACCTTGTCATTGGTTTCTCAACCCCTTCTTAGTGGCATGGGAATATTTTAGTTTACCACCCTCAAGTGATGTTGATGTTCACCTCCCTATCTATTAATGTTAGACGTGCTTAAATTTCAAGATTTGATAGGCACAAATCTCAAGATTTAAACTCATCCAACGATAATAATAGGGTGGTAAGCATTACCACCACTTGAGGGTGGTGAGCATAATGCACCTGTACTAGCACTGCTCTAGGCGGCTTTGTGTGGCTATGTTTTTATCATTTGGTTCCCACAAACAGGGTTTGAGGCGGTTTGGAGTGACTATGGCCTTGTTTGATATCAGGTATAGGAATTGAACTCATCCAACGATAATAATAGGGTGGTAAGCATTACCACCACTTGAGGGTGGTGAGCATAATGCACCCGTACTAGCACTGCTCTAGGCGGCTTTGTGTGGCTATGTTTTTATCACTTGGTTCCCACAAACAGGGTTTGAGGCGGTTTGGAGTGACTATGGCCTTGTTTGATATCGATAGATATAGATAGAATCTTGCAATTGTTTTCCTTTCTCCACCAAAATACTATTCACCTTTTGTGTTCTCTTTATATATAATAGATAGATATAGATAGAATATTGCAATTGTTTTCCCTTCTCCACCAAACCATAACAAGACCGTTTGAGATGGATGTACAAGCCCAACTTTTGCTCCCGGTTCGATCCGTTTAATTGCTGACACAACCACAATGGGGATGCACAAGCCCATTCGTGACAGAATGGCAACTAATATTTAAATTTAAGAGTAGGATTCTCTTAAGTACATCTCCAATAAAGACTTTATTCTTTATGAAGCTATTGCAATTGAATCTCTAATAATAAATTTTATCCTCAATGAGACGGAAAATGGGGCTAGATCCATCACTTGGGCTAGCAACTTCCTTTTTTGGGTAGCAAAAATTTAGTCTATATCTAGCCTAAAAAAATAGCAAGTCCCACTAGAAAAGTAGCTACCTATGTTAGCCAAATTTTACCACTCCCTCCTCACTTGCAAATACAATTATACTTTCTTTTTATTCATTTTTTTAATTCTTTTTCTTTACATATTTTTGTTCTAAAGGTCCTCCTCCATTTTATTTGTATGTTTAATGCTCAAGACATAAAATGATATAAGATATTCTACTAAAAGGGTTTACTTTTATTAATTTTCAAATAAAGACACTACATATCGAAATGACATTGGAAGTTTAGAGACCTAAACCGAAAACGTACCTAAATTGCAAGGGATAAAATCTTATCTTGTCTGACTTTAGAGAAACAAATCAACGAATAAGATTGAGATAAGATAACATAATTCAACTGTTCATAAGTGATGAAATCTAACTTTGTCAGAATTTAAATTTTTTAGGTTGAAATGTTCATAAATTTTCTTTGAGATAACACATCCAAAAATCAAATTAAGAAAAGTTAACAAAAAAAATAAAAAAAAATAAAAATTATCGTGTGGTCAAATTACTACATATATATCCTCATATAGTGCTCGAAAGTAAGTAGCCTCTTATTATGAGAAATTCTTTTATAGGGCCCCAAATATTCTTTGGGATTCTAAAATAGGCTATATTCACTACTTTTTCAGCCCCATACAAAGGCCCTCATTCGAGATCTTTAATCTTCTTTCCTTCCCTCCCCTCTTCTCACGCTTTCCTTTTTGTCTTTATCTCTCTATAAATAAAACAATACAAAATGTTGACGTGACTTAATCGTAACCGTTTAAATAGGGGGAGAGAATCCTACTCCAACTACGTATGTTATTATCTATTGGAGAGATTTTTCAGTGTGTTTGAAACACGAGCACATACGTCATATGTTATTATACAAGTGGGGGAACACTTGAAAAAAAAATTCCCTTCACTTACATAATAACATGTGGCATACCACCCCTTGTCTTGAGCACAATGAAAAATCTCCGGACTATTTGCAAGGGCTTGTAATTCAATAAGTATTCATCTCCACATTTGAGGTCTTTTTCATACCATCTTCCACAATATTAGTTGTATAAAATAAATTCTCTTTCACTGCTACCTTTCACACTGGTTCTGATGAGCTTGATTTCTATACATAGGAAGCAAGTATATAGAAATTACCCTTGGTTTTTACATTACAGTTGTTACAGAAAGTGTTGAGTTTGATCAAAGGAAATTATATCAATTAATTGTGAGATCCATCTAATTTTTAGTTCATAAACCAAAGTAACGATTTGGCTAAAATTTAAAAACCAATTAATACCCACTTTCTAAAAACAAAAGATAAACAACAAAGGTCTGGGTGTGTGGTTAGGTGAGGAGACCCTTCTTTACCAACCACCCCACGCTTTGAGCCATCAAAGGCAAGGCAAGTGCTTAACCTCAACTGCCGACTCCCCCAACCTCGTCTACGCTTGCTTCTGGTTGATTACAGATTGAGAGAAAAGCTTTGAGTTGAGTTGATGTCATTGCCTTCTTCCACTTCCATAAAACAACCACAACCCCATGTCCATGATGTCGAAGATGTCGATGTCATCACCTGCAAAGGTATGTATTATATGTTTGTTAATTTCTACAACTAAAATCAAAATCAAATACCAAAATACTTACTCATGTGTTATGTTTTGTGAAAATCCAAATCCAAATCCAAATGAAAATGTAAAACAGCGGCGGTGGCGTGGGGAGCTGGACAGCCTTTGGTGATAGAGCAAGTGAATGTGAGCCCACCTCAGCCAATGGAGATACGGATCAAAGTTGTCTGCACCTCTCTCTGTCGTAGTGACCTCTCTGCCTGGGAGTCTCAGGTATTTCTTCTTCTTTTTCTTTTCCTCAATTTTTTTGTTGACCTGCTCGCATTTGTTTCTGTAATTTTAATTGCAGGCTATCTTTCCTCGGATATTTGGCCATGAAGCAACGGGGTAAGTTATTTCTGTATTTTCTATTTCATCTGCTTATATATTATTTATATTATTATTATAATTATTATATGAATATGGAATATGGTGATATTAGGTACTAACCTAACCAATAGCAATATTATTGCAGGATTGTCGAGAGTGTTGGGGAGGGAGTGACTGAATTTACACAAGGGGACCATGTGCTAACAGTGTTCATTGGGGAATGCGGGAAATGCAGGCAATGCGCATCGGGTAAAACTAACATCTGTCAACTCCTGGGGCTTGAAAGGAGAGGCGTAATGCACTGCGATCAGAGGACACGCTTCTCTATAAATGCCACTGGGGAGCCCGTTTACCATTATTGTGCAGTTTCAAGTTTTAGCGAATATACTGTGGTGCACTCAGGATGTGCTGTCAAAATCAGCTCACTTGTGCCTCTGGAGAAAGTATGCCTTCTCAGTTGTGGAGTAGCTACAGGTAGAGTTTCAAGTCTTGCTGATAGTGCCATGGGATCGCATGATACATACATACACATGATGTATGCATACATATATAGCTCAGAGGTTTTAAGGTTTGGTAGAGGAATGCAATTTCAGTTTATGATAGCCCTCACACACCCCTATGGACGTCTATGTAGGCTGTATGTGTAATGGTAATGACAATTCTTGGTCAAGGAAAAACACATCTAACATATGTTATGTATGGATACAAATTTTTAGGCTTGGGTGCAGCTTGGAACGTTGCTGATATATCTAATGGATCAAGTGTGGTGATATTCGGTCTTGGGACAGTAGGCCTTTCTGTAAGTACTGGTTTACCTTTATCGGTACAGTAGGCCTTGCCAAAATGACAGCAGCAGCAATGCAGCATATAATTCAAACAATAATGGTTTCGTGTGTGATAGGTTTCACAGGGTGCAAAGCTTAGGGGAGCATCTCAAATAATTGGTGTTGACACTAATCCTGAAAAGGGTGAAAATGGTACATTTTGAGAGATATGTGTTTCTTCTATCTGGACTCTCGAGTTATATGTTAAATAATGATGCTCTTACTGGTACACACAGCTAAAGCATTTGGAATTACAGAATTTATCAACCCAAATGACAGCAAAGAACCTATTCAACAGGTAATTCTGACTAAACCATATGGTCCAGATGGATACCCCTCCCCCAATTTAAACTTATTATCAAAGAAAATAATAATAATAATTAAATAGTCAGCATGACCGATGGTTGGAGCTTGGTGGTAGATTGAATGAGGTGATTGGAATTCTACAGTGAGTAAGGAACGATAATGGATCAACTTGAATATCATTTGTCTTGAAACTAAAATGTGAGCTAACTTTCTTTCAGGTTATTAAGCATCTGACAGGCGGAGGAGCAGATTACTCATTTGAATGTATAGGTGACACTGGGATGGTAACTACTGCATTGCAGGCATGTTGCGATGTAAGTTTCTCATATCTCAGGGTTTCCTTTTCTTTTTAAGCATATCTCATATTTAATTTTGTGTGTAAATTGATGAAGTTCTATTCATTCAACTTGGCCTCGTTTTTATATGGCGTTTGCTTGAAGGGATGGGGTTTGACAGTTACACTTGGTGTGCCAAAAGTGAAGCCCGAAATAACAGCTCATTATGGAGCATTTCTTACTGGAAGAACATTGAAGGGATCGCTATTTGGAGGATGGAAACCTAAAACTGATCTCCCTTCCTTAGTAGAAATGTACACAAAAAAGGTAATTGAACTAACTAAAATTCCACTGAAGCTTCAAGAAAGATATATCATCTAATATGAAGTGTCCTTTTACCTTTCATTATGGTAGAATTCATTCTGTCCTCATGTAGTTAGGTAATCCACAGACCATCTTCGGTCCTAGCATTCTGGTACTTACCAGAAAATGCGACAGGGGGGATGTCTAAGCAATAGAGCTCTTGTTAACACTTTAGCATGTCTTAGTTTGATAAATGTCTAATGTCTCGATGATTCAACGTGATCACGGAAACATTTCCTTTTATATGAGCAAATAGAAATTGAATAACTGTCGAAGTTTCCGAAGCATTTTTAGTATGTCAAAATAATAATTTTGAAGCCTTCCAGTTTGGCCTTGTTTTTATGAAAAAGATTTTGCTTGAAGAATTTTTGAATTAACAAAAAGTACACAGAGCCTAATAATTATAAAACGTATGTTTTGTTAATTGGAAAATGCAGGAAATCCAAGTTGATGAGTACATAACACATAACCTGCCGTTTGAAGATGTGAATAAAGCTTTCAATCTCATGCGAGAAGGCAAGTGTTTGCGTTGTGTCATCCACATGGAAAACTAGTTTTCCCTTGTTTTGTCACCTTGGTCCTTTGATAGAACAAGAGCACAAATTGCCTTTCTACGTCCTACATGCAAGATTTGATTGTTCTATCGTTGTTCTGATCAAGTTTTATCTACTCGTGGAGGATAATTATCTGTGGTTAATAATCCTTTCCTTTGGAAGTTGGAAGGCTAGCTCAAGTAACTGGCACTCCTTCCTTCCCCCAGCTGTTTAAACTTTATTGTTAACTGTTCCCCGTTGCAATATTAGTGAATTTTAGCTTTAAAGAATCCAATCAATATCCATGTATCCAATTGATGTCGAAGGTTATTTACAAACATAAAGAGAGAATTTGTATCCACCAACCGTATTACTCGGTAATTACTTGGTTCATGCTCGAGAACTGAATTGGAGATTCTTTCATTTGTTGCGTGGCAATCAAATTGAAGCTTCTCTTGGGGGAAAAGAAATGAGTTTGATCTTGTATTTCAAGTTTCTAAAAGAAAAGGCACAAAGTTGAATGATATATACATATGTGAAGCCTGCCTGTGTTGGTGGATTGGTGTAGGAAAATAGGGGTCGATCAAAGTGGAGAGAATCATAGAAACTAAAGTGGTACAAAATAAGAAATAATAGTGCAAAATTGAGAAAACATTGGTTTTTTTTTTTTTTTTTTTTTTGGAACGAAAAACATTGGTTTTAGTAAAGGAAAGGGCAACAACCAACAAGTCATTGTTGCATATTTGCTAGTAGCTTAAGCGGCTTCGTGAAAAGAGAGAATTGAGTTTAAAATTTTAGGGAAGTTAGAGTTTTGGTTAATTTTGTCGTTTCCTGTTTTATAAGAATTTATTAGTTTTCTTTTATGTTTCCTTTATTTACTAGATTTACATGTCCTAGTAGTAGAATTAGAGTTTGATGTCTAAATAAAGGCTTCGCTAATTGGAGTTGTAATTCAGATTATGTCATATTATTATCAACTAAATTTAGAGTTTTCTATTTTGTGGTGAATTCCAATTTGTCTGTTGAGTTTCGATGCTTGTCAATCCTTGTATCTCTGTCAATCTTTGTATCTCTATTTTCTCAGAAAAATCAATCATTGAATTATAAAAATCTGATAATTACATCCCTAATATTATATTCAAAGCTACTATATTCAATTTTTCGTCAATTTAAGTCACATTACTTGCATGTGATACACATTGGGGGTAGATTGGTAGTTTTTCATAAATAAATTGTGTATAGAGTTAACTTTGGAGGATAAATTGGTAGTTCTTAAAAAAAAATATTGTAAGTTAACTTTTGAGGGTAAATTAGACGTTAGTTTGCAACTTATATGAAATATTAAGGGCTTATAGACGACAAAATTATGATATTATACTTTAAAGTGTATTAAGGGACTTAAGTTGACGAAAAATTGGATAAAATAGCTTTGAATATAGGGTAAACTGCCAATTTAGTCCCTAAATTACCATCTTAGTGAAAATTAGGTCCCTAAACTATTTTTTTTAGAAAAACTAGTCCCTGAATTATAAAAATTTGTCAATTACATCCCTAATGTTATATTCGAAGGTACTGTATTCAGTTTTTCGTCAATTTAAGTCACGTTACTTGCATGTGATACACATTGAAGGGTAAATTGGTAGTTTTTCATAAAGAAATAGTATATGGAGTTAACTTTGGAGGATGAATTGGTAGTTTTTCATAAAGAAATAGTGTAAGTTACTTTTGAGGGTAAAGTAGTCATAAATTCCCAACCTATATGAAATGTTAAGGGCTTATAGACAAGAAAATGATGGTATTACACTGTAAAGTGTGTCAAGTGACTTAAGTTGACGAAAAATTGGATAAAATAGCTTTGAATATAATAGTAGGGATGAAATTAGCAATTTCTAATGAATTTAGGGACTTATTTTACCGAAAAATTTATTTAGGGACCTAATTTTTACTGAGGTGATAGTTCATGACTAAATCGACACTTCACCCTTGAGTATAGTAGTATGAATGAAATTAGCAATTTTTAATGAATTTAGGGACGTATTTTATCCCTAAAAATAATTCAAGAATCTAATTTTCACCGAGGTAATAGTTCAGGGACTAAATCGGCACTTCACCCTTATTTGAAACATTGAACGAACAAATTAACCTACTATACACGTCAAAATAACTTGGTTTTAGGAATGCTATTTTGAATTTGTAACTGACAAGGGATGAAGGCAACCAAGGTATTATTCGCATTTGAATGCTGATTAACTTGATTAGCGAACCACCGCACATTCTTTTACACACTTGGCGCTGTAAGTATAAATTGCGATATGTTTGTCCTGAGTAGGTGAGGGGGTGATCACTACAGAGAGAGAAAGCGACAGAGAAAACGAAGCTGCTTCTGCTTCTGCTTCAGGCGAATAATCGCTCTGATCCTTTATCTCATCTTCCACCCTAAACTTCCTAATTACTCGGATGATAGCTTGAAGATTAGCGACTTCAGGCACAATTTGGACATGACCTTATATGCTCAATTCGACGTCAAATAACAGCCAATTACCCAAACAAGAAGATTGGAATTTACTACGAGAAAGGTGGCCGGTTGGGTGTGTTGTATACAAACACGAAGCTTTTATCAAGGGACGCTACCAAAGTTCTACCAAGCTCATCAGAACAAAACTAGAGCTTAACGCACTATGGAAGCACTTTGATGAATGCACTGCAACAGCAACAACAAACCGGACGCATCCCCTTGGACCTAAAGCTTAACGCACCCGTGGCAATTAAACTCGGGAAATTGAAGCTCAGGAAGGTGAGCATCTTGGGGAAATGCTTGATGGTGGTAGTCTTAAATGCTAACAATTTGATCAGCATTAAAGCTAATAATTTAGGGGATATGGGAGCTGTTTATATATTTATTTGTTTTTTTATCTGTTGCACTTGTCTCTTCTTCCTTTCTTTCTTTCCATCAATGCGGTTGTCGTTTTCTCTCGTAGTAAACGCAGCAATTGAGTAGTGACGGAAATAAAAACCACAGCAATTGAGCGCGCACGAGACAAAATCACAAGTGATGCTAAAGCTATAAAATATTTTATATGTAATGGTGTACAGATCTACATAGAGTGTCATGTCTATCGATAAAATGTCATGTCATGTGTCCTACAGGATCAGTTAAAAATATATAACTAGAAGGATCTACGAGCAGAGTGCATCACATAATCAGAACTTGAACTGACCTGCAGGATCAGTTTCAACTTGAACTGACCAGAACACCTGATGGATTTTGTCACCTGTATGTTCCAGTCATTCTGGGTGCATCTTATGTGATACAGACCCAACCACTTCAATTTATAAAGTGGGTTAACAATACCTCTCATTGCCATCCATGGAAGCATGTTTGACT
Organism: Cotoneaster glaucophyllus; assembly: GCA_036320875.1. NCBI lineage: Eukaryota > Viridiplantae > Streptophyta > Magnoliopsida > Rosales > Rosaceae > Cotoneaster > Cotoneaster glaucophyllus. The sequence continues at coordinate 28,427,134 of CM070065.1, read as the reverse complement.
CCTAAATATCAGGACAACATAGAAGAACTAATCACCAGTCAAAGCCCGCGGTCTGTGCTCAATCGTAAACAAGGACATCCCAGTTTGTGAAATTGCTCTAACAAATGCCATATTTGCTGTTACAGTTGGAGCACACCAGGAATCACCAGTACCAAAAACAATCTTATTCTTCAAAGCCAGTTTTCTAGTGGTTGGAAGGCTCATCATGCGTTCAGAGGGACTATCAGGAACAACCCTGCACCAGTCCTAAAGGTTATTAGCGCATGATAATACCAACAAAAGGAAAATGATTAACCAGATACAGACCCTATAGATAATAATCAAACCTATCATACCAACGTCCATACAACTCAGTTTGAACCTCAATGCTGACCAGGGTTGGTTGGTTATCACAAATGTGCAGTGCTCATTTCCTTCTTTCTATAAATTTTCATTTCCTAAATAAATAAATAACCTCAAAATATGTTTAATGTCCTAGACTGAGGGCACCAGAATCTAGATAGGCTTTACCAACCTCGGAAGCCAATATGTAAGTCTATTTCATGCATCATCCTCCAAATGCAATCTAAGAAGTTCCTCGTATGTGCAATGACCTAAATCATACACCCAAGGTTAACTCACCAATTAAGTTGAAGCATTCTGCAGGCCGAAGCCAATTATATTAGGATAAACAACTTAAAACAGTTTTTGGTTTTTAGTTTTCATTTTGTGTACTTTTCCTTATACATTTCTGCTACATCTCTTCCGGCATCCTTCCTCCACTCTTCTTTATCTCTCTTTCTCCCATGTTTTTCTTTTATCTCCAACACAAAAATGAAAACTAAAAACTAAAAAAACAAAAAAGAAGTTGTTATCAAATAGACCCTTAGTTTTTTCTATAATGTCAGTGTTTATATCCTTTTGAAATTGGGGCAGACAAAAAAAAAGTTTAAAGAAGTAACAAAAAACTGGTAGAAAAACTCACGTAAGATACTTTAGCAAATGGCTAGCTCTCAAGTTCTCATTGGGCCCACCACACATCAATGCTAACTCTTTGAACTCCAAAAGGACACTTTCACAGATTATGCCTCTCTTTCCAGACATTGCGCGACCAAGTTCAACAAGAATTGGATTCTGAATCTCAGATATCACCTGGCAGGATATCAAGAAACCTTAACCTGGATTGGATGTTAAAGTAACATAAATCTTGTGAAAGGTGGATAATTTTATTTAGTTCCCAGAATGAAAAATTGGTTGATGAGGCATATAAACAAACTTTATGAGTCAGCATGATAGCAAATACCATAAGAAATATTTAAGGAAAAGATAAATAAATATAATAAGAAGTTCAATGTACAGAGTAACAGTGGTTAAAATCTTATAGGTTATCATTTTAACGGACTGCCAATGATCTACCGAACCAATCCATTTGTGTTTGTGTTTATTAAGTATCTGCCACACTGTAAGACAATAAACTTGAACAGCCTGCATTGAAAGGATTTCTCAAGATATTTTAAATCTTAAAAGTAAAACTGACAATTCGCAGAGGAATACCACAGAGCCAATAGACACGCTAACCCTCATAATTCCATCCTTCAATACAGCTATGTCCCGCTGTAACACCAAAAGATTTCCAAGACAATGGGACGGGAAGCACAAAACTAGAATGAAGAACTAACCTGTTGAATCACAAACTCGTAGTTACCCTTAAACCGCTGCCTCAATTCACTTTCTGGGGTAGCCAAAAGCTTGTCTGTACCACCATTACTAATACCCGATATAAGAGCAATCAAAGCAGTTGTATCAAAGTTAATAAGTTCACCATCACCCAGAATACGCCCCAGTTTCATGGATTCCACATTTTTTGCATCCAATGAGTGAATTCCCATTCTTGAAATAAGAGAAGAGAAAGCAGGGAAAAATTGAGCGTGCTCCTTTGAGACAGACGGATCCTGGTAAGTCTCAGCAGCTGCCTCTCCCAGGCATGAGTCCTTGACATCAGATTCTGAACTGAAAACAGCGTCCCTTGGATCATTAACCTTTATTTCAAATACACAAGCCTGTTGAAACGTTCTTGCGGCAAGTACATTAGTCCAGTCACCAGGTTCCTCGGATAAATCAAAATCAAAGTCTAAAATAGGAAAATCCAATCGAAACTCAGTTGCCCCAAACTCCTCTTTTAGTCTATCACAAATAACGCTGCTAAGACCGTTTCGGTATGAGAAGAAAAGAATAATCGAGGAAGGTTTGAGTGCCACAGCAGAGCGGGCAGCAGCAGTGAGTTGCTGAATACGCAATTTTAAGCCCCTACTCTTATGATGGGAAGGGGATCGGAAGCCAGTCCAAGTAATGTATTTAGGGTTCCTATCGGAGACAACAATCCAGACAGGGTTCCTATGGAGTGTGCAAACTATATCAACATGGACGTGTTTGTGGTTGACACAAGGGTCGGTTTGCTGTGCAATTGGGGCTAAGGTTGAGAAAGGGATTGGCTTGCAAACGCGAGAAACCCCAGTAATGAAAGGCTGCCGGAGAATGTGAACAACTGCCTCGATGTGTCCGATATTGACACTGCCAAAATTACAGTTGAAATTAACAAAAAAGATACCCGTCAAAATACAAGACAGACACTCCACAATCACAACCACTCCATTCCATTCCAATTCAAAAGTAATGAAAGGCAAAGGAGATGACAATTATTTGTTTGTTTACTTTTCATTCGATATATTTCCACGATAAAATCATTAAGCAGCTAAGTTGGTTTAGATTATTTGGAGACTAAATAGAATTAGATGCCATGCCATAAAAAACTCAACTCATTCATTCACAATCACAATAAAAAAACTCAACTCATGCATAAACAAGTAAAGAAATGAAAAGCAAACCAGATGATAATTATTTGTTTGTTTGTTTTTGGAATTTCATTGATTCAGACGATACATTTCGAATTTCATTATAATAGAGTGAGATGATGTGAGAATGAATGGGCAATCAATTCAGTGCAAACCTCTTGATGTTGGTGAGGGAAGTTGAAGAAGTGGAGGAGGAGGCGGCGGAGGAGGAGCGGGAGAGGAAAGTGAGTTCGGAGTGAACCAGTTTGAGAAGAGTGCGTTTGATGTTGGTAGGAGCTGGCAATCCCTCTATCCGCCCTATCACAAATCTGCATCTCTTCCTTGCCAATTCCAATTCCACAGCTTCTTGTTGTGCTGCATATGCGTATGCATCTGCATCTGCTTCTGCTTCTGCTCCATCAATCACTTCATTTCTTCCGACTTCCATTTCTGCTCAACAAAGTACTCCAACATGGAAAGAAAATACTCTATATACATATGAGGCACGCAAGGCAGGCCCAACTCATTTTATATACTGTGGCTCGGCTCACTAAAAGCCCATTTAATCTCACTTGGACCAACTCATGCAACACGAAAAGAAGCCCATAGATCTCAATGCTGTCCTGTGGTCGGCTGTGTCTTTCTATTCCAGTTTCCACCTCTTTTGTTTCTCCTCCTCCCTCTCAAATTCTCAATTCTTCCATTCCATTCCACAGTGACAGTGTTAACAGTGCATTGCAGCGCCGCAGACGACGGGTCCGGGGCCTTCTCTTCGTCATTTCCAGTATTCCATCTTCTTCTTCTCGCTACTTTACCTCAACTATTTGTTTATTTATTTTTATTATTTCTGCTGCTGCTGATATTTCTCTTCTGTTTTATTCTTCATTTTTTCTGCCCAACCAACCCAGCCTAGGGCTTTTGATTTAGCCAGTTTTTGTTATTGCAAATTACTTATTTCACATCTTTTGGGCTTAACCTGCAATTAATACCCCTTTTGATTAAATATTAAAGGTTACAGATTAACGATTAAGAATATCATACTGGATAGGATAATCTGGTGCAAATTATAACAATCCTCTGAATTGTTTTTTAATTTATTTTGTGCTAAGCCAACATATATATTCATTATAATGTCATTTCATCTGCTATATGTTTGACCCTTTCTCCCTCATTTGTATAGCATAGGTGAAGCAATGGCCGTTGAAGAGGACTCCGTTGAACAAGTACTTGCAGCGCGTCAAGAGAGGCTAAGAGCTCTTAAAGCTGCTCAGGAACTGTTAAACACTCCAGATGAGGATTCCACTCAAGTTCACGATAACACTAATGAAAACAATGCAATTAGTGACGAAGCGTGAGTAGATCCTATTCATGTTTTGTATGTTAGTATCCCTTACCTATCCTCCATTTTCTCAATAGTCTTATTCAAGTATTCTGTTAATTTTAAATTCACAAGTTTGTGGGTTGATAATGTGAACATTATTTGGTAATTTTACCCATGATGTTTGCAATCCCTTCTCGCTCTGGATTTATATTTCATATGCATGTGTCATTTGAGATGATACTAAACGGTTTTGTTTGCATTTAATATTTCATGTATCTCTACAAGCATGAGGTATGCATGTGATTATGGGTTTTTTTGGGGATAACATAACTATGGATTGTGTGGTTTCATCGTGAGCACAAGATCTTTAGGGTGAGGACAAGATTAAACCTGAAATAATCCCCAAAAGGAGCAGCCGAATTAAGTTTGGGAAGTAGATACTGTCGTACCATACACATATGAGACTTCTGCTTCCATTTTTTTTTTCATAGTCTATATCTTCACTTATAGTAGCATTTGAATTCATTTCATGGTTGTATTTGTTTAGCTTAGTGAGATAGTTGATTTATAGTAAGGCTTGGTCAGGATGTTTTCCATTATATCATTACTTATTATGATACATAGGTTTTGTCTGTTCTTCATGGCCTTTAAGTTTATAGGACCCAGAAAAAATTGCTGCCTTAACCTTAAACTGTAAGTTTGTGCAGTAATACCAACATGAAATTCCGAAATTATGTTCCTCATGATAAGCAGCTTCAGGAGGGAAAGCTTGTTCCACCGGTGCTGCCAAAGTTTGTAGACCCTGTTGCAGCAGTACCTCCTCTATCAGAGAAGAAAGAGGTGCTTGATTACTTTTGAATTTCGAGGCCCACTCTCTTATTCAGTTAATCACTAGCATCTGTGCTTTTCAAAGGGATTGTTCCTTATCTTACTTGTGCTAATTCTGGATCAACGTTCAGGACCCATTTGTGAATATTGCTCCTAAAAAACCAAACTGGGAACTTCGCAGGGATGTGCAGAAGAGGCTTGATAAGCTTGAAAAGCGAACCCAAAAGGCAATGCTTAAACTTATGGGTATGTAACTATCATTTTCACCATCACCCTCCATAGAAAATTTAAAAGAATGAACATCATGAAATATTTTCTTGAATTGATTCGTTAGAAGGCATGCCATAAGTTTCAATCACCATTACCATATTGTTGTTTTCAGAAATAAAGCAGTTGATCTCTTCATATTTCTTTTCGTCTTTCCTGATTTTGAGCTGTATGTCCGTAACTTGTATTGTTTCTTTCCTCGCCATTATTAAAGTCATGCTTCCCCTACTGGGAAATACATCAATCTCACATGGTGTCCCATTGGATATTCAGTTGCATTGTCTAGAGAAGTAAATAGTTTCAGAACCATAATTGGGGCCTCAGTTCGGCCTCTGCATTAAAAAGATCAAGTGTTTTCCTTGATGTGCTTGGCTTACAATGTAAAGAGGCTAACATTGCATTTGGTTAGGAAATTGGTTTGAAGGTTTCAAGGAACTGCATCACTTTACACTTTAATTAGTTTATCTCCTGTGACAATCAGAATCAACTGCTTAATAACTGGTTTTCTCTTTCTTTTTGTATTTTTTTTGTTTTAGCAGGGGAACAAGAGAAGCAAAAGCAATTGGATGGAGATGGCGGAAATGGGGGAGAATACTAGAATTGACTTTTCCTGACCCTGGCACCTGAAAAACAAAAAGGGGAAAGGAAAAAAATCACATAAGCTCTTCGAGTTAAACATCAGACCTTCCCCGCTCACTTTTAAACATGTTGAATAGAGATTTATACCTGTTTGCAAGTAGTGACTTGGAAATCAGCTTCTTTTAGCTTTATTATTGATGATAAACTCTCTGTTCTGCGTTTGTTGAAACTGAATGTATTCTTGTATTTTCGCCAAACAACGAAAAATGGTGTCAATAGACTCAATACAAACATCCACAGCCAACTTGAGCTATCAACACCCCAGACAGAATGGCCTGCTGCAGTTCAAAGTTGGAAATTCCGACCTGTTTGAGCTACAAGGTGTGATTTTGTGCTTGATTATCATTGTTCTTGTTGATGAAAATATTACAGGAGAAAGTCTTGGTTACAGCCACCACCTCTACCTCCATCTAGAGAAGAAATTATAGAGTAGCACGCGCGCAGTAGGTGGATTGAGATGCGGTAGCCGTACCCAAGACCCACTCCGATTCCAAATTCAAAGTGACATCCAAGATCCAACTTCCAACCAACAAAACGAGTCAATGTAAACAGAATAATTTTAGAATGTTTTTTTATGAAATGAAAGCGATGGGCAAACGTATTTGTACTGGATTAACTTTGATGGGCAAATACCCAATTTTTGGTACTTTGCAAACAAATCATTCATCTCTTTCCCTGAAGCAGTCAATTAACTTACACACAAAAGAGGGGAGACTCTTACAGAGCTCTATCAAAAGTAAATTACCCACGGGAGAAGGAACAAAAGAAATTTATAACGAAAAATGGATGCACAACGATTGAAGAATAATCCACCCAGTTTTGAATGGCCATCCGCGCTTCTGGATCGGTCACTTTTACTCTGTAATGCAGAAAACTATTCTCGTATATTGCTTATATTCTGTCATTCCTGAGCTGGTTGGAGCCCTTATTCATGTGCTCCATGTTCCAAGAGGGGTCTACTGGAGGAAGTTGGAATTCCTCCGGTTTCAAGGCCAATGCGAAATCGGGCAATGTTGGTGCTATCTCCATGATTCTGCCGTTGAAATATCCAAAACCAGACGTTAATTATTCCCAAGGGTTTGTTCTATGTATCATCAGCCAAGAACACTGAGATGCAATTAGGGGTGCCAAGAGTGAGAAGGAGATTGCATTTAGCCATAAACAAAATACTATTGGCAATAGTTCTCTCAGGCAGGACATACTTTTCGTGTGAGTACAGATCACGGTTTATCCGCACTTTGCTTGAAGCATCTTTTGGAATTTTCTCAGTTAGATACTTCATGGTTCCCCAGAGCGGTGGATTTCTGCATAATGTGTATAAAAAAAGCACTTAACCATTAAAAGAAGAACGATTGACAAGAAGAAGAAAACTGATCAGCTAATGGACATTTCAATCTTGAAACATCCACTGCTACATACGAGATGGAAGATCTTCACAACACGCACACAAATTTCAAGGGCCTGTAGAATAGTCTTTGCTAATATCTAGAGATTGGACTAGACTCTAGAGTAGATAATTTAGGAGACAGTTTTCTTAGGAAGAGTTCTCGTAGAAACTGAACTCCATCTTAATGGCCTAAAGTTGCAAATCTCATACTAAAGACGATTTTATGTTCGTTCCTTGTACATGTTTGTGTTTGACGTTCATGGAGTTAGGGAGAGAGGCTAAAGATATTGCGGCTACAGCATATATTTTATTGCCCCTAGAAAAAACAGCAGATAATCTGCTAGATGCCACCCAATGAAATCAGCAAAATGAATACGCAAATACAGCCTCTACCTACCTCGACAAAGGGGGAGCAGCATTAAATGCTTCGCATGCTTTCTTACTTTCTTTGAAAAACTCATCCGCTGCTTGCAAAGCAGCTACAGCCATCCCATGAAATTTTTCTGTGTTACCCTCATCAAGGATCAAACCATGATAGTAATATGCAGCAGCCTGGTTAAAATGGGAAGGTTAAAATTGGAAGAACTTTGGTTAGCTGTTCAGAACACAAACTTCAATCGTAATTCGTAATTGAAATCAAATATTCAACATTAGCGGCGTAAGACCCCTCCCTATCAGCCAGATCAACTCGAAAGAATGAACCAAACTACATGGTTCTTCATGAATAGTTCAATATACTTTCATTTGGCAGTTACTCATTCAGAAAAGACAATAGTGTATCAGAACCTAGAACATAGGTATCAAAATCTGCATGCATGTAATGTAATACAAGGGAAGACAAACCGAATGAATGAGCAAGTAATCACCAACGTAGAAAATACAAATGACCAACTTGATATCTTTTTTAGAAAAATGTAAGTGTGCGTGCTTTCTAGAGGAATCACTACAAGGCCACTATTTTCCCTCTATAAATAAAACATACATGTTAAATCATGCTTTTGGTTTCCTTATTACTCTCATAGACACTATCCTTATAGTGGGAGGTAAACTCATAAGTTTAGAAGGATAGTGGTAAGAGCATAAAAAAGACGAGCAGAAAGTGCAAGATACCTTTGCCTCAACATATTTCCACTTCACAAAGAGCCGATGCTTTTCACCCCAACCATTTAATAATGGAAGGTTCATAATGTTATCTTGAGCCTGCAAATAGATGGCATAAAGAAAGCAATATGCTTCAGGATCACCATGTGATTCAACAAACATATAATGTGTTCGGATGACAAGAGTAATCATGAAAAACATAGTGAGCCACAAGAATAAACAACTTATATATGACATATAACTGATATGAAATATATAGGAACTTCTCATAACTACTCCAAATAGAGAACAGCCAAAATTACTCAATGTCGGGAAAGGCAAAAGGAAAAGCTAAGAATGGAGCAAAAAATTGGCTAATGAATAAAAGGAATACTGAATAAGGATATGATTTTAGACAAACAGCACAAATTGGAGGTTAGATCCTCTTGTTTGGAGTATTGAGAGAGTTCATGTTTTTTTTACCCATTCTAAATGTTGGGTATGTGGGTAAGTTCAGCATCATGGGCATGCATCATATATGCACGTGAAGGCATGATAGCCTTCGTGAAAGAGAATCCAGCATATTACGAAAGACTACTGATAGAAAGAGATAATAGCCTAGAACCAAACAAACTCACTACTAAATATCGAGTAGTAGTATAAATGGGGTAAGTTCACCTAAGGCATCAAACAAAAGAGGTTGTATATTTGTTATCATTTTTGGTTTTTTCACCTTGCCATCGATGGAATCCACCATGTACTCACAACGCAGTTTTAGGATCACTATAATAGTCCGTTAATCTAGAATATCTAAATTCAGACCCTGAACTGATGCTATTCGAGCTGACTACTGTTTCCTCTTTCCAACTCAATTCAGAAGGTTCAAATTCAAAATGCACATAAGCCAAAGGAGATGAATTAAAACAGGAACACAATGGAAGCATGGAATATTTATAACAAATATCCCAGACATTAAATGATATTACTCATTGACAAGATCAAACCAGCAATGATGATAAATTTCTTACCTGTTGCCAATACTTTACCATTTCACATGCAAGCCTTCGCTTCACTGCAAGTGTAGCTTTTGTGCTATCTATTGCCATTCCAAGTTGAATATCAACACCCTACAGGAGACAGGTGGAAAGAATGAAGTAAAAATTATAAAATAAAACAAGGGAATCAAGCGATAAAAAGGGTCAGCAAAAGATAATAGTCAGAAGACACAAGGTTCCAACTAAATTTCATTTTCGGGATAAGCTGGACGATAACGAGATGTCAAAAAAGAAAGAAAGAAGATGCACGAAAAACCAAACTTATTGCAGTTGTACCCTTTGTGCCTGCCCATTAAGCAGGATAGGTTCACAACTTCAGGCTGACTGCAATACTTATGTTTTATAGTAAAAGATGGCATTTCAGAAGCATAAATCCTGAAATATAAAATGCAACATTTTACCAGATCAGTCCCCTCAAGTAAAGTTACTACCTGTCCTAATGCTTGTAGGCAAAGCGCTCGAAGAACTCCTTCTGCTAAGTCAATTGGCAGGTTTCTCCTGCAATCAAGGAATAGTCAAAAGATTATAAATAACAGCGTTAGGAACATGATAACAAGCAGAAAGTTAATATCAGTGCAAATTTTAAACTGATACAAACTTGAGCTCAGTAGGCAACTGTGGAAGAACAAGTCGGACGGCACAATCAAGGTATCCTGCTGCCTTCACGAAAATATCAATGGAAGCTCGTCTACTCTCTGTAACAACAAGAAAAACAATGGAACCTTCATAGTATGACCAATGAAAAAGAAAGAGCCATGCAAGGCACAACCTAAAGGTAGACTGATGACAACTACTGCACACACTGATTTTGTTAATTTTCTTTAGAAGTCTTACAAAAACAAGATTTCTGATAGTATAATATAAACAGGTGAAACAAAGAACTTAGTACGAAGTATCAAACACAAAATCCATTTTTCACTCGTCTTAGTGAATTCCTTAACATGTCAGCATATTACTGCTATTAAGAGTTTAATGACATAATCTAATGAATTTTCAGTTTTCTTTATCTCCGGTTTTCCAATTCCTACTATTTTTCACCGAGTTCCTATGTCAACCATACTAGGTTTCACCCAAAACATAGTGCATCTGATTCTTAAATCCAGGCAACAGTTTTGTACTATAACACAAAGTTCTCTTAGAAACTGAGAAGACTTTATAACCATTAAAGCTATACTCATTCTAGAAAGCATTAACAACACAACTTTTCTCGTTAACTTAACAAGCCATGGTAGGATAATAATAGAGATGATAAAAAAAACACAATTAATCGGCTATAGCTCAGTTTTCATGTGGTAATGCCTACCTTCTGTTACTTTTGGCTGATAACCATCAGCAGATGTTCTTGGAAGAAGTAACAAGTTAGCTTGTGATAATGATAGCATTGCCATTAAGTGCAAAATCGACAGCACCTCGTACCATGCATTAGACATAGCTGTTTCCTGAAGAATCATTCATTCACATTAAGCCAGGTTCCCTTTGACAATATCATTGAATCTGAACACTATTTGAGGAATGACTGAATGAGGAAAGCAAAAACTATGATTTGCACAACAGAGATATATGAGCTTTAAGAGCGCTCCCACATGCCCACCTCTGCATCATCCTCTTGATTTACCCACAAAAATTGAACCTTGTGGTGTAGCTGGCTTCCTTCATTATAAATAAGAAACGCCTTTAGGATTTGCTAAAACTTGTGGATACAATTAAATGAGATGGCATGAGATCATGATTTACCATCTTTCATTAATCCCAAAAGGACAGGCAAATAATCCTCGAGAGCCTGCTGAAGATCAGCCAATGTTGAACCACCTGATGATAAGAATTCATTTAGATAAAGAAATATCTGAGTTCAGATATCATTTGGAAAAATTAACAAGCTTGTGTTTATGACGAACCATGTTGAGTAGCAGCTCTTCTCCTCGTTCTGGTAATTGTTGGACCTTCTTGAGCAGCCATTACAACTATGCGAGTCCTTAAAGCAGATAGGCGTTCCACTAAACTTTTGGACAAGTGATCACCAAGTGACTGAGAGAAATCAACAGGTTTAGGGATTCGCAAACCGGGAACATAGATAGAAACTTCCCCAATGTTTGCCGGTCTCCTCCTATTTCCTAGTGTATCTTTCGGTGTTGAGACCAGGCATCCCATATCCTAAGACTCGCTATATCTGCTAACCAAACAAAGTTTATTCAATCAGCATCGGCGGCTGTACATATAGATTATAGACACACGCATACGATTCTCTATGTATATGAATTTGCAACTTAACTGAGGCAGACTCTCTCTCACACATGAAACAGTGGTGAATTCAGAAGAGCATGCATATGAAACAGAAACGAAGATTGTTCAAATACTATAGTCCAAAGGATGGAGATGGGTATCACAAGGAGGAGGAACATAATAAACAACAAGCAAGGCATAATTAAATGCCAACCACCAAAGTGCACAAGTAGTAGGTTGTTGTTCACGAGCAACACCCAAATGGCTTGACTAGAACTCTCTCTCTCTCTATCTTTGAGATTGAGATTGAGATTGAGATTGAGAAATTAAATTTTATCAATTGGTATTTAAAAACAATTATATCTATTTACAAAGGTAGACCAAGTGTGAAGGAAGGGAGCATTAACTAGTAGTATGTAAAGAAATAAATAAGAGATGGGAAAAATTGATGAAATAAAAAACAAACCTCGTCCGTTAAAGGAAGGGTGAGTGATTGGTCAAGCGTTGTCGTATTTTCTGCAGCAAAAGGAAAAAAAGAAACAGAAGAATCAGATAGGCTAGAAGAAAAAATAAAATAGTTAGTTTTTTGTGAAAGGAGGAGAGAATGAATCACATGAAAGGCATGAGGGAGGCATGGCGTTGGACAAGAGTTGAAAGAGAAAGAAGGGGATGATTTCTCGTGCAACCAATTGCAATTGCATTTGCATTTGCATACGTACGCCCGTCCGTTGAAATGATATGTGAAATGTGAATGTGAAAGTAAAGCAATTCTACAATTGAACTACAAATACTCTAAAGGAAAGGAAAGGAAAGCATTTCGTGCTTGGTAATTGGTAATTGGTATTTGGTATTTGGTATTTGGTATTTGGTATTTGGTATTGGGTATTTGGAGTAACCTAACCCTTCCTCTCACGAAATAGTGAACTTGAGCTGAGGATTCTGAGTAAAGAAAGGGTGTCCAAACAAACAAGTTGAAACAAGCAACAACTGGAGCAAAGCATTGAATTGAATTCTATTAAATTAAAAATCCAGAATTCCAGGCTTCAAGCTTGAAGGGACTCCAAAGTCTCCAAGGCTCCAATCCAAGTAACTGGAAGCAATTGAATAATTGATAGCGTGAGAAGGCGAGAATACTTACCAGTTAACATAAAAGGCAGCGACTTTGGATTGAGTTTGCAAGTTGGTGGACTCTTTCAATCATCAACCCCCAATCAGTCAGTCAGTCTCCTCCATTAACGATAATATGAGAAGAAACAAACAAGCTGTTTTACTCTACGACGGACACCCCATAATTACCACCTTTAGCCTTTAAGAAGCTTTAAGCTTATTTGGTCTCTGCAGTCTGGAGAGAGATAGATCACAGACAGACAGACCAACAGCCCTTGAAAAATTTTACAGAGAGGAGAAAGGCAGGCTGCCTTTTGTTGATGTAGGAGCAGAGTCGTCCGGAGTCCAGAGAAGAAAGAGCCAAACAAACAAACAGGTGAGAAGGACAGAGGTATTGGAAATTTGGAAATTTGGAAATTTGGAAAATGTAAAATTCCTTATATTAAAAATAAAATAAAGCCGTATTCAATTGGGATTTAGAGGAATTTTGAGGGATTTTGAGGGATTTTAATTCTTTTAATGAATCTAGAGTATTCAATCAAGATTTTAAGTGATTCTCTAAAATTCATGGTGTAATCAATTAAAATTTTAAGATAGTTTATTAAAATTCTTAGAAATCTGGGTGTATTCAATTAGGATTTTAAAGAAGTTCATATCATTCTAGATGTATTCAATTAGAAATTGATTTTAAAGAATTTGAGAAAGTTGAAGAATTAGAGGGAATTTGAGAGATTTCGTAGTGTATTTTAAGCCTCCACAAATCTCACCTCTCCCCATGAGATTTGAGGGAATTGAATCAAAATTTTATTTGAAATCTCTACAAATCAATTAAACTCCATAAAAATTCATGGATTTATAAATCCATTAAAATCTCTCAAATTCTCAATTGAATACACCCTAATAACAATTACAGCTTCCTAAAGCTTTCAGCCTTTTTGAGTTTTAACTTCACTCACTCGACACAAAATTAACAAATGGGGGAAACGGTGGAAATTGGAAAATTGGAATGTAACTTTCAACTTTGTGTATCCTCTTCCTTCCAATATTATTATTATTATTATTTTATATATCCATCACCATTCAGTGGCTCTCTCGCTCGCTCCCTTTTTTTTATTTTTTTTTCCTTTTCTTTCTTTCCTTCCTTGGATACTGGTTTCTCTTTTCTTTTTTTCTCTCTCTGTCATTGTTAGTGCTCATCGCACGACAGACATCACTAGTGAGTGATGAGATAAAAAGAGTTGGTCGGTCCTTCTTTTCCTACGTCAACATTAACTGACGGTTATTCTTGTCATTTCCGCACTCCATTTTCACTTGCACAAATTGCATTGCATGTCTACTTTTTCACCCTTCGTTCTATTTCCGGCAACAACTGTTATCAATTAATCAGAATTATGAATTGAGAATGTTGGTGTTGATATCGGAGTGCACACCTGTCGTTTGCAACTCATCTTTTCTTTTCGGTTTTCAGAACTATAGAAAATATAACAAAACAAAGCCAGTTCCATCTGACTTGAATCTAGGGCTGGGCCCAATTTTGAAGGGACCGGACCGGACCCGGGTTTGAAAGAAACGGGCCGGGCCGAGCCGGATAATGAAATTTCATAATGTGAAACCAGACTTAACCCGACTCGTTTGAAACGAGACGATTCGGGTCGGGTTCACGGGTCCAATGGATTTTTTTTTTTTTTTGTCAAAACTTACAAAAGAAGAATCCAACCCAAAAGTTGAGCCCAAAACAAAAACACACATAAACCTAACCTACTAAATCCTCTGCCGCCGCCAAAGCACTTTCTGTCGACCTGCAACTGCTGAAGACAAATCCCAGGAACAGAAACAAAAACAGAAATAAATCCCTTTAATTTCATGTCGAAAATTTAATTCAAACACACATCTACGGATTTACCCCCATTACACCAAGTTCAAACATGTCGAAAATATCATGTCCTCTGCCAACATACATTTCTACAATAAATTTCATGGCATCTACGGATCTACCCACCCAAAAAAAAATTCACTTTCAGTTAAAAACAAAAAATCCATCAAACATGTGTGTGTTGATGTGCTGAACAGAAACATGAACTATCACAAGACATGCATATATATTCAAATTCAATTTAATTCAACAATAAATTTGAAATTGGAACATAACAGAGGTCGAGATTCAAGAACCCAACAAAATTCCTTCGAGTTTGACAAAAAAAGAGACTGAGTTCGAGAGTGAGTGAGTGAGACAGGAAAAACACGAAGGAATTCTTACATGCATTCTCATTCCCGATTTCTTACATGCATTCAAAAATTAATGCCACACAAAAAAAAAAACAAAAAAACGAGAGAGGATTTCAGTGGCCATGATCGAGATCTTATGATGATGGCAGCGGACGGAGCTGATGATGATGGCGGCAGACGGAGCTGATGATGATGGCAGCGAATGCAACTAGGATGGTGGAAGCGAACGCAACTAGGATGATGGCAGAACGAAACTAGGATGGTGAGAGCGAGTCAGGAGGAGAGATCGACGTCTGACGATGATGGTGGTCGACGGAAGAGAGATCGAAGTCTGAGTGAGAGGAGATGAGAGATTGAGGGAAAATGAAACTGTGTAAATGGATAGGTGATTCTGAATGACTCAGATTAGAAAATGCTAGAAACAGGTCGGGCCAGGGGCCCGTTTATTCCTAGTTTAAGAACTGCCCCGCCCAATTTTGTTTTCTGAAATTTTGGACCCGTCCTTTACCCGCCCCGAATTGCTGGTACCCGCCCCGACCCGCCGGTCCTGGACCCGTTTGCCCACCCCTACTTGAATCGACTTCGTCCCCATTACGACTTCATATTTCACAAAATAAATTACTAGTGTTAACCAAATAATGGTGCAACTACTCTGGAGGCAGGAAGGCTTATCCAAAAGTTTTATGGTGGTGTGAGGTGTCAAGTAATGGGTACTTGGTTTTTTTTTAAAAGAAAATTAATAAAAATGGTTTGAAAACTTTGAGTTTTAATCAAAATGACAAAAATGTGTTGTAAGTGAATAGTATCAGGATTGACTTTTTAGAGTAAAAATATCTTTTTCATTAAAAGTGAACAGTACCGAAAGTTTGGACCCCTCCTTTACCCGCCTCGACCCGCGGGTCCTAGACCCGTTTGCCCACCCCTACTTGAATCGACTTCGTCCCCATTACGATTTCATATTTCACAAAATAAATTACTAGTGTCAACCAAATAATGGTGCAACTACTCTAGAGGCAGGGAGGCTTATCCAAAAGTTTTATGGTGGTGTGAGGTGTCAAGTAATGGGTACTTGGTTTTTTTTTAAAAGAAAACTAATAAAAATGGTTTGAAAACTTTGAGTTTTAATTAAAATGACAAAAATGTGTTGTAAGTGAATAGTATCAGGATTGACTTTTTAGAGTAAAAATATATTTTTCGTTAAAAGTGAACAGTACCGAAAGTGTTTCGTTAAAATTTTTTTTTTTGAAGTGTTATATCTCAAAGAGAATGCTTATATTATAAAATTAATTAATAATATGAAAAGTAGTCTAATTACCTATTTTTTGGTCAATTAACTAATTACTTATAAATACATACAATGTTCATCATTTTTTAGATGTGGAATTCATGCTCTCAACATATTTTTTTTATATATTTTTAACCAAGTATCTAATTGTTGTAAAGTTCAGAGTTTCACATTTTTCTTATGGAATTAACTTGGATCAGCCGGTTAACTTGGAATTAACTTGCCCATGATTAGAACAACTTATTATAAATGTAAATTTCATCAGTACAAAAAATCAATATAAATTACTAATGTAAATGAACTTTATCATATCCTAATAATTCTTATGGTCTTCGATCATGTTTAGTCATTGAACTGTATACAAACAAATAATCGAACTCGGTAAAAGCATCTTGAACCGTCTATCTAATTTCAATAGTTAATTGATTAAAAGATTTTTAATTGATTTTTTATGAGATCATCTTTACAACAAAGTGAATTATAACGTGAATGGTCTCAAGTATAAGCATGAAGTTATGTAAATTGGATACAAAATATTTTGAAAAGGAGTTCATCCTTAACCTTGAGGAGCCAAGCGTTGATCTTTATAAAAACGAATGGACAGATTCGGCAAAAGTATTATGAACCGTCTATCTATTTGTTACAATTGAATGACTAAACAATTGTAATTTTAATTGATTTTTTGCAGTGATAATCTTTTTAAAGTGATATATATATATAATATGAACGGTTTCGATCATAAGCACGAAGTTATGTGAATATGCATCAAACTTTAAGAAACCAAGCTCTTCTTATACTTTGTCCAAATTATTGAGACTTAGCGTGGACGTTGTCTTCATGTCTCCTCTTTTCCTTCCATCCCTTATTGACACCGAATAAATAATAATGTATGCACTTATCGAGTAATTTATATGCAGTAAAAAATAATAATACTTGCATCTCTCTATGAAAAAATGCACATATCTCATCCTTTAATAACATACATATATTCAAGGTATGGCACTGTATAAATTCATTTGTATAAACTACATAAATTTCGTAACTGAAACAGTTAATTTCTTAATTTTTATTTATTTAAAATTAAATATAAATAGTATATGACGAAAACTGACCGCACGATGTACGATTAGCGGATGTGAGCACTAATTTAATCTGGATAATGTTAGAGAAATAAAACTTTCAGACAAAATTTAGAAATCAAATGACGTGTCACCAATAAAAAATGAACACTTTCATCAACGTTTAAGTAATAAATCAATCATCAACTTTTATGTCCTTTAATTTCTAAAATTTTGGCTACAAATTTAGTCTGTCTAACATTACTCATTTAATCTAAATCTAAAAGAAAATTAGCTTGAACTTGTAGCTATTCGCGGGTCATATATTTCCTCTTGGAGCTATGTATAATGTTTAGGTATTATATATGTAATAGGAAAAACTTAACCTTTGTCATGACTGTGATGGTAAGAATATAAACTACTCTGAAAATTTTGACAAATTGAATTTTGACAAGTAGGTACTATTAAGTGTTAACAAATTAAGTAAGAAATGAATATGACTGTGCATGCATATATATAGTTTTAGTTTTAGACTTTTGATTGACTAAGACATGCATGCATAGGCATAAACCATGAATTAGCAATTGCTTGCTTGCTAGGAGCAAGACGTATTCATCAAAAAGAACAGGATTTTATGGGAACTCATGAGATCTCTGGGCTGCGCAACGTCATATACTCTCTCTCTCTCTCTCTCTCTCTCTCTCTCTCTCTCTCTCTCTATATATATATATATATATATATGTATATATACAGAAAGTGTTTGAGTTGATGGTCACATATGCATATACATATTACGTCCTTTTTATTAGTTCTCTTTTATATGCAACTCATCATTCCATAATATATGCTGCATCCTTAAGTGGACAAATGAGGTATTCCATTTCATTCTCAATTCCATATCTGATGCAGTTGTTATTTGTATTTAGGGTAAATATCAGTTTACTACTCTCATATTTCGTGGTTTTCAACATTTAGTACATCAAGTTTTTTTCGTCCCAGAGTCACACCTAAAGTGTAAATTTTGAAATAGTCTCATACATCCATTAGTCAAACTGTTAAGTCTTCCGTTAATTGATGATGTGGTGGCCACGTTGACAATGAATGGGCGCCACGTGTCAATAAGGATCCCACGTGGATATAAAAAAAATTACAAAATTACAAAAAAAAAAAAAAAAGGTTCTTCCTCAACCCCAACCGTCCCTCCCTTCTCAGCCTCCACCCATATGTCAAGCGAAGTAGTTCATTGATCCTAGAAGGATTTGATTACTACTTTTGGGGTTTTTGTTACTCCCAAGATATGACAACTCACACTCGCAAGCCTATACTCGCCTAATTGATGAGTACAACAAAGGAAGGAAAATCTACGAATTAACGTTGGTTAAAAAAATTCCAAGGCTGGAAAAAGAACTTACTGACAATCTAATTTGAAAATGGACTTAAACGGAAATGATCACCAGTACTTTCAAAGATATTAGTGCTACAAGGAACCAAAAGTAAATGTCCCCCAGATGATCTTCCGTCAATTGTTACCACTTTAGCACCAGGTTATCGCTTCGGACATTTCTAAAATCTTGACAAAGTAACCCTCGCAGGGATTCTAAGAGAGGGTAAACTAGTAGGTGCTATAAAAAAATAAAAATAAAATAAAAAAAAAAAAAAAAAAAAAAAAACCATTTATGGTTTCCTAACTCAAAGGGTTGGTAAAAATGGTGGAAGAAAAGCGATAGATTTATCGGTAATTCTTTAGTGATACTCAACTCTTGGTGCATTAGCCCGGTTGCAGGGCTAGCAACTCGTTCTTCAAAATGGAAATTCCTTGGAAGAGAGATTCATCGTTTAAAAGTCTAGGGGCAATTTCCAAAATAATTTTCTAAAATGACAATAAGACGTCTAAAGTACCCAAACTTAGGGAAAGTTAACACGTTTTTTGTGCTCAACGAGGTGGCAAGATTTGAAAATTAAGTTCAAAAACCAAGAATGCTTACATCACGTGTGTGATGAACGCAATACTGCCCAAACTTATGCTCTGATACCAAACTGACACACCCCGACCCGGAAAGTCCATTTGGGCTCCGAATCGAGTTGTGTTGGCCGACACCTGGAGGGTGACGAAGCCATAAAGTGCAGTGTAGTGGAAGAAGAATGTGAATAAATTTAAACCTAAAAGTGCCTAAACAAAAGAGTGTGTGGGTAAGCGGGATTGCACCCATTTCACACGTGATGGTAGAGCATAAGAACAGTACAATAATTAGGGCGAGGTTTATACCACTAAAGATAACCATCTCCTGAGATTTGCCATCGTTTACACATAAGCACATCTACTAAACCTGGAGAGGCGAAAAACAAAATTGAGTGGGTCAGCAAAACAACGTTTGTAAGAAAACCTTTATTTTCGAATATACTAACCCCTCGCCGTAAAACAAGTATAGTTTCCTGAAAACATACTACGTAGGTATGTAAACAACAATACAACAACATTATAACCAGAAATATGCCAAGTCATGATATATCAATGCCATAGTAATAAAATCATGTGACAAACAAGTATAATCAATTGCTCATCAATCTATGCTAGCACACAAGTCGGAATTGCTTAATGCAATTCTGTCCGACAGGACTGGGTGTAATCAATATGCTCTAGTACTACGACCACGTGAAGACTGGTGCAGAAGCACGGTCACATACAAGTCGGATTGCCTAATGCAATTTACCCGACATGACTGGCACCTAACTTGGATCCAAGGCGAGCGAATGGTGCATATGTGAACATACACGTGAAGGACTGGCCCTGGCCCTGGGCAAAGTACTAACACCGGGGTGCAGCAGATGAGCATGTACAAATATGTATGAATGTCATGACAGTAATATCCCAACCATATAGCAGCATTTATCACAATTAATATCACAATAACGATACTTGGCAAGATAAGCGTAAAAGTGAAGTAAATACGTATTTAGGGAAACTATAAATATGTATAGGTATAAAATAAACCGCCCACTCACTTGGAGTCCACGCTACAATTCCCTAGCACGAATATCAAGGCGTCACGAACGATCGTCGCCTAGAACAATTATCAAATCACAACTCATGATTCTTATCGACATAACGCGCAACTAACATAAAACACATCCCCAAGGACGTTCTAGAATGATTTGAAACCCATTGACTAAAAGCCAATCGTCGGTCAAAGGTCGACGGTAGGGTCCACAACCCTAAGTAATTTGATCTGGAAGATCCGTACCTCGAATTTCTAATCCATAACTTCCATAAATACACATTAAGCTTCTAGAACAACATCCTAAAGTTTCGGAACGATCCAACGGTCGAATCTCCGCCAATTGCTAAAATTAAGTGGCGGCTGACGTTTTAATTTACGAACTTACAAATCTAATTTGGAAAGATTACATACTATAAGATACTAAGGTTTGGTGACGATCCAACGGTCAGATCATCAATTCATACAAGGACCCCGTGACGGCCAACTAGGTGGTCAACTACAAAACTACATTAAAACATCGTAATTTCACTAAACGGATGTCAAATATGGAATTAGGGCATCCAAATTAGCCTAGGAAGATCAAATGGGATCTCAGCCCAAGCGTCGCCACACGCGCCTACGCGCGTGGTGGCCGACCGCCACTATTCGCCGGAAAATTTCACTATTTCTAAAAATTCTCAAATTTCACGTAAATGAAGATCTCAATGAGAGGAACAACTTTCATACCTGCCACAAAGTCCAAAAATGGACGGAAGATGGTCAATTTTGCCTACAAAGTCGGCCGGTGCTTGAAACTTCTCGGTGTTGATCTGTCGTCTACGGTGGTCCAACGGGGTCAAGGTTGGTTGAGATTTTCTCTTTGGATGATGGGCTACAAAGCCTAAGTGGTGGCATCGGCCATCGCGTTGCCTATTCGCCAAAAAATTAAAAAGGATGGCCGGAGCACCGTTGATTTTCGTCGACTTTCGTGGCCTCAAACAGCCACATACCCTGGTTAATCAAGGTGGTTCTTGGGCGGGTTTTATAGAAGGGAATGAGAGCTTTAAGATGGTGGTGGTGGCGTTGAAAAACTCCACCGGAGTAGCCTGGAATTGGCATTGGAAAATGGGTGGTCGCGTGGGTATGGGTCGACGGGAAGGCTGGGAGCTTCCCTTTTTTCTTTCTTTTTTCTTTTTCTTCTTTCCTGATTTCTGATTGGTCCTCCTTTCTTTTTATTTGATTGGTCCCCTTTTTCTTCCCTTTAAAACTGATTGGTAACCTTTCCCACCAGATGTGAGTTCAATTTAATTGAAACTAAACTTTGAATAACCAACTTCAAACGTCTGTAACTATACCGTTATAATCCGGACTTGCAAACGACTTTCGCCTATGCGTTTGTAGTGACAAGTACTACGAGGATACGCTAAAAGAATGAGTCCTACGTCTTTCTAACCGATGGTCAACGGAAGTCAAAGTCCTGGCCTCTAGGGCATTTTCATAAATTCATGCTTTTAAAATTAATAAAAACGTAAAATTAGGGACGGGTTGTCACACTTGTGACTTAGGTGGGTGGATCGACAACTAATTATAAAGTATTTTTGTAAATATTCTATCATTTATAAGAAAAAAGACAAATTTTATGTGTGTTTTTCCTATGGTATAGTAAATGTATGTGCTTAATATATAGTTGTTTACGTATCTTTTAAAAAAAATTATAATGTAAATTAAGCAAATATTCTTATGATAGTTGTTTATGCATTTTAAAAAAAATTATAATGTAATTTAAGCAAATATTTTTAGGAATACAACAATATGTTGGGGCTAAGGAGTAATGAGATAAATTGGTATCAAAGTTATTAGCCACGAAATTTGAACATAAGACTCTCTTACTTACGTATGAAGAAGAATACACTAATTAGTGACAATTGACTAATTGGTTAGAAAAAAAGAAAAAAAAAAACTTTTTGAAGGCGATATGAATAAATTTTGAAATAAAGCGAGATATATGAGGTCAAGTTCAACTTGTAAGCAAGATATATGACATCAAGTTCAAATTGTTTAGGAATCTTAGATGTCATAAAAAAATAAAATTATTATAAGCGGTCTGGTTTTTATAAAAATTAAGAAATTGAGAATTAACAATGATCGAGATTAGTTCAAAGAATCCATAGATTCAAATCCACTTGTATACCTTATCCATTGTACTTTTAAGAAAAGGAAAAGAGATTCGAACTTCTTGTATCTTAATAAATCAAAATCTAAAATAAGTGTAAGGGTAAATCTCAGTTTACTATCCTCAAGTTTCGTGGTTTTCAACATTTAGTACATCGATTTTTTTTCTTCCCAGAGTCATACCTAAAGTGTTAATTTTGGGACAGTCTCATACATTCGTTAGTTAAACTGTTAAGTCTGCCGTTAACTGATGATGTGGCGCTCATGTGGACAATTACTGGGCACCACGTGTCATTAAGGGGTCCATGTGGAATTTTTATTTTTTTTAGAAGGGGTTAAAAAAAATTCAAAATTCAAAATTCAAAATTCAAAAAAAAAAAAAAAACGGTCCGTCTACTACCTCCCCCAACCCCCTCCCTCCTCCCTCCTCCCTCCTCCCTCCATTCTTTCCTCTGCAACCCATACCCTCTATTCTCTCCACTTCAAAGTCCTTTCCCGCCACTCCAACCTCCTCGCCCAGCTCTCTTCCCTCCACCACACCGATCACGCCCTCTCCACCGTCCAATCCTCTATTGCCGCCCTCTAGTCCTCTATTCGCCACACCCGATCCGAGCTCTCCGACCCCCTCTCCTCCATCTGCACCCTCACCATCCAGCTCCAAAATCTCCATGCCTCTTCCGATCTTCTCCACCACCTCTTAGTCCAAGCGACCTACCCCAATGGTTTCTCCAGCAGCAGTCCCCATAGAAACCTAGAAACAACTACAAGAATCCCACTGTGCAACCACCTTACCCACGGGCCCTAGCCACCCACGATCTTATCCTCCTCCCACGCCCCAGACTTGCGGCATCAAGCTTCAATTCCTTTGCAGGGTCCGCAACTTCAATTTGCAGAAGCTCTTCCCATCACCGACCCTACTCCCTCTGCAACCTTCAACCCAAAATCACAGCAAGTTTCAAGCAATAAGGTATATTTCCATATCAAGGATGAAGGCGACGAGGTCTCTGACAAAGGGAGAAAAATGCTTGGACGACGGTGGGGATGGGTCTTCCTTTCTCCATGTTTGTGGGGTTAGGAATGGAATTTACGAAAGAGAATTGGAGATGAGATTGGGGTGGGGACGACAGAGAAGGGGATGGGAGTGGATCCACCGGGGAGGGGATGTGGTTGGAATGGTGGTCAGATGAGGGGTTTGCAGGATGAGATTGACGGAAATAGGTGCAGAGGAAAGTAGGGGGAGAAGGGAGGGGGCTCGGGGTGGGGAAGACAAAAGGATTTTGGGGTTTATTTATTTATTATTTATTTTTAATTTTTTTTAATGACACGTGGAGACCAGTCATTGTTCATATAGGCGTCACATCATTAGTTAACGGCAAACTTAACAGTTTGACTAACGGATGCATGAGACTATCCCAAAATTAATACTTTAGGTATGACTCTGAAACGAAAAAAACTTAATGTACCAAATATTAAAAATCACAAAATTTAAAGATAGTAAACTGAGATTTACTAAGTCTAAATTAAAATTTGTCCACCATTTGGAAAAGGACGTATATAAACCATTGGGTTTATTTTCTTTTTCATTTAGCCGACGCGGGCTGGAGTGTACATCCAATCAGAAAACGAGGTAATAATCAAACCCTATCAGGAACGCACCACGTGGCAAGAGAGGTGGGTTGGTGACCGTCGGATGTTGAAGAGAGGCGAGAGAGGGCTTTTATAGCGAGAGAGAAAACCTAACCATAGCGCCGTCTGAGGGAAGGCTTGGATTCATAATCTTTATCTTCTTATCCCGAACGCAAAAACCCTAGGGAGGCCAAAACTCCCAAATCCCCCAACGCCAAGGTGAAGACTTTCTCACTTGCTCTCTCTCTTGTCGTCAATCCTTTTATTTTATTGATGGAATCTGTTTCTGTTTTGTTTACTGGAATATGTCGTTTGTTTTGATTTCTCTTGTGCTTGTTTGCTGGTTAATCAAGTGATTGAGGATGGATTATTGAGCAGTGCACCCATTGTATTGTGTTTGTTTTTGTTTGTAATTTGTTGCTGTTTGCGTCGTTGAAGCTTGTTCGTTGGTGGGTAAAGCTAAATCAATCATTTCTGGTGCAAATTTTGTAGTTTTAGATTTCTAGTTTTGATCGTGTGGGCAGCCAAAGAGTACGTTTGAAATGTTTACTCGGTGGGATTCCGAATTGCATCTGCTACAGCTGTGCACTTATTGTTCGCATATGTCGGCATTGGTGTCACTGTATAAGTAGAAGCGTCTTTGAGGCGAATGGGTGTGATAGTGCCCAATTATGAATTCTGAACGTGAACGGGGTTTTACTTCGACAGTGTCACCAGTATTACTTTGTCAAATTTGGTAGTCTTATTTGTATTCAGTCGTATAGGTCGATATATATGTATACACTTATATATTCTCTTGCTTACTTGTCATTGTTGCCTTATGCTTTTAAACCGCTTGCTTATTCCCATTTCATTATGTCTCCTAACATGGTTAACTTGTTCTCTCATCTTTTAAAGAAGATAAACTGAACTTTGAAGATTTTTTTAAATGTTTATAGGATTTGGAAGATGTTTTGAACTCAATTATTCAGTGTGCCAAGTTGCATAATTGATGCGTCTTTTTTTTGGTTGCATGTTGTCACCTCATAGAGCGTTTTTATTGAAGTTTCTATAATTCATGCTTATTTTTCTTAATACAATATGAGATTGATGAAACAAGATAACCGAAAGTGGAAATGAATTTTTCATTATTTGACACTTGTAAAACAAAAGGCTTTGTGAGCTGGAGGTTTTACTGCTTAAAACTTAGATTAACAATAATGTAATTAAAGATGCAATGTTTTGTCTCTTGAAACTTTTTGTTGCATGTCTCAATTAAAACTCATGACTTCATCTCATTATACACTTACTTTATGCAGATGAATAGGGAGAAGCTTATGAAGATGGCTGGTGCGGTTCGCACTGGTGGAAAGGGCAGCGTGAGGAGGTGAGTTAACTCTCACTTTGAAATTCCTCCTGTCCACCAATCTAATTCAGAGTCCGAATCTTCAAGTGCTAGCTTTAATGATAATATGTTGGATATTCTTGTGGTTGATGATTTATGTGATGCGGTTACCATGATGGTATGTTGAGTAAATTGTTGTTTTACTATGTTTTGCTTTTCTTAAGAGGATCTTCATTTGGCGTTTGATCGACTTCTTAGTGCAATCACTTTATAATAAAAATTACTGCCTGTTTTTTGGCAATAGTTTCAGTATAAAACATAGTCATCAGTGGTTTTGTAGTTATCTCACTTCTGTTGCATTATCTTCCTGTTGTCTGTATGTGATTTTGCTTATTAATTTATGCTCTTAACTTCAGGAAGAAGAAGGCTGTTCACAAGACAACCACCACAGATGACAAAAGGCTTCAGAGCACCCTTAAGAGAATAGGGGTGAATGCTATTCCTGCTATTGAGGAAGTTAACATATTTAAGGATGACGTAGTTATCCAGTTCATAAACCCCAAAGGTGAAGCCAGCCCAACAAAACTCTGGTCCTGTATATTATCAGTTTGTTTCAAGTTTTTTCCCCCTAATAGTTGATGATTTTCCTTGTACGTTTCAGTTCAAGCTTCAATTGCTGCCAACACTTGGGTTGTTAGTGGCTCTCCTCAAACAAAGAGTATGCTACCATTTCTTTTGAGTTTTTTTTAGTTTGAAATTTGTTTAGAATATCAGACCATCTGGCAAAACAACACACTGCTTGAGTTTTAAAATATCAAACATATTTACATTCGTGTGTGGCTGTGCCTTGACATCATGATGCATTTGGCTTTTGACGGCCAATTTTGCTGTTGTTTACACCTTTGATTGTCTCTTTTTAGATTTTAGACATATTTTCATGTAACTTGACATATGATCTTTATTGTAGAGTTGCAAGATATTCTTCCCAGTATTATCAGCCACTTGGGTAAGTGCTTGTAAACCTTTTTATTTTGTTCTTGCTTATGTGAATCAGTTGACAAAGAGTTGTCAAATGCTTCTACCTTTGATTATTTTCAGGGCCAGATAACTTGGACAATTTGAAGAAGTTGGCTGAGCAGTTCCAGAAGCAAGCACCTGGTGCTGGTGGAGCCGCTGCACAAGAGGACGATGATGATGAGGTTCCTGAGCTTGTGGCTGGGGAAACATTTGAAGCCGCTGCAGAGGAGAAGAACAAGGAGGAGAATCAAGCTTCTTAGGGAATTTTAAGGGGATTTTGTGTCATTTTATATAACTTTTGATGCTGGGGAAGTTTTTGATTTTGTTTTTACCTTGTCATGTCTGACCATGTTTGATGGATTCTCCTTATGGTACATTGGGTAGTAGTCACTTTTAATTAAAATCTAGTTTTACCATTTCTTAATTTTTGGTCGACTATTGTGCTTAATTATGTTGAAATTGGATGATCCTTGTTAAAATAACGAAATGTGCAACACAAAGTCTGCGATGATGATCAGGATATGCAAAGCTTTCATCAGTAACCAAAAGCACCTTTAGCAGTTTTGCATCGAACTATGGATGAATCTGCATTCAGCAATGCCTTCATCATTACTCTCCGATTTTAGAAGGCAAATAGCACACCTCAACAATTGGGAGTCGTCTATCAGTTGGCAGTTGAGTGTTTAGGGCTGGTTTGGTATGAGATATCGAACCGAAAATGGCATATCAAATCCCAAACCGAATATTTTGGGGGCGGGAATCCGACGATCGATCTCGAACCGAAATTTTGAGATTCTTGAAATCGACATTAAAATCAAAATCATCTAGATTGAAATTAAAATCATCCGAACCTGCATTAAAAACTCAAATTGAAATCAAAGATAGGGTGACAGTGAATTGGTGAACATTGATGGTCAAGAGAGACAGAGTGAAGAGATAGTCAAACGGACCCGCATCCTCCTCCTGACCCAAGCCCCCAATTCGAAACCCTAACCTAATTCGAAATCCCGCACACACAGAGACTGGAGAGAATCGGTGGTGGGGATAAAGCCGTTAGATATGGTGGTGGCCAGAGTTGAGAGAGTTCGTCGGAGTGAGATTGTGAGAGGGTGGGTGGCTGCTGAGCTTCAAATTCGAGAAGAAGAGACAGAGAGTATGAGACTGAGTGAACTTAAGGCTTGAAGGTTTGAGCCCTTCAAACGAAGCCAAACTCTTGGTCGAGATCAACGATGTTATCAGCTGAGCTGCCATTCCTGCAAAGTGTTTTTCATCGAGGGATGAGAAGCCGAGAGAGAGAGAGAGATCAGAGAGGTCAGTCGAGAAAGAGATGTGAGTCACTTGTGTGATGTGGCCGGATTCGAAGACGGCAAATAAGGAGGACAAGAGAGATCGAGAGAAATCGGCGAAAGATGAGAGAGCAGGGTGAGATGAAGTTGAAAGAGAGTGAGGGTTTTATTTGGATTCAACGGTTGAGATTAAATCTCAACCAAATCCGATGGCTGTTACAATTCCAAATATTCGGGACCGGTTCAGGATAAAATGAGAGAGTGAGGGCTTCATCCCCACCACCGATGCACTCACACATGTTTGAGAAAGATCGAGAATAAAATTTTGGGATCGGTTCGAGATTGGGTATCGAAATTTTTGGGATTTTTCGATTCGGTTTCGGAATTTTTTCTGTTCGATTTGAAATTTTCGGTATTTTTTTCCACCCTGTCTGTGAGTGCATTTGTCGGTATCTCTCTCGGTGCGAGTACACGTATCATCTCCATCGTCCACCGTGAAAACCGCCCCAAAGGTTCCCACTATCTCCCTGTCAAAACTTATCAAGACAAACCCTTGTTTCTGTCTCCTCATATGGCAAAGGATGCGAAAAATCACCGCAAAATCAGATCCAAATTGGTTGTCTACTGAACTCAGGTAATGTTGCAGGCCCACCGGAAAACGAGAAACTTGTATTGTCGCCCTAGTCCAGTGCGTGTCGTGCCTGCTTGCCTGCCAGTGCCGTGGGTACTCCAGTGTCTCAATATCTTTTTGTAACACTGTTAAACAACATATTCTGGAAAGGACACTGATTAGCTCATTACACGACTACATGTATCACAAAGAAATTATTTGTTAGGCTATATTGGATAAATAGTCTCCGTGATGATAGGGTAATCGGATGATAATCCCGTGATGAAAAAATTCGGATTTAAACCCTCGTGATAAACTCCGTTAGGATTCAAGCCCAAATCAACATTTCCGTCAATTCTCCGATTACTCATTCAGCCTTTATAACCAAAAGGAACAAAAAAAAGTCATTCATCCAAGGCCATGAATTCTTTGCTCCATGCTTGGATTCCATTCAAAGCTCTTTTGCCCATAACAGAAACTAGATTTTTTTTAATATATGCAGCACTAAAAAAAACTCATTTCGTCAACATTTCTGTTAACTCACCCCGTCTTTTTTCCAGATGGAAGAACTGAAATCTAATCCCAAGAACCAACCAGCCAACAAAAACCAATCGATGGTTCGACTAATTCGTTGAGAATCGTGTTAGAATATGTGTATGAAACATGATAAAGGGTTAGCTAAAATATTGAATGAATTCTTGGTTGGAATTGTCTCGACAGTGTGCTAGAATGAATCCTTTTCCTTGTAGGTGTTATGATCCAAACTCAGAACCTTAACTCAGACCTACAAGTATGTAACATTGGCGGATGGAGGAATACAGAGAAAGGCTAGAAAGAGAGAGAGGAGAGTATTTTTTTTAATATATTTCTTTTCTGAATATTCCTTTCACAAGTGGCTACATATATGGTTCCCCAAAACTCTCAAAGCCAGCTGGCATAACTAATTACAAAACAACTTAATCAAAATGCGTTTTTTAATTGCTAAACTATGATTAAGATAATCACAGATATAACATTGCCTCGCCCTTCAATTAAACCTTGTCCTCAAGGTTGTTGTTAAAACTTGAATCCTGGAAATTTTGTAGTGAACTCATCATAATCTTCCCAAGTAGATTCTTCAGCGTTCTTGTCCTTCCACTGAATGAGCAGTTGAACCCCAGCTGCAATGTTCTTCTTGTAGACCCTTCTTTGTAGCACTGCTGCGGGTTCTTGAGCTTGTAGTCCATCATCAGTCACTAGTGGTAACAGTGGCACAAGATTAACATCAGGACCCACATGTTTCTTCAAGGAACTGACATGGAAGATGGGATGTATCTTAGAGGTCTCAGGAAGCTTTAGCTTGTAGGCCACACTACCAACTTTCTCTAATACTTCGAAGGGGCCATAGAATTTTGGGTGAAGTTTGTGGTAGGCATGAGTTGCTAGTGACTGCAACTGGTAGGGAATAAGCTTCAAGTAGACCCAATCTCCAACCTTAAAGGTTCTCTCACTCCTATTTTTATCCGCCTGCACCTTCATTCTGTTTTGAGCAATGATCAGATTAGTTTTGAGCATTGTCAACATTATGTCTCTTGCCATCAGTCCATGTTCAACACTCTCCAGTTTAGCAGAATCAAGCTCATAAGATGCAATGTGTGGAGGAGGGTAGCCATATACAATTTGGAAAGGTGTGAACTTAGAGGCAGTGTGAAATGAAGTGTTGTAACTCCATTCAGCCCAAGGAAGCCAGTGGAGCCACTTCTTGGGTTGGCAGCTAGTGAAGCATCTCAGATAGGTTTCTAAACATCTGTTGACAACCTCCATCTGTCCATCACTTTGTGGGTGATAACCTGAACTCATGCATAACTTCGATCCTTGTAGTTTAAAAAACTCCCTCCAAAAGGCACAAAGGAAAATGGGATCCCTGGTATGCCATGCAACTTGAAAATGTTTTCCAAAAATTCTTGTGCTACCATGCTAGCAGTGTATAGGTGCCCCAATGCTATGAAATGCCCATACTTAGAGACCACCACTAAGATGACTGACTTCCCCTTGCATGGAGGCAATCCACAAATGAAATCCTTACTTATATCTGTCCAGGCTTGTTGTGGAATTGGAAGAGGCTGCAGTAACCCAAGTGGTGATATTGTTTCATACTTATTTTGTTGACAAGTCCTACATTCACCCACCCAAGCTTTTATATTTTTTTTCATCCCAACCCAATAAAAGCCTTTTTTCAATCTTTGGTAAGTCTTCAATACCCCTTCATGACTTGCTGTGGGAGTAGAGTGACGCTCCTCGAAAACTTTTCTCCTCCAGCTAGAATCAACTCCCAATACGATCCTATGCTTGTATTTCAAGAAACCATTATCCAAGTGATACTTAGAAACAGTGATAGTAGTTCTAGGATCTTGACCTTGTATCTCTACTTCTTGTTTCTTTGATCTAACCCACGGATCCTGTTCTAAATCTCTCATGAGTTCATCCAACCACCCAAAATAGGGATAAGTAACAGCCAGTAATTCTCCCTTTTCCTCTAAAGGTAGCTCAGAAAGAGGTAGTGACCCTCGAACCCTAAAAATAGCATCTGCCACAATGTTTTCCTTGCCATGTCTATATTGCACCTCAGAATCAAGTCCCAATAATTTGGACACCCATTTTTGTTGGAATGGGGTGTTGGTTCTTTGACTCAAGAAATATTTTAGACTGTTATGGTCTGTTTTGATAATAAAATGGCGGCCTTGTAAGTAGTTTTGCCATTTTTTTACTGCATAAACGATGGCAATGAGCTCCCTTTCATAAGTTGACGATGCCTGATTTCTTGGACCTATAACTTGGCTGGCAAAAGCAATAGGCCTCCCAAGTTGCTGCAAAACTGCTCTAATGCCTAAACCAAAAGCATCACACTCAACTATAAATGGTTCTGCAAAGTTGGGTAGAGCTAGCAATTGGGGTGAAGTCATGGCTTGCTTCAATTTCTGAAAAGCTGCCTCAGTTGCTTCTGACCATAGGAACCCTTCACTTCCAGTGAGTTTGTACAAAGGTTGGTAGATTTTGCCATATCCAGGTACAAATTTTCTGTAGTAGCCTGTTAACCCCAAATATCCCCTTAACTCCTTCACATTCTTAGGAGCAGGCCACTCCAATTTAGCTTGGATTTTTGCAGGATCCGCAGATACTCCCTCACTGGATACTATATGGCCAAGGTATTCCACTTGGTGCTACCTAAAAGAACACTTTTGTTTCTTGACAAACAGTTGATGTTGCAATAATTCTAGAGTTTTTTTCCAAATGCACTAGGTGCTCCTCCCACGACTGACTATATATCAATATGTCATCGAAGAACACAAGGATAAACTTTCTTAAGTAAGGTTTAAAAATGTCATTCATGAGGCCTTGAAATGTTGCAGGGGCATTAGTGAGGCCAAAGGGCATAACCAGGAACTCGTAATGGCCCTCATGAGTTCTAAAAGCTGTTTTTTTCAATGTCATCCTTATGCATTCGAATTTGGTGATAGCTGGACCTTAGATCAAGCTTTGAGTAATAGTGAGCTCCATATAATTCATCCAAAAGATCATCAATCAGTGGAATAGGATACTTATCCTTGATTGTGAGTCTGTTCAATTCCCTGTAGTCCATGCATAACCTCCATGTCCTTTCTTTTTTCTTCACCAACAGCACATGAAATGAGAATGGACTGTGACTAGGCCTGATGAACCCTGATTTTAGAAGTTCCTGCATTGCTTTCTCAATTTCATCTTTTTGTGCAGGACCATAATGGTAAGGCCTAATGCTTGGAGGCTTAGACCTATGGAGAAGCGGGATTTTGTGATCATGTGCTCTATGTGGAGGCAATTGTGAAGGAATTTGAAATACTGCATCAAATATCATCATGACTGCCTGTAACTCTTCCATTTGTTAGCACTGAGGGTGCTAGTATCTTTTGGTGTAGACTCCAAAGAATACAATAAAACTCCCAAGTTAGAATAATAGAA
The DNA here is from genome assembly GCA_036320875.1 of Cotoneaster glaucophyllus. NCBI lineage: Eukaryota > Viridiplantae > Streptophyta > Magnoliopsida > Rosales > Rosaceae > Cotoneaster > Cotoneaster glaucophyllus. Next base: position 28,394,863 of record CM070065.1, on the reverse strand, counting down.
TTCCTTGTTGAGCTGCTACAATGACATTTCCTGGACAGCCAGCTGTGGTGATATACTATGGGACAGTTTGAACTTGTTTTGACCCACTTGAAACTCTATTGTGAGTAATTGAAAATCCCATAGTACATTACTCACAGTAGACAACCATTGCACTCCCAACACCAAGTCACAACCCCCCACGGGCAGTGCAAACAAATCAGTGTGACAGTGGTATCCTCCCAATTCCAACGGAATGTGCCTACAACAACCTTGACTTTTGATTTTGCCTCCATCTGCTATCATTACTTCAAATGGTTTGGTTGTTTGTAAAGACCACCCCAATTTCTTAGTGAACCTAGAATCAATAAAGTTGTGGGTACTACCCGAGTCAAGGAGGATTCGCACGATTTGGCCCTTAACACTACCCAAAACCTTCATAGTTTGTGGGAAGCGCTTAGCATTCATGCCATAAAATGCACATTCACTCAGTGCCATTCCTTGCAACTCAGCTTGCACAGCCTCGTCATTCTCTTCACACAAATCCCCATCATCACACACATCTAACAAAAGAAACTGTTTATGCGTGCATTTATGCCCCATGACCCATTTCTCAGGGCAAAACCAACATTCCCCCCGGTCTTTTTTCTCTAGACTTCCTCAGGAGTGAGTTTACGATATGGTAAATTGGTAGTTTGAGGTCGAGGTGGCATGATGGGTAGTGGAGTAACCTTAGTTGCAGGGAGAGTTCTAGGATTGTGGATACGCAACGCAGAAAGTTAGCATCAACCTGAACAGCTATAGAGATTGCATCATGAACGGACGCATGCCTCAATAATTTGACATCATAAACCAATTCCCTTTTTAAACCCCCAAAGAAACAACTCTTGAGGAGGGCAGGAACAACACCGGAAGCACGATTAGCAAGCCGACGAAATTCAGTCACATATTCCTTCAGAGTACCTGTTTGGCGCAACTTAAATAATGACTCAGTACAATCCTCGAACTCAGAGGGTCCAAACTCCTTACAAAGTGCACTGGTAAATTCCTCCCAAGTAGGAGTAGTGAATAAGCAATTGCGCCATTTGAACCACTGCATCGCCTCATTTTCCAAGTAGAAGGAGGCTGTAAGGACCTTCTGTGGATCTGAAGTGTTGTAACAAGAAAAATATTGCTCAGCCTTGTAGATCCAAGTCATAGGATCATCGCCATCGGAAAATCGGAGAAAATCCACCCGTTGCTGCCACTGAAGTTTAGGCGGCCCGCCCCCTGGCTCAAATTGATCACGACGAGGGTGTCGAGGAGTCTCCAAAAGACGGAGATCAGCATCATCCTGAACTGGAACTGGCGGTGGGACAAGATCAGCGGCGAATAGAGCTGGATTGGAAGAGTCGGTGACACGACCCGACCCTGATATTCCCTGAATACCAGGATAGGCACGTGCTGGCCGACACCCGAGGGTGACGAAAGCCATTAATTGATACAAAAGCTAAGAATAAGAAATAAATAAGGGTTATGAATTCACATAAACTGGATTAACAATTTAGGAACGTGTTCAGAGCATACAACTAAACCTAATCACTAAAAGAATTAAGATAAAATTAAATGAATAAAGTTGTGGGTCCTACACCTAGAGGACTCGAAGATGCTGCTGCGGAAGTGCCTTGACGCCGGGATTGTATGCCTTGATTCTAAGTCCTGAATGGGGGCGCAAAACAAGGGTGAGTGGACCAAGTTTATATATGTAGTAGGAAAACAGTTATAAACATACTAACCCCCACAGTTTAATAATGAAAACTAATAACATAATAAGTGATAGGTTTTTCAAACCCTCTAGCATGCCGTAAAACCATTCGTATTTCCATCTGTAATTCAATCTCAGAAATCATAACAGGAAACATAATACAAGTTATGCTGCTAGTGAGTATCACCGAATAATAATAATAACTTCCGGCCCATTGCCTGCACCTAAATCTCTATGGCCTTCACCATGAGATAACTCTCTCCCGGCCCGATGCCAGACTCCGTTGTCCCTCAGCCTTCCGCTAGGGATTATTTCTTCAGGCTTGTGCCAACTCATGTCCTCGCCCCTGGCGGCATGGTGTTCACTAGGTACGCACAAAACAGTTTTCTAAAATACAACTTCGTAGCATAAGTTCATCGATCCCCCATACTACGAAGAGGTGTCTAAAAGCATTTGAAACACATTCTTAGCATCCTATCGTCATCGATCAGATAGTCTACCAGAATAAGGGTTATGTAGAAAATATGATATAATAAAATAGTTCAAAACACATATATACTCAATCATATTCAAATCATCATGCTTCCTGTAAAGTGTTCATCAAATCAAGGCATGCTAGGAACATATGCATTTCTTTAATTTAAAACATGCTATTTTTGAAGGTGGTCCACTCACAGTACTTTGCCGTCGAAAGCCGCGCAGACTAGCAAAGAAGGAACGCCACAATAATTGCCCCTAAGCACATAAAGGATACATTTGGTCAAACTCTACTTAAACGATTTAATTTGGGAAAACGGACTTTGGAAACGGATCCAGGACGTCGAATTTAGCTTCGGAGGGGTCATTGACGAACTCCTGAAAAGTCAACCCTAAAAGTCAACGTTGACCGGGGGTCCACGGTCAAACGGGTTTTAGGCTTGAAACCGGATTAGGGTTTAGGTTTAGGTTAAGAAGGATTAGGATTTAGGCTTATGTTAAATAGGGTTAGGACCTATTGGGTTTTGGGTTTTGGGTTTTGGGTGCTAAGGTTTTTGGGTTAAAAGGGTTTAGGGTGTAAAAGGGTGGTTTGGGCCTAAGCCCAAATCCACACAAACATACACACACTGCACACCATTTAACACCCAAAAACAAATTTTAAAAAGGAGAGGTAACCCAAACTTAGTGAAAAATACAGATATACCATTTTTGACGGTAAATATCGGGACGGGTTGTTTCAATCTACCCCCCTTAAAAGAATTTCGTCCCCGAAATTTAAAATAACTTCTTAAACTAAAAAAAAACTCGAAAATAGGAAGAAGAATATATAAAATATATAAATAGATACGTAACGAAGAAATCAAGTCAGAACGGTTGCACAAAAGGGAAAATGCCATCCCGTCGCGATCGGGTTGCAATAATTCCATCTTTCGTGCCTCCAGGCTCATACTTTCTTTCCTCATCAATGTAAAAGTAGAAAACGTACTTTAAAAAAATATAAAGTTGAAAACATATATTGACACAAGGTCAAAAATAGTACATAAAATACAATAGCGCCAAAACAAATAAGTAATAACATATAAGTCAAAAACTCGCGCCGAACTTAAAACTGAAAACGAAAATACTTCCCCCTAAAACATTTGTAACTTCGAAAATACAAATAACTAGAGTAAAGGTAGTTAAAATACTTTCACTGAAAAACCAAAACTGAAAGTGAGAATGGGTCTTGTCCAAGCATTCGAAACGTCACGTACTCCGAGAACAGATGTGTCTTCAAGTCAAGTCTCAAGAATAACAATTTTGAAACTGCATCAGCTGCCGTAAACGAATCTTCTTGCCCACTTGAAACTGTACCTTGGGATTCAAGAGAAGTGGCTACTATGTTAATAGTAGACCCAAAAGCTCGAGTCAAACAAGCAGAAAACGAGAAGTCATCTTTCCAACAAGCAGTATCTCTTGGGAACTATTGTAGTGCTCAAACCACATCTCCATTTTTGCTTAGTTGCAGATTTCAAGTCAAACAAGGTCAATGTTGGTGGAAAGGACTCGCCAGTGATCAACCTACAACCCCAAAAGAGTACACAACCTTCTAGAAAAGTGCAACTTTTAAATGTGCTAAGACCACAAAACAAGGGAATACAACGCGTCGTCCAAGGTCTAGATAGTTCGTTCAGATATCAGACTCGGATCTCAAGATGGAATTTAATCCCAGAAGATACCTATCAAAGGTGTACTAAGGTTGGATGGAAGATAACCATAAAATATTTAAGCAAATGAATTTATTTACATATCGTTGGAAAAAGACTACTCGAGTACGATATGATATTGATGAATTGCAGTAGGATGATATGTGGTGATCAAACAATTCAGCCAGAAAATACTGATGCAATCTGTTGGTCACCTGCACCACAGTCTTCACCAAACTCTTACTAGAAGACGGCTCAAACCTCATAGCCATGTGGAACTCTTCCTGGTAAGCCTAGTGAGCTTGTGAAAGGATTAAGCTCTTAACGTTCCCGTCCAAAACGTTAAGAATTAGGTGCACACTTCCGTTGAAAAGATCGATCGTGAATTCCTCACTGATTGAGCGAGAAACCATGTCGAGAAGGCTGAAAGAACACTCAAGAATTTGAGAATCAAAACAAGTCCACTAAAACTAGAGTACAAGATATCTGAGAAACCATGCCGAGAACAAACGTTTTTTTTTTTTTTTTTTTTTTTTTTTTTTTGTTCCGACATGATCCAGTTTACATTGAGAAACAAACAAGCGAAGGAAGGTGAAGATGCCGAAATAGAAGTCACTGTTTATGATTATTTGGTTAATCATCACAGTAAGGTCAACTGGTTTCTTAGCCAAAAAGAAATAGGTCTAAGTTCAAGAATAGCTAAGAACCGCAAATGAGGTTTGACAAGATCTGAGACATTTCGAAATTCATAATACTTTGTGAGAGTTGCTTCAAGGTTCAGGAATTGAATATGGAATCTCTGAATCAACAGAATGACAAAGAAGAAAGATACAAAGCAACCTGAGTATTGATGCAGTGACACGATTGGCTACCTTAAAGTGATGCCCTTGAGCAAACCAAAGCTCAATGAGTCCAGAGAAGTTCAGAGTACATCTCAATCTTCGTACAAAGATGAATATGGTAGAGTCTCAAGCCATTACACTGAAATATTACAAGGCTGAACAATTAGTGAACAAGAGCACTGATCAGTTGGGCTACAAGCAAGAAGCTAAATTCACCTCTACCAAAAAGTACGTGGTCAAAGTGCTAGGATTTACCACCGAGTATTGGACCCAGGTGAAATTCAAGGAGTCCATTTATCCAACCAAGACTGGATCTTCATCATCCAAGTCCAACTACAACCACAACAAAAATCGTAATTCCTGTTGGAAATTGATGAGAATAGCGTCTGATACCAAGGAGTTTCCCAAGAAAAGCAATTAATGAAAACGAAGTCAACACTTGAAGAATTTGGTATCACGCTGACGGTCAAAGGTTAAGGGACTTGACTTCATCGCTGGAATAAGCAAGAATGTTATCAATAGAACCATCGCTGTGAATTGTTCTAAAGATCCACACGAACTTCCTTCAGTGGTAATGAGTCCGAGAACATTGATTCGACCCCACCAATTACCACTTGCTCGTTTCTTGCAACACGAACTTCGAAGGTTTCGAGTAATTACCATTAGGACATGGTTCTGCTCGCCATTTCTAGGGAACGCATGTCATAGAGTGATATCACCGATTCAGAACTCCAGTTGGTCTTAACCAACTCGTACCGCCAAGATTTTTCCGTTTCCTAAGATTTCAATGTAGAGCCGACTCCGCCCGCAATTCCTAGGGAACGTATGTTGCAGAGTGGCATTGCCAGTTCGGATCTACAGCTGGCCTTGATGAGACTTCCTCGACTGAGATTTCTAAAAACACGTCACTTCCAAATAGCATTGACTCTGCTCACCATTTCTCGGGAGTGCACGTGGCAGAGTATCGGTACGATGTGAAAAGTCATCCAACAAATCAAACACGTCACCGCTAAGGCACAATCCCGACACGAATTCTTGTATTTCAACCAGAATGTGACAATTCAAACAGAGAAAGACTTGCACAATTGTGCTAAATGGCACGAAATTAGGAAGTCTTGACATCCAAATGACGTCATCACAGACACATTACGAGAATTGAAGAGAATCCTAAGTATGCTCAGAACAAAACCAAGCTCTGATACCAATCTGACACGACCCGACCCTGATATTCCCTGAATACCAGGATAGGCACGTGCTGGCCGACACCCGAGGGTGACGAAAGCCATTAATTGATACAAAAGCTAAGAATAAGAAATAAATAAGGGTTATGAATTCACATAAACTGGATTAACAATTTAGGAACGTGTTCAGAGCATACAACTAAACCTAATCACTAAAAGAATTAAGATAAAATTAAATGAATAAAGTTGTGGGTCCTACACCGAGAGGACTCGAAGATGCTGCTGCGGAAGTACCTTGACGCCGGGATTGTATGCCTTGATTCTAAGTCCTGAATGGGGGCGCAAAACAAGGGTGAGTGGACCAAGTTTATATATGTAGTAGGAAAACAGTTATAAACATACTAACCCCCACAGTTTAATAATGAAAACTAATAACATAATAAGTGATAGGTTTTTCAAACCCTCTAGCATGCCGTAAAACCATTCGTATTTCCATCTGTAATTCAATCTCAGAAATCATAACAGGAAACATAATACAAGTTATGCTGCTAGTGAGTATCACCGAATAATAATAATAACTTCCGGCCCATTGCCTGCACCTAAATCTCTATGGCCTTCACCATGAGATAACTCTCTCCCGGCCCGATGCCAGACTCCGTGGTCCCTCAGCCTTCCGCTAGGGATTATTTCTTCAGGCTTGTGCCAACTCATGTCCTCGCCCCTGGCGGCATGGTGTTCACTAGGTACGCACAAAACAGTTTTCTAAAATACAACTTCGTAGCATAAGTTCATCGATCCCCCATACTACGAAGAGGTGTCTAAAAGCATTTGAAACACATTCTTAGCATCCTATCGTCATCGATCAGATAGTCTACCAGAATAAGGGTTATGTAGAAAATATGATATAATAAAATAGTTCAAAACACATATATACTCAATCATATTCAAATCATCATGCTTCCTGTAAAGTGTTCATCAAATCAAGGCATGCTAGGAACATATGCATTTCTTTAATTTAAAACATGCTATTTTTGAAGGTGGTCCACTCACAGTACTTTGCCGTCGAAAGCCGCGCAGACTAGCAAAGAAGGAACGCCACAATAATTGCCCCTAAGCACATAAAGGATACATTTGGTCAAACTCTACTCAAACGATTTAATTTGGGAAAACAGACTTTGGAAACGGGTCCAGGACGTCGAATTTAGCTTCGGAGGGGTCCTTGACGAACTCCCGAAAAGTCAACCCTAAAAGTCAACGTTGACCGGGGGTCCACGGTCAAACGGGTTTTAGGCTTGAAACCGGATTAGGGTTTAGGTTTAGGTTAAGAAGGATTAGGATTTAGGCTTATGTTAAATAGGGTTAGGACCTATTGGGTTTTGGGTCCTAAGGTTTTTGGGTTAAAAGGGTTTAGGGTGTAAAAGGGTGGTTTGGGCCTAAGCCCAAATCCACACAAACATACACACACTGCACAACATAAACACACACATGCAAGCATCACACATGCTCATGCAACACACATGCTGACGTGCACATGCATACACACATACACCACATACATGCACGGCATGCACACAACACACATACACTACACCACACACACAACCCAAACACACATACACATGCAGCCCACACAACACACTCACACACACATCCATGCGCATGGCCCGCAGGCCTAATGGCCAAAAGGGCTGGGCTTAGGCCCTTTTAAATAGAACCGGCCCAAGGCCCTTTGGGTCTTAAAATAAAATAACTAAAACTAAAAACTGTGCGGGCTGGGTTTTAGGGTTTTTGGGCTGGGAGCTACGGCCCTAAGGCCTTTTGGGTTCAAAGGTTTGTGGGTCACCGGACTCTAGGAACAAGAAGGCCGGAAATCGGCCGGAAAACCACCCAAACTTTGAACGTCCATAACTTTGTCACTACTCAACGAAATGAAGTGAGGTAAAAACGAAAGTTGTAGTTCTCGAAGAGACGAAGAGAATGGTACCTCGCATGACGTCTAAATCGCCGTGTTTTGGCCGGAAAACGCCTCGAAATCCTCGGAGGTCGCCCGAAACTGGGTAAGATTCAAATGAGTATAACTTCTTCAATACTCAACGAAATTGGGTGAAACAAAAAGGAAAGTTGTAGTACTCAGGGAGACGAAGAGATTGATACCTTGCACGCCTGCCAACTCGCCGTGGTTTGGCCGGAAATTGTCTCGAAAGGAGCGGTGTTCCTCGCCAGAAAGGTTTCTTGGGTTCGTCAACCTCGTTGCGATGGAAGATAAAGAGAAAGAACAAGGTTTTGATGATGATGATGATGATGCCCTCGTGCAGGTGGCGTGGATGTGTGTGTAACCATGGCGAGAGAAAGTGAGAGCGAGAGGAGTGGGAGCTCGGGAGATAGAGGTAGAGACAGACATAAAAGAGAGAGAGAAATGAGAGAGAGTTGGGGGACAGAAATCACAGGTGGGCACACCATTTAACACCCAAAAACAAATTTTAAAAAGAAGAGGTAACCCAAACTTAGTGAAAAATACAGATATATCATTTTTGACGGTAAATATCGGGACGGGTTGTTTCAGTCGGCACCACCGACAAATGACTGATCACGTCGGAATTGCTCGAAAGAGGAAGCTAACTTAGCATCGAAGTCAGCAGAGATCGAGGCCGAGAGGTCGGCGTTCACAGCGGCGATGGAATTTCGAAGGAGGTTGGGGAGGTCCGCTAAGGTAGCTTCAACGGCAGTGAGACGTGCATCCATGGTTGTTAAACAAGTCGTCGGAGCGTGACGGGGCATACAAGAGGGAATCAAGGATCGAGCAGGATGATACCAATTGTTATGATCCAAACTCTTAACCTTAACTCAGACCTGCAAGTATGTAACAATGGCGGATGAAGGAATACAGAGAAAGGCTAGAAAGAGAGAGGAGAGTATTTTTTTAATATATTTCTTTTCTGAATATTCCTTTCACAAGTGGCTACATATATGGTTCCCCAAAACTCTCAAAGCCAGCTGGCATAACTAATTACAAAACAACTTAATCAAAATGCTTATTTACTTGCTAAAGTATGATTAAGATAATCACAGATATAACAGTAGGATTGTAAGTATTTTGGTACTGCATTGTGTAAAGGATTTGGATTCTGCACAGATTGGTCTTATACAATTGTAGTATGATAAGGTTTTTGTTCCACACGAGTTCTAATAGGAGAATGAGATGGATTAATACTATATATAACCTCATTCACTGCTCTTGCAAAAGCGCTGCTCATATTGTACTGAATACCTATTGTTCAGGGAGCACTTTTGTTTTGTAGAGAGGAGAAGATTGATTGGTTGTGAAGCTGCTATGACTTCTTCGAGTTCGAATTCTGCAGGTATGTTCACAGCAATCTTTGTTCTTGGTCATATACTTATTTCTTGGTTTGTTTTAGAGTGTAGGTAATTTAATTGACATGTCAATGATCTGTGATTTAGTTCTTACAAATCGCACACCTATATATCAAGCAAAACAAAAGCCAAGAAGCATGAAAAAAGGAGCATAAATCAATGGTTTGTTTCTGAGATTTGTTTCAGAAATTTGTTTCTGTGATTGTTAAATCTCCCTAATTTCATCTTTGACCTCCTTGTTGAGGATTGCATGTAATCTTTGTTTGGGGTTTAATTGTTTTGTACCGCTAGGTATGGGGCTGTTTTGGCCTCTACCTTTGATGAACACTATCGTTTTATCTATAATAAAAACAACAAAGGGAAGCTGAATAGAGAGAGAGAGGAGGCAGGCCGGAAGTCTGGAGTGAAAATGAGAGAGAGAGAGATGGGATGCAGAGAAGCAGGTGGGCAGAGGTAGAACCCAAGTGGGTGATAAGCTATCCGGAAAAAAAAAAAAAAAAAAAAAAAAAAGAAAAAAAAAAGCCAAGGTGGGAGGTGTGGGGATGTTAACGGGGAGTACAGAAATGTTAATTTTAGACTTGAATCCTAACGGATTTCATCATGAGTGTTTAAATCCAAATTTTTTCATCACGGGAGCTATGCTCAGATTACTCTATTACCACGGGGACCATTAATCCAATTTAGTCTATTTGTTTTGATAATCATCGATTTGTTCAGCACATATAGATGGCTAAACAATCTTCAAATAATAATTTAAGATGTGATATTTAGATGACGGTGAAGGGGAACTAACAACATCAGATATGACGTTTGTATGGTGAATTAATGTCGTATATGGTATGCGGACAGTTAATCCCCAATGTTTTAAAACAAATGCTTTATAGAAAATTAAGCAACCCCAACCAGTTCGAAGAACAGCGCATGAAATTGACATGATCGATATTAGAAACCCAAACCAAAAAAGGGTAAAACTAAAACCTTGAGGAAAATAAAAACACATGTAGAAGCTAATTACCGGAGATGAGCTAGCTCTCGTTAATTTGCTCATCTCCAAATTACAAAACACGTCTTGCTAATTGCTAATGTGCTGCCTGCATTTTCTAGTTGTGGGACTGGTTGTGGTTGGCAATGGAAAGGGCCTTGTGAAGATTTCTGAAAGCTTTCTCGTAGCGCAAGAATCCCATGAACCAGAAGTCGAAATCATCGTGGGTAACTATTTCAATGTACTTCTGTTGTGGTTTGTTGACATTCTCGCTTTGGTTCGCTGTTTTGATCTTCCTTATTGGTATCTGAACTTTGTAATGCGTTCTGAGGAGTTGCAGTTGTCCAGCAGCAGCAGGAGCAGAAGCAGAAGGAGGAGAAGGGAGAGTGATGGGTCTTTCGCTGCAAAAAGCAAGCTTTTGGGTAGAAATGAAAAGGAGGCCAGGAATGGGACCGGCGGTGGTAGATAGGTAGCATTGGGAGGCCTTCAAGAGCTCTTCTCCTTGGCTGACACCGAATATCTGTTTAAAAATATTGGCCCTCCCACCCTCTTGAATGATTCTTGCCCCCAAACTCAGCTTGCCCTTCACTGTTTCTGACAGTTTGTGCCCAAGTTTCACTGCAATTCGAATTCCAATTTATTCACATGTGCAAGTATAAATATAAATATATATATATATATATATATATATATATATATATATATCATCTATGATAGGTTGTATTAGGAGGACAGGAAGAGTAGATGAATTAATAAGACCGACTGACTCTCACCGTGGTCGCGTATCCTGTATGCGAAACTGCTACTTTTCTTCCCTAATTTTCTGTTGAGGCCTTTCTTCGAATCATCTCCATCTGTACTTGCAAAAGTATATAGATTAACTACACTTGCAAAACAAACACGCATACAGTAGAGAGACGAAGAGAGAGGGGGACGTACAGGTGGAGGTGGTTTTGAAGGAAGAAGATGAGTGTGCAGAAGAAGGACTATGGCATAAGCTGATAGGTTCAGATAGAGAAGATGCCTGCCTTTGGCTTTGCCTTTGCCTTTCTGGTGTTGTATCACTATCATAATCATACGAGTGCATCATGTACGGACTGCTACCGGCAACAAATTGATCTGCAAATTTCTCATTCATTTCCACTTTCTAAACTTTCTTAACTCTAAAAGATGTTGTAAGCGTGTATAGATCTGCCTGCGTGCCTGCAGCCTCCTCTCCTTAAAAGATGGTGCTTCATGTGCTAATTGATCACCGTCTTTATCATTGTATCTGGCAATTCAATAGCATCAATATTATATTATATTATACTAGAAGAATTACACTTATTATATTTGCACCCACCACAAGGAAGTTTCAAAGATTCTGCTCATACATAATATTATATGGCGTTGTTGACCATATATCGAAGAACCTTGTAACCCTGTTTTGAATGAAACATCCTTCTGGAACACGTCGCAATTTCAAGGCAATTGCCGGTTGCCTGCCTAGGCCCAGGCCCATCTTGGAAAAACTAGCATCGCTTGGAAACCTTCCAAATTCCAACGCAATAAAGTCAACATAGGGGGGCTGTGGCTCAAGGTCAAGATAGAGGACATTCAACTTAATTCAACAATAAGACAATTTGGATAAAGGAGGAGGAGGGCTATTTTCCATAGGGTGGGTACTTGTGTGTGTTTGTCTAGGCTTCACAACAAACTAATTAGAAATTAGAATAGAGAGTGTATGCTGCTGTCTGTGCTGTGCTACAACTGCCTCCACCATATCCATGTGAGTCCAAGACTGCCCTTAACAACAGACTGCCAGTTCGGAATAGGGTGGTGGAAGGAGGCTGAGGTAATTCGCTTGGCACCATTTCATTTGAGTTTTTGAGAGTTTATTAGTGATTTGATTGGAAGGAACTCAATTGAATTGAATTTCCTAATGACACAGTAACCATGCCAGCTTTGTCTATTCAATATCAATAGTCAATATTTCTCCACCTTCCTATTGTCCTTGCCCAATGGCCATCCGCCGACGGGATAAGATGAGGATATGATGGACATCCCCTCGTCTTATTCGTGACCCTCATCTGCCATCCTTTTTATTTTTATTTATTTTATTTATTTATTTTTATTTTGAACAAACAATATTATCTACACTAAGAGAGTAGAGAAGTGGGTTACACCTCACAATGGCTAGCAATATGGTTCAAATTTGCCTCGACAAGAATTGAGCATAATACCTCATATTTACAAGTAAAACAGAATACTATTAGACCGTAATACTAAATGATAATGTTATCCTCTTATTTACAAAAACAATAATTTTTTTTTCAAATCAGAATAACTCTTAAACTAAGCGAATGAGGTTTCTTGATCCAAATGGATTATTCGTAACTTCGCCGGATATTTTGTCAATGATGTGATTTTGACGCATCTACACAAAATGATCATCGTTTCTTTTAAATTACCAAATTACACAAAAGGATTGAACCTGTAAAACAAGTTGAACAACATGACAAGTTAGGAAAAAAAATAAAAAAATAAGACAAACTTATATGTCAAGATGTACATTAATTTGAGTCTTGAGAAGCGGAAGCCAGACAAGCTAATATATAGTCCTAAAACAATGCAGCACAAACAGCCGACAAAGATGAATCATGTTATATCATAGTTTGAGAAGACAAACTCATGTTAGAAAAAATTGTCACCAACAAAATCTCATTCACGATAATGTGATAGGCGTAGAAAGTCATCTTCTAATTACGATCCAAACAAATGGATGCAAAAGAAATATCACGTCTTTTTAGTGCACCCTTGATAAAAAGGCAAAGATAGATGTAAAATTTATTTCCCCACGTAAAGAAATAAATATACAAAATAATCTAGCAAAGGTCAACTTCGTGTACAAGCAAAATGATCGTGATGCATTGGGTCCATTAAGCAGGGTCCAGGGTGGCGTGGTCCCATGATACACTAGAAGGCAAAAAAAAGCCTGGAAATGAGTATCTCTTTCCCCTTCGAATGTCTCGTATAAGACCCAGGAGTGCCCACCAATATTTGGTAAAATGCTCACTCGATAGATCACTCGGCAGCAAGCATCTACAAAACTCGGTAGGATTCGCTTGGCATTTGTTGACATGCTCCTTGAAAAGCTTTGCAGCATAGCTGGTCATATGACTACATGTCAACTAATTGTTTGAGTGTTGTGCTTGCTGTTTCTATCCAAAAAAAAAATTGAATCTTTTATATTAAGTTGAGAATTGAGACCCCGAAATTAGAAGGGAAAAAGATATGGGGGATTCTGCGATCGTGATCGTACATCGTACGGTCAGTTTTTATTAGGTACTATTTATATTTAATTTTAAATTTTAAATTTTAAAATAATTTATGACTGCACGATGTATGATGAACAATCACGATCACAGAATTCTTAGGATCTCTAAGAAAAAAATCCGTGAAGATCTTTTTCCAATTAAAAGTCCATATCTGTCATTGCGTGTTGCGATCTTGCAGAAGATGTATGATCTCTTTCTCAATCTCACTGGTTTGATTTATTTTTCTTTTTTAATCGGTACACACATGTGTATAGTATACGCGCGCCCAACTAGAATCCTTTCCTAAACTATTCTCTATTCCTAAGGATAATGACAAGGACCCGTAATTTTAGCCACATAATTTTATTTGTAGAACCAAAACTAATTAAAGCAGCACTCTGGGTCTGGGTGACCATATCTGCCAATTATTTCGTGTTTTTCTTTGTTTGGCTAATCTGTCTAGTATTCAACACTCAGGAATAACTATGGTTTAGTTTGGGACGAAAAATGTTATATTCATTTTCACAATCACAAAAATTAATTATATGTATTTGCAAATTAACTATCATGGATTATTCATAACAATACTCACTGGGTAACGAATTCCCCATCAATTAACGGTTAACATTTAATTTATAAAATGATTCAATAAACGGATCTCGTGGAGTATAAAAATTAAAGTATTAAATTTAAATCATCGATGATGTTGATTGAATTTTTATCTCTTATAAGAACCATTAAATTCTCTTTGATTTTGATTCAAAACTTCTGAACTTTCTCACAAACTATTCAAACAATGCAACTTTTGTATTCTCAAGTAATGAGTTCGGTGAATAATGAATATACAAATATATTATTGTTCGATTATATTATATAGGGTTTTTATCATAAATGATTCGTGATATCCTTCAAGATAATCATTGAAATAGAAATGTAGTCCTTGAAAATGAGTGTCACAAATCAATGGTCCTTCCGTCACATATGTGTCAAAAAATTTGTTATGTGTTGATATGACACATAACTAGGTCCCACAAGTCTATTTAAATTTGTCATTATTTTATATGATTAAAAAACCTAAAAAAGAAGGAGAAAGATGCATTATCTTCTTCCCGAACTGAACTTGCAGCCATTGAATCCCAGACATTGTTCTAAAAATTCTCACTTATCCTTGTCTAGGCTCCGTCTAGGCGCTAGGTGGCTGGCCACCGCCCTAAATAATGTCTAGGCGTTTGAAAAATTAAGAAATGGCACCTGGACCTGCTAAAATCGACGACGTTCCACCGTGGAGAAAAGCTGAGTACATCAAGGCCAAGTCGTTGTCTCCTCACACTCGAGCCACACATGCTCCGTCTGATTCGACTCAACCACTTATCGCTTTTGGCGAGTTGGGACTGAGCCTAGGCGGGACAAACTTGGTTGAGGATGGTGAGTTGGGCGACGTGTCGGTGTTTGAGTTGCCGACGAGTTCCAGTGAGGAAAAGAAGCCATGGTGGTGGCGAAGGAATGGAAGACGCCGGAGCTGAAGCCCAAGAGATCGTCGGTTACTGGAGAAAGGTAGTGACTGGTATTGAGGTAGTGAAGGTTTAGAATTGGGGACGGGGAAAAAGAAGAGTTCTTTCTAAGAATAAATAGTTGTAAAATAAAGTTGTTAAGTGTTGGTAAACATTTTTTTTTTTGTGAAGTGCTTTTAACAACAAACAATGTAGGGTAAATTACATTTTACCCCCTTAGGTTTGGGGTCCATTCAATTTCTTACAACATCTTTAAAACATTTTAATTTCATACGTTCGTTAAAAAATTTGTTAGTAAACCGTTAAGTGATGACATGACAAATATGGGATCCACATTTATGCTGACGTGGCTGTCAAATTTGTGTAACATGGCAAAAAAAAAAAATTATGCATTTTAAATATTATAATATTTATCCTATTAAAAAAAAAACAAAGAAACAATCAAACCCAGAAAGCATCCCCCCCCCCCCCCCCGACACACCTCCTTTCCTCTACCCCACCCTACCTCGACCTCCCCCCGCAACCCCCCATCACACCTTCTCCATCTCCTCCACTTTCTTCTTCTCCCTCTCCCCCACCCTAAGACTCTCCGGCGAGGTAAGTTTTTTGTGAAATCTTCCTTTGCCCTTTCAATTGGACGGCGGGGATTTGAAAAATTAGGGTTTTTTGGTTTCGGGCGGTTGATGTAGATGGACGAAGGTGTGAGATCTGTTGGCCCTTCTGGGGTTTTGGTGAAGAAAAATTCTTCAGGTTGTTTAATTGGAGGAATCCATGGACGTCGACATCGACATAGTGGTGTTTTTTGGACGGTTTATGGCGGTGGTGGGTGGATGAATGAGAGGAAATGGGAGGGGAGGTATGGATTTTGTGTTGATATACTTTTGGGTCATTGATGGGGTGAATTGTCCATGGGAGGTGAAGATGGAGGAAGAGAGGGTTGGAGTTGCAGAGAGATCGGGGAGAATGGGTTTCTGGGTTATGTTTTTTATTTATTTATTTTATTAATTATTTTAATATTTAAAATTTTTTATTAAGTGTTTAGCCACGTGGCACAAATGTAAGGTCCCACATCGCCCAGGGGTGTGGATCCTGTAAGCCTTATATGTATATTCTCATCTCTACCTAGCACGAGGCCTTTTGGGAGCTCATTGACTTCAGGTTTCGTAGGAACTCCGAAGTTAAGCGAGTTCGCGCGAGAGGAATCCCATTATGAGTGACCTATTGGGAAGTTCTCGTGTGAGTTCCCAAAAACAAAACCATGAGGGCGTGGTCGGGGCCCAAAGCGGACAATATTGTGCTATGGCAGAGTCAAGCCTGGGATATGGTTGGGGCCCGGCTGAGATGTGACAATTTGGTATCAGAGCCAATCTCTGGCCGGAAGTGTGCCGACGAGGACGTCGGGCCCTTAAGGGGGTGGATTGTAAAATCCCACATCGCCCAGGGGTGTGGATCATGTAAGCCTTATATGTATATTCCCATCTCTACCTAGCACGAGGCTTTTTGGTAGCTTACTGGCTTCGGGTTTTGTAGGAACTCCGAAGTTAAGCGGGTTCGCGCGAGATCAATCCCATGATGGGTGACCCACTGGGAAGTTCTCGTGTGAGTTCCCAGAAACAAAACCGTGAGGGCGTGGTCGAGGCCCAAAGCGGACAATATCGTGTTACGGCAGAGTTGAGCCCGGGATGCGGTTGGGGCCCGGGCCAGGATATGACAACAAATGTGGCAGCCACGTCAGCTCTTAACAGACTAATGGATAAAAAATGTAACGGAGGCATTATTTTGAAATAAAATAGTACATGAGGTATGAAAGTGAAATGTTTTAAAGATGTTGTATGAGGTTGTAATAAACCTCAAACCCGAGGTGGCAAATTGTAATTTACCCAACAATGTATGAATGTTCAATAACCTTTTATATAAAACTGTTGTGAATATGTTAAATGATTAAAAATGAAATGGTATTGAATGTAATAATTGTCAAAGAGAATAACGTAGGGGCAAAAATTGTAATTTTGTAAAATATGCGGGGATATACGTGCCATTTGAAAACGTTGTTCACTATGCTCTAAAGAAACACTTTTTTAGAAGCATGGTAAACGCTGCTTCTGCTTTTCTATTGTCATTGATAGCATTTGATCTTCCAATTTTTTGTAATAAGCTACCTTTTATAAAAGCATTACAACTCTAAATCAGCCCTAAGTAATTTACAAGTAGTTGTGGTATGATGAAATAAGAAAGAAAAATGCTAAGAAGACTCTCTATAGATTAGAGCCCTACTTTGAAAAGCTTCCTTAACATTTCTCAGTAAGAAATTTATGAGTTTGATGTCCATGTCCTAGTCCTTGACGAAAGTTTTTTTTTTTTGTTTGAAAAAACGATATTATCTATACTAAGGGGGAAGGGAATAGGCTTAGCCTCACAATGAGCTAGCAATAATGTGGTTTAAATTCATCTTTGCCGAGAATCAAACCTAAGACCTCTCATTTACAAGTGAAGAGAAATACTACTAAATCGCAGTACTAAGTGGCTAGTTCCTTATGAAGCTTTGAAAAGCGCATCCATATGATAGATGACGACGTAGATTTTGAGGTGTTGATGGTTTAACTTGCTCGCTAATCCCATTCTTTTCCCACCTCTCAGGCTGATATTTATTTAATACTTGATAATTAATTACAAGAGTATTAATGTATGATGTACTCGGGATACGAATGATTAGTATATATTGGTTGACCTGAGTTGGCCATTAACCCATGGTTCCCTACTAAAAGGGCAGCCTCGCAGTTTCTTTCTCAACCCAAGTAGAAAACTCCGAATGATGGGGGAGATATTTTTTAATGAATATTATTCAGTGCATTTTTTTTACATAGAAGTGGATTTAAAAGAATTTATAAAATATTTAAACTAAGAATATACCTAGAATATATACTTTAATTAAAAGTAAAAGCACTTTAATCAAGTTGAAAAGTAACAAATGTTTACAACAACAACCACAACAACAAAGCCTTTTTCCCACTAAGTGGGGTCGGCTATATGAATCCTAGAACGCCATTGCGCTCGATCCTGTGTCATGTCCGTCGTTAGATCCAAGTACTCTAAGTCTTTTCTTAGAGTCTCTTCCAACGTTTTCCTAGGTCTTCCTCTACCCCTTCGGCCCTGGACCTCTGTCCCGTGGTCGCATCTTCTAACCGGAGCGTCAGTAGGCCTTCTTTGCACATGTCCAAACCATCGTAACCGATTTTCTCTCATCTTTCCTTCAATTTCGGCTACTCCTACTTTGCCTCGGATATCCTCATTCTTAATCTTATCCTTTCTCGTGTGCCCACACATCCAACGAAGCATCCTCATCTCCGCTACACCCATTTTATGTACATGTTGATGCTTCACCGCCCAACATTCTGTGTCATACAGCATCGCCGGCCTTATTGCCGTCCTATAAAATTTTTCCTTGAGCTTCAATGGCATACGACGGTCACACAACACGCCGGATGCACTCTTCCACTTCATCCATCCAGCTTGTATTCTATGGTTGAGGTCTCCATCTAATTCTCCGTTCTTTTGCAAGATAGATCCTAGATAGCGAAAGCGGTCGCTCCTTGGTACTTCCTGATCTCCGATCCTCACTCCTAGCTCATTTGGGCCTCCATTTGCACTAAACTTGCATTCCATATATTCTGTCTTTGATCGACTTAGGCGAAGACCTTTAGATTCCAACACTTCCCTCCAAAGGTTAAGCTTCGCATTTACCCATTCCTGGGTTTCATCTATCAACACTATATCGTCTGCGAAAAGCATACACCAAGGAATATCATCTTGAATATGTCCCGTTAACTCATCCATTACCAATGCAAAAAGGTAAGGACTTAAGGATGAGCCTTGATGTAACCCTACAGTTATGGGGAAGCTCTCGGTTTGTCCTTCATGGGTTCTTACGGCCGTCTCTGCTCCATCATACATATCCTTTATAGCTTGGATATATGCTACTCGTACTCCTTTATTCTCTAAAATCCTCCAAAGAATGTCTCTTGGGACCCTATCATATGCTTTTTCCAAATCTATAAAGACCATGTGTAAATCCTTTTTCATATCTCTATATCTTTCCATCAATCTTCGTAAGTTTATCTTACATTGCCGGTCCCAAGCCCGGATAAAGGAGGAGGGGGAGGGCGTCAGGTAGTCGACAGCCGGCACTCCTAGATTACGTCGAATCCTTATGAAAATGAATCCAGAACGAAAAGTAACAAATGTTTAATTTAGAAAAATCTAAAATGAGGCATCTAATTCTAATTATTCAAATTTTAATCATCATTGACTATTGGCAGTGGCACCTTAACATTCAGTCTGATTTGAACTTAAACACTCCACCATTTTTTTCACCGTCAATCCCCAATTCTGTCGGCTATGCAATCCCCCAACATTGCCATCTTCAGAGCCTCCATCGCCTAATCAACGACGAGATCTTGTCGTCCATCAACTTCCCCACCCTCCTCACCAGCCTAAAACCGACGGCACCGAATCATCTCGCCCCCCCCCCCCCCCCCCCCCCCCCCCCCCACAGCCTTCATCTTGCTTTCCTGCCCTCTGTCAAGTCCTTGGTCGAGTTGTCCACCATGTGCAACACCAACAAGGGCTTGAACCCGGCAAAGAAAAAGGATTTAGTATGTTTAGAAGTTAGGCGAATCTGCAATCTACCAAGAAAGAAGATGAACAGATTGAAAAATTAATGGAGTTTAAATTTTTTTTCCTTTTTCCCACATATGAAATATTTTATTGATAGACTTATCTCGAACAAAACAAAAACAAAGGCATGAAAATTAATAGAAAATAGATTAACCACATGTCAGATATTTATTGGATTTGTCACAAATAAGAATAAGCACGCACGGTTATCAATGTGTAAGTAATAAACTAATGATCAACTTTTATGTCGTTTTTTCTAAATTTAATTTACAAATTTAATCTATTAGGATTTCTATTTCATCCGCACTCCACGGCCACACACGAGTCACAGACACATTCATGTCTCTTTCATTTCCTTGGAAAAACCATTCCCTTTCTTTCACTCTGATTTTGACTCCTCCTTTTTAACTTTCTATGAATATCATCAAATTTCAGTCCTTTATCTCCTTTTAAATTGCAGGCTGCAGGCTCCTCCAATCATGGACTGTCTCAGTAGTCAGTAGTATTATATATTCCTACTACAGGCAGGCAGGATTCCAATACATAACAATTGTACGATAGTATTAGTAGTAAGATGGGGGGTCTAGACACTCAGAGGCCGTATCAACTTGAAGAAGATGATAACGATCGTCATCATCATAACATAAATTCATCACCATCATCAGGAGATGCGGAGCTGGATTCCCAGCACCAGACTATGACAACGAACAAGAGGAAGAACAAGTACGTGGTGGTGGAAGACAACGACGATGACACGGCAAAGGAAGAATTACTGTCAGTGGAGAAGTTGTTCGAGAACCAACCAGTGCCGTCATGGCGGGAGCAGCTCACGTTCAGAGCCTTCTTCATAAGCTTCGTCCTCAGCATCCTCTTCAGCGTCATCGTCATGAAGCTCAACCTCACCACCGGTATTATCCCCTCTCTCAACGTCTCTGCGGGTCTCTTGGGCTTCTTCTTTGTCAGGACTTGGACCAAGTTCCTCGAGAGGTGCGGCCTCCTCAACCAGCCCTTCACCAGGCAGGAGAACACCGTCATCCAGACCTGCGTCGTTGCCTCCTCCGGGATCGCCTTCAGCGGTGCGCTATTCTTTCATTATTCTTAATTTGCTAGTTAATTCTCTCATCAGATTAATATTCAATTCAGAACTAGATCCTCTGCCATCCATCCATCCGTCCGTCCATCTTAAGGATGAGATGAGACCGAGGGAAACTACCGTGCCCAACGTCTTAAACTAATACTTCCATTATTTTGTTGATTTTCAATTATATATTTGCTTCTGTGACTGTCATGCTGGCTAATCTTCTTGGAAGAACCTGAGTGTTTTTTCTATTAGGAAACAGGAAAATTATTAAAACGAACCAGACAACCATGTTCATGACATAAATACATCACTAATATATACACAGAGTACAAGTATTTGTTTCATTTGCTTTCTTCTTTTTTTTTCTTTCGGGGATTAAGCAGTTAGGCCGTCACAAGTTTACTTTATTACTATTTGATGTATATGTAGTTAAATAGTAAGACCTTTTTTACCAAGAGATCAAGAAAAAGGGGGAATCTGATTAGTTGTCAAATGTTAGGCAACTCAACCCCATGAGGATACACAGGCGAAGATTTTCAAACAGATCAGCTAGTTGTTCTTTATACTGGTGGCTGTATCAAGGGTTTGTTGGCTGTGCGTTACTCTCTCCAAACCATGTCAGCTCTTCTGTTGAGATTGGTCATGGAGATTGTTTACCTATATTTGACGCCACATCCCAAGTCTTGTAAATCTTCTCTTTTTAATAATATTATATCGTTTCTTCAAAAAATTAATGAAGAGCTAGCTAATAAGCCACTGTTAAAACTGGATCCATCACTACTAGAGGACTGAAAATCTTCCATTGTTGAATTCAGTGTGCTGCCAGTATTAAGAGATGCCACAACTTTGCTGTGGCCAGAAAGGTTGGGCACAGAGGAGTCATGGATTGTGTCGCTGTGTTGCGTACTAGGATGCATCCTGCTATATATTCCTAGTGTTAAATCCCTTCTGTTTGTTTATGTATATTGATATGTTATGTACAAACTGACCACAGGAGGGTTTGGGAGCTATCTGTTTGGAATGAGTGAACGCATTGCCCAGCAATCCAAAGACAGCAGTGACACAAAAAATCCAGGATTACTCTGGATCATTGGCTTTCTCTTTGTTGTTAGCTTTCTGGGCCTCTTCTCAGTCGTGCCTCTCCGGAAGGTACACTAGCTACTAGACACACACACGCATGCGCGCGCACACCCACCCACTCAATGCATTCCATTTCCTATCATAAGATAGAATCCATTACGTATATTTCGCAAATAGAGAAGAGAGCATTGCCGGGCGGTTTATATCAAAGTTTAATGTATACATGTTCGTTGACATATATGGTTGGTAATTTCAGATCATGATCATAGACTTCAAATTGACATATCCAAGTGGCACTGCAACTGCTCACCTTATCAACAGTTTCCACACTCCCGAAGGAGTCAAGCTAGCCAAGTAAGGCACCATCAAACCTCATTCCTACATACATACACACCCGTACAATACAGACGTCTTCAAAATCAACATAACATGAGGTGCAAGTTGTGTCTCTCTAAATTCTAATGACTATTCTACTCTTTTAATTAGGAAACAAGTAAGGGAGTTGGGCAAGTTCTTCTCCTTCAGTTTTTTGTGGGGTTTCTTTCAGTGGTTCTATACCGCCGGAGACAATTGTGGATTTGCAAGCTTCCCTTCACTCGGCCTCAAAGCATATCAGAATAAGTAATACTTATATACCACCCCCGCACCATCCTTAATTGGTTTTCTTATTTGCGTGCGATGATATGAATAAATGTTCGGTTCTGGTTATTAATGATACGTGCTCCTGAATTGGAATTGAATTCGCAGGTTCTTCTTTGATTTCTCGGCAACATATGTTGGAGTGGGGATGATTTGCCCCCACATTGTGAACATATCAGTTCTTCTTGGAGGCATTCTTTCCTGGGGATTAATGTGGCCTCTCATAGAAACCAGGAGTGGTGATTGGTACGATAAGGAGCTCAGCTCAAAAAACATGAATGGCCTTCAAGGTTACAAGGTGATCAGTTTTCCAGCTCAAGAAAAAACCTTAATTAATAATAATATTCTTCCAATGCATATATGTAAGGATGTGTGTCAATGGAACTTATCATGTACTTGTTTAAATAGGTCTTCATTGCCATTGCCCTGATCCTTGGTGATGGGCTATACAACTTCGTGAAGGTGCTAAGTCGAACCCTCGTTGCTTTGCAATCTCAACTCCGAAGCAAAGATGTGAGCGGCATCCTCCCTGTTAAGAAACATCATGGCTCTCCAGTTGTGAGCTCTGAGCTATCTTATGATGACCAGCGGCGGACCCAGCTGTTTCTTAAAGACCAAATCCCAGCGTGGATAGCTGTTGGAGGGTATGTTGTGTTTGCTGCAATCTCAATTGCCACTGTGCCGCACATATTTCCCCAACTCAAGTGGTACCATATATTGGTTATCTACCTCTTTGCACCCACGTTGGCTTTCTGTAATGCATACGGTTGTGGCCTCACTGACTGGTCCCTGGCATCCACTTACGGTAAGGTGGCCATCTTCACGATTGGGGCATGGGCCGGTTCTGCACATGGTGGTGTTCTTGCTGGACTAGCAGCATGTGGAGTTATGATGAACATTGTGTCGACAGCCTCTGATCTAACCCAGGATTTCAAGACCGGCTACCTAACCTTGGCTTCCCCCCAGTCCATGTTTGTGAGCCAAGTCGTTGGGACAGCAATGGGTTGTGTAGTTTCTCCTTGTGTGTTTTGGCTCTTCTACAAGGCCTTCAGTGACCTCGGAATACCTGAAAGTGCGTATCCAGCTCCCTATGCTGTTGTGTTCCGCAACATGGCTATCTTGGGGGTAGAAGGTGTAAAATCTCTACCCAAGAACTGCCTCTTGCTTTGTGGCATCTTCTTTGGGGCGGCCATTGCCATAAACGTGCTCAAGGATTGCCTTGGTAAAAAGAGGGGACGCTTTGTTCCACTACCAATGGCAATGGCAATCCCCTTCTATATAGGGTCGTATTTTGCGATCGACATGTGCATTGGGAGCTTGATAGTGTTTTTGTGGGGAAGGGTAAACAAAGCCAAGGCAGACGCTTTTGTTCCGGCCGTAGCTTCTGGTTTGATTTGCGGGGACGGCACTTGGACTTTGCCTGCTTCAATACTCGCTCTGGCCGGGGTTCAGCCGCCAATTTGCATGAAGTTTTTGTCAAGCTCGCAAAACACTAGAGTTGATGCATTCATGGCTGGTAAAGCTCACTAATTAAGTTCATCGCCATCCCCATCCCCAGCCTCCCCCTATGCATGATATCGTATATGTGTATGTGTATACATGAATCATCTGTACAAGCCTTTGCTTATGCGTATTTGCATCGAATTTGCTTACGGAACAATCAAATATTATCTCCCAATTATCTAAAAACTTAATCCCGGTTGGTGGACCACATTTATTTATAGAAGTGCCGCCGCGCCAATTCTCGTCAACTGGTAAATGTGCATCATGGATCAACTCTTTTTTTTTTTTTTTACTTCATATATTTGTAGCTTAGTAAACGGTAAAAACCGCTTTCAAATGCCTTGCATAGTTTTCTTTACTTTAATGCTCAACTTATGATTACATGGAGCAATGATCCCTTAATTTTAGTTCCCGAACCACAACTCAGAATTGGACCCACGTCCAGAAGCCGATGCTTCAACTTTCTCCAATATAAGGCAAGGCCTATCCAAATCATCAAGAACACTTTACTTAAATGTCACGACGCTACATCAAAATAATAATGTTTGATGTGAGTGAAAATTGCAATACATGGCAATGTGTCAATTTGTGAGACCCTGACCTCAAGCAGCCCAATCTTCATCACTAAGATCCGTATCCTACACAAAGCATAAACTCAAGAAATCATTATTTTCCACAGTAATTAAGGTTTACTTCCAGTCAACAAGGAAATGTTATTACTAGAGCACTGCATCCAAAATCATTATCAGTTTAAAACAAACTTAAAAAAATCCATATCCATGACACTATATTTAAAATTTTAAACAAAGTAGGAATTACCTGCGATTGTGAGGTGCTTTCTTCAATATCATCCTCTTCAACCTACATGTTTATGCACACCTCAACACTTCAGAAATTATAATGTAATAGTTACTTAAACAACAATCTTACCACATAAAAGGTAATCGAGCATTAACAAGTTAAGAGAGCAAATCTCTAGTATTGTAATTGGATAATCATGTTTTTTGAAAAAGATCATAATGTTTAAGTGACCAGGCCCTTGCCCAGCTTATACAAAAGGGAGCAAAGGTTTTTAAGTTGGATACTAAACAGGCCCCCAAAATATATAATAATATATTTTACCAAATTAGAGCACATCAATCATACTTCTATATAAAGATAAGATAATGCTCTAAAAAAACTCTTTTCTGGCTGGTTAGTGATAAACCACTTCCCTCTTTTTTTCAATCTTTCCATCTCCACTCCCATCTCAAAAGGAAAGCACAAAAATACAGAATCTTATTTTTACACTGAGAAATACATTTTAATTTAGAGTAAAAGCTTTGATAACAATTATTAACTAAAAATCCGCACAAAATAAAAGGGAAACATTAATGGCCATAGTACAAAAAGAATCACCCCAGACACAAACGTACCTCATTTTTTTTCTTCTTTGCCAGGCTTTTGCCTCCTACAGAAACACAGACGTCACTTATAAGTGCTAACTTTCCCACATGTGGATGCATGCATAAGATAAACTGTTATGAAGAAGAATTTCCAAACAAATAATAAAAATAGAAAAAGGTAACTATCCGGGAGATGTATAATAATAAAATAAAATAAAATAAAAAAGTTGCAATTCCATAAATATTTAATAAACTAGATCAAATTATACACTCAAAACCATATCACATCCGATGCCACTCTAATCTGACAAAGTGTTGCTAACAAGCAAACAATGATGAAGATGTGAGCAGAGAGGCCTGAAGGAAACAACAGCTGTTTAACTCTACCTTTATCACCGCTCACATTATCATGAGAACTCCCAACTAATGAAAACAATTACTCCTGTATGCAGCACTGAACAAAGTGAAGTTGTAGTTTAGGGCAGCATTCAACAACCCCACCATCACTAAAAGTTAATTGAGCAATAAAAGACGGAAAAAGATCATGCACCTCATCAGATAACAAACAGTTACTATTCCCAGATAGGACGTCAAGAACTCCGCATTTCATAAGTTCATAAACACACAATCAGTAGACTAAACTGTAATCTATACCACTCTTACCAAACTTGACTAAAATGGTTATATGAATCTCCCTCCTCCTAACTCCTAAACATACTGATAAGTTCATAAACATGTAATCACCTCTTCATCAAATAATTTATATCCTCGAGTATACTGACAAGTTTATATTTATTAGCTACCATAATGGGCACAGAGAGAGAGAGAGAGAGAGAGAGAGAGACCCGCATCCTTTTCCTTGGCAGTTTTTGCCTTTTTCCGGGGTCCTGCATCCTGCAACAACAACAACAAACTATGTCAGCTACAACACTCCGATGCAAAGCAGTCATGGCCAAGACAAGGATAAAATCAGCTAGAATTGTAGTTTGAAAGGGCAGGGAGAAGGGGGAAGGAGCATTAAGAACAAAATGTAACCAGATTAACCTTCTTCCTTGAATCAGTTTGGTGCGGCTTCTGGCCAGAATCTGGAAAACATCAACATCACTCACTATTCTGAGTACTCAAATCCCAATATTTTCATAATAAGCGTAATTTGGAAGAATTAACAACCTTTGGAAGATGCAGGTTTCCTTGGGCCTTTTGGTGTTTTATGAACCTGTGAAGAGGGAAGCTGTACTTGACTTTGCATGCTGGAGTCCACTTTCTGCAACACATTGAAAATTTTCAGAGCATTGCAAGCATTAAGAGGAAAAAGAAGGAAAATTCTGATAAAGGGAAGGAAAATTGCAATGCATGATGCCATGTTCTCTTTTTGACATGCCAAGAATCATCGAGTCCACTCTGATTAGCTGTTTCATTTTGGTTTTCAGTTACATGCTTCGTGGTAGTTCTGAAACATACCCTAGCTACATAACAAGTACTCGCAAATCATAATCCTAAGAATAAAAGTTAAAAAATAAATAAATAAATAAATAACAAGCTTACCTTCTTCTCCACTTTCTTAAACAATGTAGATATAGTAGTCTGAATGAGCAAACCATGATTGCTATGAGAGTCCTCTTTAGATGTAGTCCCAGCAAAGGCAGAATGTGACTCTTTCTTTGATTTAGCTTCGGACAGAGAGGAATCTTCATTTTGCTTGGGAGTTTGAGCTCCTTTCATAGGATCCTCATTATCAATGTCTGCATCTCCAAAGCTGAGATTGTCAGTCTGTATCTACCAGTTAAGGGAATCAGTTGAAATATAGCAAGCTGAGATGGAAGTTTGATACAAGGAGCATGGTAAGCCTAAATTCAAATTACGATATATATAATTAAAATGCTGGAGTTTACAAAATTAAAACAGTAAAAACTAGGATATTACCACTACTGTGCTTCCCAGATGAAGAATCAAGTCTTCCAACTTTTTTATCTTCTCCTTCAGCTGAGGGGGTATCACTTTCAACAGAATCATCTCCAGAAGAAGC
The DNA here is from genome assembly GCA_036320875.1 of Cotoneaster glaucophyllus. Taxonomy (NCBI): domain Eukaryota; kingdom Viridiplantae; phylum Streptophyta; class Magnoliopsida; order Rosales; family Rosaceae; genus Cotoneaster; species Cotoneaster glaucophyllus. Next base: position 28,367,409 of record CM070065.1, on the reverse strand, counting down.
TTCTCCAAACCTGAACAAAGTGACAGAACAAGAGTTGAAGCAAGATATGGGCACATCACAGGGCAGTAGGTGCTCATTTCTTTTATCAATATTCAGTAAAAAGAAAACATATCAAAATGATTAATTATCTATGCCACGTAAGTATGTAACTGAAGGTATCACAAAATATCATGAAGATAATTGTCTAATAGTTTACACAGTATTCGTAGAGACTACACAACATTCCATGATAGACCATCGGCTGAAAAGTAATGAATGCATTCATGTCTTCCACAAGCTACATGTGAAAGGACATTGGACATAAGGGCCCTTTGTAACTATTTGCAACATGTTTGATTGTTTTCTTTTTTCCTTGGAATGATAAAACTATACTACACAGAGGAATGTTAATTAGAAAGGCCTAAAAAGGAAAATATGGACATGTTGCTCAAATGAAAAATAAAATGTTGGTTTCATTACTATCCGTCATAGATGGCCTCAGAACATATAAGGTATGTCTGTGTGTCTGTTTTCCTGTACAAATATGTATACCTATATATGTATCATAGGTTGCATACTTTGTTTTACATGTATTTAATTTATGCAACTGCTGATTTCTTTATGAGAATATCTAATGAGTACAATAAAAGGCAATGCCAGTACTTGAATTTTTTTCCTGCAGTTCTTGCTGAATGTCGAACTGGTGTTGCCTTCATTAATTCATTGTTTTCCTCATCTGATAAATTATCTTCAACCTTGTTATGTGGGGAATACTCTTCAACATATGTAGTTTCATTTTTACTATCACTTTGCTTTTTAGCAGATGTTGAACCTGCGCCACCTTGAAAGTCAAACTCAGCGTGTTGTCCCTGAAACCAACAAATTCCGAGAGTAGATCATCAGAAAACAATGATATGCACACCCTACAACATGTATAACCTATGTGAATAGAAACCAACCTCAGTCAATTCCTTAGGAAAATCAAGTTGGGCTTCCTCGGGATTCTCGTCTTTTGTCCCAATCCACCAAGCATCGGAAAATACAATCTGGGATATGAAAAGCTACTGCTGATAAGCCTGATATAGATGTGTAAAACATGCTTTCTGAACCTCAGTTTCATACAACAAGCACCCGACCTTAGACAAGCAATAATATAAGTGTATATAACGGGTAGTGGCACATGGGAAATCCTGAGAACTGAGGAGCTTAGAAACATATTGTTCTCCAAATCAAAGGAGAGGACATTGGTTGGAAAGGGGTCCTTAAAGGAATTACAAAACAAGAAGATTCCAGGTGGAAGTTGTATAAGACAATATATCTAAAATAATTATGTACACATTTGCCTTAGGAGTTACAATGTTTAGAATACAAGTTTTCAAGCATATCAGCTTTGCAATTCTTCTGCCTCATTCTCTACCAACAAATGGCTGATATGAAACTATCAACTCCCATTAACCCTCTTTTTTTTCTTCTTATTTCTAGATAATTGAAATGATTATATCAAAAACCATGCGAGCAGGACAATCCTCCTTGGTCAAATTCATATGATATTTTAGAGCAGTTGCACTTGTCATCAACCAAGCCTATGAACAAAATGATATATATGCATATATATACCAAAGCGGCAACTTGAAAATCAATGCGGTAAACAAAGTTGTACTTGTACAGAGTTATAAAAAGGCACCGACCATATTATCGAAGTAGTCCTCACACATGACACTCTTTCCACCCTTGGGGAACTGCATTGTCAGATACCTGTTCTTGGGGAACACAAGAGTCCCAAACAACTTCATCTGACCCTGAAAAGTGGAAACAGAAACAACTGAGACAAGTGAGAGAAGAGAAATTGGGGATGAAAGTAGTAGAGGTCACCGAGCGACCTGAGGGAATTGGAGGTAGAGGACGGGGTTCTTAGTGTCCAAATCCTTGAGGTCGCCGATCTTACCACCTCCAATGGGGGCAAGGAGGCCAGGGAAGGAGAAGAGGAACTTGTTCTTCCGCTGAGATTTCTTCACAATGTCCTTGCCATGCTGCTTAAGGACACCGTTTGAAGGTGTGAGAGGAGCGCGAGGCTTTGCAGGGATCTCTGAGAGCTGGTTGTTGGAGAAGGCGAGGGCTTTGAGCCTCTTCCGCTGCGCCACCTCAGGTTCTGCCTCTGCCTCTGCCTCTGCCCCTCCATCATCTTCGTGTTTCCGCTTCTTCGATGACGAGGTCCGCGCCATTTTGATTCCACCGGACCGGAGACCACCAACTCTACCTCCTGTCTCTGTAGGGTTTTGAACCTCTCACTAAAATGTCCATTTCACCCAACCGACCCGACCCGACCCGACCTAAGTATTGTCCTAGATTTTATTTTATTTTTATTTTTATTTTTTGTCGAAAGATTTTATTAAATCCTCTCTTACGTAAGATAAAAAATGTCATTAGATGTACTGCCCGATTATAGACTCGGGGAGTAAAATAAAATCTACTAACCTCAATTACATTTGTATACACTTAATATTAAATAGAAAACTTTCAATCACAATGTTTGGTTGAGTAATTTCGCTACTTATATCCACAAGTTCCTTTGAATCCGATTTCACCTGGACAACCGCAAACCTTTTATCCACGCATGCCACCTGTCCTTCCCGTACTACCTCCACCTTCGCCACAAGACTAGACTCACAAAGAATATAACCCACACCACACCTTATGCCGCCTTGAAAATTCCAACAAAATCTCGTGCCACCCAAGCATATCATCCCATCCCGTTTCTCAAATCCAAGCTCCATCACAATTAATTTTAATTGTACCAAACGGAGGCCGCTGCTGACACGATGGCAATACCCTCTCCACCCTAGCCTGCCGATGCCCCACCTTCAATCATGAACCTTGTTCCCCTTGGCTGTCTTTTAACTCCCTCCATTGTTGTTGTAACATCCTAACAGCTTCAATTGGTTGAACAACATTCTTCTCAAAAACCAAACTATTCCTACATTTCCAAAGTCTCCATAATCCACACACCACCTATCTCATTATTTTCCCATTTTCTTCGGCATTCTCGTACCGACTGGATAACCACTTCTATTTTTCCAAAAAATCATCTCCCTGAACCAAAGTAGAGTCCAGTTGGAGTGGACTCCCAAACCAAAATACTCGAGCGTATGGGCAATGGAAAAATAAATGCTCGTGTTTCCACTGCATCCTCACAATTTGGGCATGTAGTATCAAGTTGAATTCTTCGACGGTTAAGATTAACGCAGACCGTTAATATTTTTCCAACACCTCCAAATAAAGTTTGGAGTTTCTGTGGAACCTCCAAACGCCAAATAGAAGACCACACCTTATCCTTATTTTGCCCTGCACTTGACTTCCCATCCCAACATCCTTCCACCCTAGCTCCCCATTGCGATTAAGTTCTTGAGCAATATAATAACCAGACTTGACAGTTACATCCCATTCTTCGTATGGTGCCAAATAAGTTTATCCGGACATCCAAATTTACTAAGCGATAACCCAAAATAATACGAGCTTCCTCGCTCACAAAACATCGACCAATTATATCACTATTTTATTCTCCATTGCGGCTATCAATTAAGTTGCAGTTTATTGGAGGTGAAGCTTTAAATCTGGATGGTGCCACTATTTCTGAAGTTGAGCCTAGGGCTCTCAAAGAAGGGCTTTTTTTGCTCAGAGGAAGGGCTATACAAAGATTATGGTTAAAGGTGACTCTAAGTTGGTCATTCAGTTAGTGTTGGACCGGGGTGCGACACCATGGAATCTGGTTCCTATTATTGAAGATATCAAGTGGACGGCGACCAAATTTGATTGCATTGACTGAGAATATATTTATAGAGATGCTAACTTTGTGGCAGATACCTTCGCTCGCCAAGGCCTTCTTATTACTGGTTGTCATATTTAGGATCATTGTATTCCTTCATTTGCTCTTCATGCACTTCAGTTTGATTATGTAGGGAACGTGTGTACTTTTGAGTTTTCCCTTTAATATATTTTTCTTGATTCAAAAAAAAGAAAAAAGAAATCCACAACAAAATACGCAAAATTTGCATCCTTTAACAGAAAGCAGAAAAGGGAAGAGTAATCCAAATCTCTACTAATTAATAAAATACTAATTGTCAACCAAAATCCTATGAAATTACCAGTTTAACCCTATAATTAAAATAGAACATGAATAAAAATATATAGAGCATAAATGTAATTTCACACAAAAAAATTTTGTTTGTTTTTTTTTTCTTTTCAAAACCTCGCATACATCTCTAATTTAAAAATTAATTAAAAAAAAAAAAAAATTCTAACTCCCACATTCTACCTCTCCCTACCTCTCTCCCTACCTCTCTCCCTCTTCAAAAACAAAAATAAATTTTTTTCTCACCCATATGCTAGTGTTAATTAAAATGTCTCGTTCTCAGTCCAAATCCACAAGGGATGAGTAATGAGTGTGTTTTGTGCTTTCTTTCTTGTTCAGCACAGAAACCCTCCATCCTTTTACCATTCCATCATTTCCGATGTGAAAAATTCCGAGTTTCTTCATTAGTGACAGTCAATTAGGAAGCCATGGTTGGTGCTCTGTCTCACGCCTTGCCAAGCATTCCGTCTTGTTGTTGCCTTTGCCGAATCGGTAATCACAAGGAAGATCACAAGCTCTGCGTTTGGGGTTTCTCCACCTCCAGAGAAAGAAGCGACTCTGGAATCGGAATTGTTCGGGATTACAAGAGGAGCCTCTTGGGTGATAACCTCACCGGGCGCTGGACTCTCAACGCACTCGACACGCACATTGGTGTCGAGACTGCTCCTCGTCACACCACCGTTGAAATCCCGGTCACCTGTTACCAGGTCGCTTCTTTCGTCTTTAATTTGAATGGGCTCTGTGTTTGTCAAATTGTGATTTTTACATGTATTTTCTCTGTGGTTGAGAGAGATCTGCAATAGCGACATATATACAAGTCAAATGTTGAACATTGCCATCAAAGGCCTTCAAATCACTCTGCTATCCTTACGTTAGCCATCCTAGCAGCATGGCAATGCCATAATCAAGTGTTTGTCTAGTGTTTTAGTGATCAAGGAAGTTGTTTCTTGTGTTGTGATTTCCCTAATTTCGGAACTTCATTATAGGTCACCATTTACTAAATGCCAAAGAAATGACTTTGCAGCTTATTGGCGTTCCAGCTAAGGCTGAGAAAGATGAGGTTGTCAAATCAGTGATGGAATTGAAGAGTGCCGAAATTGAAGAAGGCTACACTTTGGATACAGTCCGATCTCGATTGGTACACACCTGGATTTTTATTCTTCGTTTTTTTTTAATTTTTTATTGTATAAATAAGTTGTGCTATGTATTATATAGTTTAATTCCTTTTCTCTTACGGGTTTGTTTGCAGGGTCTCTTAACGGATGTGAGAGATAAGCTTCTTTTTGAACCAGAATACGCCGGCAATATTAAGGAAGATATCCCACCTAAATCTGCCCTACGAATTCCTTGGGCATGGTTGCCGGGTGCTCTTTGCCTTCTTCAAGAGGTAAAGCTTTGTCTTTGTGCACTCTTCTTAATTTGAAATATAATGTTGCTTCTTTGTTCCTTTTCTTCCCTTTAAAGAAAAATAAATACTGTTAGTCACTGATTTAATTAAAAGAGGAATTGAATTCTTTTTGAGAAATTTGTTACCGTACTATGTCAGTGAAACTCCATTTGGCACAGTGCTTTTCATTGTGGATTCTTGTAGATACTTTATTAACTGGAACTGTTTTCTTCTTATTTGTAATTTTATACAACAACTTTTTGTTTTGGTCTAATTTAAAAACGAAAAAGGATTTTGTTTTGCAAGACACGGGTATATGATATTGGATTTCTCCATTATAGGTTGGGGAAGTTAAGCTTGTGCAAGATGTTGGCCGCGTGTCTGTTCAGCATCCAGATGCTAAGCAGTATATTCATGATCTTCTTCTTTCTATGGCGTTAGCGGAGGTAAGGCATATCAGCAAAGAGGTCAGGATATTGTACCATCCGTTTCAGCATTGTTATGCTTCCTTTTCTTATCTTAGGTGCTTTCTTGAAGTGTGCAACTGCAAAGGTTGGTTTTGAGAAGAACAAGGTGTCCCAAGGATTTGAAGCTCTAGCTCGTGCTCAGCGTCTTCTAAGGAGTAGAAAGTCTCTTGGTAAATTAGCATTGTTGTCTCAGGTAATACTCTCGTCTTCTATTCTGTCAATATTTTGTTATCTGGTTTGTCACTCTGGAATGGGACTGTTGTTTTTGGGTTGCAAAGTAGTGACCAGATATCTACTAATAATCCAAAAGTATAGTGGATCAAATGTTGAGATGGATCATGGACCTGCTGGTTGAAATTTGTAAAATATGACAAATTTCTGTTTGAAAACATTTAACTTTATTCCATGCTTGTATTGTACTTGCCCAAAAGTATACTTGCTTATGCTGCTGTGTAAATCATATGTTGGTCATGTTTAATAGATAGAAGAATCTTTGGAGGAGCTTGCACCTGCTTGTACATTGGAATTGCTTGGCATGTCTCACTCACCTGAGAATGCGGAAAGAAGACGAGGAGCAATTGCAGCCTTGCGTGAATTGGTCAGGCAGGGACTTGATGTGGAAACTTCATGCAGGGTCCAAGACTGGCCATGCTTCTTGACCCAAGCACTAAATAGACTAATGGCTTCAGAGATAGTTGATCTTCTTCCATGGGATGACTTAGCTATTACAAGGAAGAACAAGAAATCACTTGAATCACAGAATCAACGGGTTGTAATTGATTTTAATTGTTTCTACATGGTGTTAATAGCTCATGTTGCACAGGGTTTTTCAAGCAAGCAAAAGGAATTGGTAAGTTCATTATTCTCCTAGGTTACTGGCTTTGAAATAATTAGTTTGGATTAAGAAGGCTGATGGAATAGTTCCCTTCAAATTCTCTCAAGGGTGTTGTTGTCTGTTCCATTTTGTTAATTTCAGTATTTATCATATGGTTGTGCAGATTGAGAAAGCAAAATCTGTATGTGACTGCCTGATTGCATCAGAGGGTGCTGATCTGAAACTTGAGGAAGCTTTTTGCTTGTTCCTTCTTGGTCAGGTACATTTTTCAGTTTCCTTCTAGTTTTATGTCCTGCACTGTTTCATAAAGTTCTTTTGGATATCTTGCATAGACTGAATTTGTTTTCCTTTTTCTCCTTTCTTTTTCTCTACGAAATATTAACTTGGTTTCCAGGGTGATGAGGCTGCGGTTGTTGAAAAGCTTCAGAAGCTGGAGTTGAACTCAAATTCTGCTGCACGAAATTCAATCTTAGGGAATGAAGTTAAGGATACTTGCGGTGCAACTCAATTATTGGTATATCTCTTATGGGTTGTTGTCTCCCTATTTACACAGCGTATAGTGTGATCAATGTGGTCTATTTATGTATCAACTCCTTTTAATTAGTGGCATGCACATCAATGGTCCAAAAAGCATACACTAGTAGCCAGGGGCCACTCTAGCTCTTAATCAATTTTCCTTTTTACTTTCTGTGTGTCATGTCATTTGTTTCAGGAAAAGTAAAAGCTGTTTTTAGCCTGCGGAATAGATGGTTTATCATGAAAATGCCATTTCACACTCTACTTATTTCAGTACAAACTTTATGTTTGTTTTCAAGGTCAGTACTTTCTCATTTCGGACTGCCTGCTGAACTTAATCAGGAAATGTGGCTGAAGGATGCTGTCCTTGCTGTGTTTCCAGACTCACGAGATTGCCCTCCATCGTTGGTGAGATTCACAACGATGGATTGATTAAGGATTTTAGTTTTGTTTTACCAGACAGTTTATGTATGTGTGTATGTATGTCTTTGCAGGCCAACTTTTTTGGTGGTGACAAGAGAACTCCTCTGAGTAAGAAAAGCAAAGTAGCTCCACAGAATTTGCCTATCATAAGTCAAAGACCAGTGTCCGCTACTTTTGTTTCAGAACGGAGAGATTTCGATAAATCTTTTTCCCATATGAACTCTTCTCAATATCTTGGAACAGCTGTTAAGCAGTTGGCTCCAACTGATCTGCGAAGTCCCTTGATACTGGGCAAGACTGGCAGTGGAACCAGTGCCAATGCATCATCTGTTCAATTGGAAAGGAATCTTGGCGTGGACCGCAGTAAAGTTAGGGAGGGTTGGTTTGCAAGAGGAGTTTTGGTTGGAAGGGTCACTTTAGTTGGGGTACTGGGGTGCATTGTTTTTGCTACCTTAAGATTAACAGGATTGAAGGGAAATGAGATGAGAAGTGCTTCTAAACAGGCCTCCAGTAAGCAAAATATGCACACAAGTTCTATTGCTTGGACAACAAATCCATCTGCGGATTCTAATCTAGTCCCTGCTTATATCAAGGGGAATGGACTGGCTGGCAGATTTAAGAAGCTTTTGGTGACTTTTATGAAGCCGGTGGGGACCTTCTCAGATGCTGGAAATCGGCAGATTCCGTATTTGTCCTCTTCGACAGCTGTGTTCCGGAGAATTATGTCTATTGAAGAAGCTAAAGACCTTGTGAAGAAATGGCAAGCAATTAAAGCTGAAGCTCTGGGGCCCACTCATGAAGTTCACAGCCTCTATGAAATCCTTGATGACTCAATGCTTGTTCAGGTGTATTTAAGCTTACTTCCTTTTACATGTTATTTTCCTTGATGATTCTTGCAAGTTTTACTGCTTTACGGTATGGGTTTGGGTGGTTACGATTGCATGCATGGTTCACAGTGGCAGGCTTTGGCTGATGCTGCAAAAGCAAGGTGTTGTTATTGGAAGTTTGTCTTGCTACAACTGTCTGTCCTACGTGCTGAGATTTTATCAGATGAAGTTGGAGGGGAAACAGCAGAGGTTGAGGCTATCGTAGAGGAAGCGGCTGAACTTGTTAATGAATCTGAGCAAAAGAACCCAAGTTATTACAGGTGAGTTGATTGAAGGTGTTATGATTATTTTTGTGGTTTCTGTTACTGTATGTGGTGGGGTGTGGAGGGGGTGATGATTATCAGGGCTTGTATTTGATTTCTTCTCTGTTGGAGTGATTGCAGCACCTATAAAATTTGGTATGTTCTAAGAAGGCAAGAAGACGGTTCGTGGAGGTTCTGTGAAGGGGAAGTGCAGACACCGTCATAACATTGGCCTAGCCAAGTTGCTGCTGTAAGCTTGAACCGTCCATGCCGAATAATGCTTATGCTTTTCTAACTTGGTTCCTTCCCTCTATCTGTAATTTTTCTTGCGGAGGAGAGGTCCAAACTAATTGGAGATGGGGATCTAAATTTAGGGAGTTTTTTTTTTTTTTTTTTTTTTTTTTTTTTTTTTTTTCCGCAGAAGTATGAAAATGGTTTGTGTTGGAATAGAATGAACATTGCTTTCATCGTCGTATGTTTGTTGGCTTTTAACATAGGAATTGTTTGAGACGTGTACAAATTATTGATTAATTATCCAACTCAAAGGACGAGGAAGGAGGATCGAGTTTCCAAATTTACCATGTCATCTTGTTATGCTAATTTAGCCGTTTTTCTTTTCTAATCTTTATTTTTATATAAATGAACTTGGGAACTTGGTAAGAGGTAGAAAGCAACTCACATAGAACGAGAGCTCATTGTTATTATGGTATTTTTGTTCAATTAGTTAAATCGAGATATTACGTAACGGAAAATTTGTTGTGTAAGTTTTATGTGGAAGATGTGACGAGTTCGAGGTCCGCATGTACTGTCATATGCTTAAGTCAAAACTAACAGACAAATGTCTGCCCCTTATATAGGAGGTTTAGTTTCGGTCAAAAAAAAAAAGAAAAAAAAAAGAGGTTTAGTGGGGGAAAAGGAGGTTTAAAGAAAAGAACAATCAGAAAGCTTTTGAGAAGCAAGCCCAGCCCAGCCCAGCCCAGCCCATGTTAAACCCCAGCGCCCCACCCCCACAGCACAAGAATCTGAGACTAAAGACTACTTCTTTGATAGCGAATCGAAGCTTGAATTGAAGCCTTGAACTGAAGCACACATCAGACGACTATCAGAGAGAGTTTGAAAGCCAATCACGGTGATGGGTCGTCAAGCCGTAGCCAAACTGATCGGTTCGATCGCATCGCGCAGAACATCTCCGTCAACGTCCTTACTTCAGCGCCGCCATTACTCCCCGGCTCCTCCACCGCCCCCCGCTGTCTTCGTTGACAAAAACACTCGCGTCATATGCCAAGGCATCACCGGCAAGAACGGCACTTTCCACACCGAGCAAGCCATCGAATATGGCACCAAAATGGTATCTGTCACTTGCATTCCCCTCTTACACTCTCTCTCTCTCTTCTCCAAATTGGTCTCTATATGTGCTCTCATCTGTTTCCGATTTTCGTTTGCTTTATTGAAAATTCTAGATTTTTCTCAAACGCATTCAAACAGGCCGGGCCTTAGATGTGTATGCAATTTTACTTGAAATTTCTGCTAGTGATTTACACAAAGCCGAGAGCTCCGGAATCAATTACCAAATTGCTGGCGCCACCTGAGATTATTTTGCTGTTTTACACTTTTGGGATTTCCTTTTGATTCTCGTGTTGCTTTGTTTATGTATTTAGATTCATTTGCTCATGTGCTTAAACTTGTTTGTCTCTTACTAGTGAATATCTAAAGCGGAGTTTCAAATTGGTAAAAATAATTGGGAATTGTGTTCATGTTGACATGTAAACTGGCCATGTGGGTTTCCTAATGCGGCAACGCTAATGCAATATATTAAAGAAATCCCAATGTTTACTTACTAGTAGCAATGCGATACTCAAATGAACTGCTAGATAGGAGTGCTCGCAACTAATTGACTAAGTTTAGTTTCAAGGTTAATTTTCTATAACAAGCTTTCTTTCTGAAATATACTAAAACAAACTTAAAGAGTGATCCATTTTATCTTTCCTTTCTTTCTTTCTTTCATTGATTATATTTGTATACGATTGTGCTGAAACAGGTGGGTGGTGTAACGCCAAAGAAGGGTGGGACTGAGCATTTGGGACTTCCTGTTTTCAACTCAGTTGCAGAAGCAAAAGCTGAAACAAAGGCTAACGCCTCAGTCATATATGTCCCCCCACCATTTGCTGCTGCTGCTATTCTGGAGGCGGTGGAAGCAGAGCTGGATCTTGTTGTGTGCATTACTGAGGGGATCCCACAACATGATATGGTAGTGTTAATTTCACCAATATCTTTAAATAGGAAAAATAGGGTCACCATGTTTTTACTTGGGATGATGCGTGAGTAGTCTCATCTTTTGGGACTTGTAAAGAACCCCTAACCATATTTATTGAGTTTATCCTTCATGGACTATCATGTGGCTTGGAATACGGACTTCATTGAACTGATCGCGGATCTGATAATTATTTTCAGTTCACTAGTTCACTGAAAGCCTAGTTATTAATCTTGAATCTGGTCTTCTGTGATTCGTGCGAGTGTGTTATTGAAGCTAATATTTATGAATTTCAGGTGCGTGTCAAGGCTGCTATTAACAGGCAATCTAAAACTCGGCTCATTGGGCCAAACTGCCCTGGAATTATTAAGCCTGGTGAATGCAAAATCGGAATTATGCCTGGCTACATTCATAAACCTGGGCGTGTAGGAATTGTTTCTCGATCTGGTACCTTGACCTATGAAGCGGTGAGTACTAATTTTAATCCAGGGAGACTGGGAGAGCTATCCGATTAGCTTCTACAATTTTTCCTCTCCAACATACAATTTTCATATTAAGTTGGTCCTTTCAGTAGATTGGATACTAATTATGATTCAATCTTCAACTTTTCTTGTTTGATGTTTGGATCTTGTGGGCACCAGTTCAGTTCCTTATAAATCTAACTAATGTTTTCCTTTTACCCTGCAGGTTTTCCAAACAACTGCTGTTGGCCTTGGACAATCCACCTGTGTTGGTATTGGGGGGGATCCATTTAACGGTACAAACTTTGTTGATTGCATTGACAGATTCCTACAAGATCCTCAAACTGAAGGTTAGGAGTTTGAATTAGTTTTTCTTTTCATGTTGCAGTTGACCAAATTGCAGATTGAATGGAAGGAGATGCATCCCTTCATCCGCTCATGTCTATTTGTTTATATTGCATGCATAGGTTCATATTTATGCTATGACTGTCCATAAAATAATTGATTGTATTCGGACCCTCCTGTTTCCCATCTCTGTACACACCCATATAGTCTAACTCAAACAGTTATCCAACTTAAGCTAGAAAGTTTCTCTTGGCTTTAGAATCAAATGCCATTGGGGAAGCTTATAAGCTTAATGGTTCTTACACCATAGTGGGGTCTCCATCCATACATTTTTTGAAGTAATGGACCAAACTGAGCTGGTTCGTTGATGATGCATGTACTCTCGGTTTTATGTAAATAATCATTCAGTTTCCAGTCAAAAGAGAGGGAGTTTTTTTTTTTTTTTTTTTTTTTTTTTGGGGGGGGGGGGGGGGGGGGGGGGGGTGTGGGGGCGGGGCAGATTGATGAGGTGAAACAATACTCTGTTACTCTGTCAGCGCAAAGCTCAGTTTTAAGGTTCAACATTGGAGTATATGTTCGATGTTAAAAATCAGGGCAGTTCACCACTGTTGGAAATTACATTAGTACAATGAGCATAGTAGACTAGAAGACATCCTGGATTGTTGTTGACCGACTATAATATGTTGAGTCAAATAGAAAGTGTTCTTATACTTCCATTTTTCAACCCTTTTTAGGGGCTTTATGATAAGCGTCATGTTCCAACTACTTTTGACTGGATACTAATTTCCATTTAAAGTTCATCAGTCCTTTTGGGACTTTTCTCTTTTATGATTTTGGATACTTGTAGCTGACCCCACTTAGTGGGAAAAAGGCTTTGTTGTTGTTGTTGTTGTTGTTTGTTTTATGATTTTGGATGCTCGTCCATTCCGCTATTTTTGGCTGGCTGACATTGTGTATGTTGCTTAAACACTGCATTTACCAACTTTTTCTTGATGTAAGTATATGTATTCATTTCTTACCTTTGTCATCTGTGTGGATGTTGGTTAAGTATACAATAAAACATGTCTTGAAGTAGAGGACAAGTAGTTTGAAATTAATTCCAGAATGTGCGTGTTTCAGGTATCGTTCTTATAGGAGAGATTGGTGGGACTGCAGAAGAGGATGCTGCTGCATTGATTAAGGTAGGAATCTCACTAATTTTTGTTTGTATACCATAATTCATAGGTTTCTTCTGGTGTCTGAGCAGCTAGAAAGTTTGATAGACCCTTTTAGAGTTTTTATTTATAAAATGGGGTTGCTAGATCTGCTATATGAGTCAAGAATTGAGTTTGCCTGGCCATAACCAGAGAGAAATACCTTTCCGTTGCTCCTTATCTTTCTAAGGACCTGTTGAGACATACATGATTTTACTTCTCGTAGATTCTCAAAGTTAGCTTCAGTAACATTAAGTACTGGTGTCTATATTTGTTGTCTGGATATGGGTTGCTCCAGCTGATTCTCTGACCAATTAAACAGGAAAGTGGAACTGAGAAGCCTGTTGTTGCATTTATTGCTGGATTAACTGCACCTCCTGGTCGTCGTATGGGTCATGCTGGAGGTATATAATTCTGACCCTCTTTCTCTCATTGGCTAAAGGTTGAGTGTGTGGTTTCGGTATGTTATGATTGCTCACATCTGGTTTTGCAGCTATTGTGTCAGGGGGGAAGGGTACCGCACAAGACAAAATCAAGACACTAAGGGAAGCTGGGGTTACAGTGGTGGAGTCTCCCGCGAAAATTGGGGCAGCCATGCTTGACGTCTTCAAACAGAGGGGCCTTGTGAATTAGCAGCTTGCCAACGGCAGTTCCTTTGCACACCTATAAAATTCTATGGCAAGATGTCAAAAACAAGATGATTGTCTTCAATTTTTTACTGAATATATAACTCAACTGCGGTGGAGCATTTGAATGCTCCGAGATTTCTTTCCCCATTAATTTGGTTTTTGAGGTTGTTTTTTCATACATAATGAAGTGATTTGAAGGGAGTCCAGAATATGAATATTGTTGCTGTAGACAGATTATGCTCAGGGAATTCATTTCGTAACTTAAAGGCCGACTGCCGAGCCAACAACAATGTTGTAATACAACTTTTTACCGTCCAATCTGATTTGAAAAATAAAGAGGACAGAGGGAAGGGTCTTCAATCTAACTTTTATTTCTTTTTTCTGGTTACAACGTTTATTTCTTTGCTTGATAATGATTTCTAGGGTAGTGCAATTCATACGCTCATTTTTACTTCTTATGCACACTTCTCAATTTTTGACATTTGGATCGAATGAATTGAAGAAGATCAATGGATGAAATTAACAAAATAGTTGTGTACACTCAGATTTAGTCTTTGGACACCCTTTTTCTCTATAAACTCAAAACTTACACCCATATTTCTTTAGACGTCCAAAATATAATTTTACTAAACTTCCAAAAAACCCTTCTTTTACTTGTTAGTTTTTTTTTTTTTTTTTTTGGACACCCATTTTTCTTCTATTAATTATGAATGCTCTCTCTTCAATTTTTCGTGAACAGTGGCAAAATGCATCCGCTTTGTTTGCAAAACCATATGAGTGTCCAAAGAAAATAATTGTCTTCCTTAAGAAATCACTAAGCTTTTTGCGATAATTTATGTCTGGATATAAAATGTCTTTTTCTGTTAAATAAAATTAATGGGTGCCAAGCCAAGAAACAAAATTTGAGCATGCAAAGAACCACTCTCATGTGTTTTGGCAAGACTGTACAACCGCATTGGGATGTAAAAAATGGCAGAAGAAACCTCTGATGCATAGATAATGCTTCTAACCACTTTAGAAGCCGACTCCTCCGTCGCCAAACTTTTAGTTTTCACGAGTTCGATTTAAGCGTTAAAGGACTATTACCCTACACATGAACCTCAAATGACAAGGCTTGGATAGAAATCTTGATTTTTTTTTAACAAACAACACACTAGGGGGTGGAAGTGAAATAAGGTTCACAATGGGATAATAATTATGTAGTTCAAATTCGCCTTTGACGAGACTTGAATTCAAGACTTCTTATTTATAAGTGAAGAGGAATATCACTAGAGCGTAGTACTAAATGGCAACGAACTTCACCAAATCTGAGACTTACTCTGGACCACAACGATGATCTATGCAATTTACACGAAATACTATGTACAAATCGACCGATCACAAAACAATAAAACATGAATTAGTAGAGACTGTTGTGAGTAGTAAATAAGATTTAAATGTACGCAAGTTCAAGAATGGTTTTATCTGTTCTAGGATTACAAGGCAAGTCTAAACGTTCCCCCAGTTAAACACAAAAATTCCACGCTACTCGGCTATGCAACAGTTCGAATGCCACAAGGCAAACGGGCAAATGTCCATGCCCGCGATATCCCAACTTCATTAAGCAGTCGTAGGATCGTTTATCACACCCAAGAAATCGTCCTTTATGGTGCCAATGCAGAACTGCAAAATTAGAGGGAAAAACTAGTATCAGAATCAAACAAAAAGACGCTACATTGCATGAAGGACAAAACGATTCTAGCCGGTTTGTATAGAAGTGGCTTCAGCCAGGCTCTAAGAAACTAAATGCATCAAAAACTGACCATGGCGGATAACCAGGATCAAACAAGCAGGAAATTCATCAGAATGTAGGGTTGGATCATGATGATCATCCCACCACTCCACATTCAGTATGATTTAGTGTTGAAAATTCAAAATATGACACGCTGACTAATCAAGGGAACATTAAACAGGACCATTCCTAGAAGGCTAGGATGACGCTGCTACTTTACGCCTCTAAATCATCCTCACCCTACCCTTTTCGTCCATAACTAAAGCTGAATCACTTGGACAGTACAAGGAAAATGGCAAAAAATAAAAGTAACACAGAGAAGTAAACAGATTGGGGGTATACAATTTCAGTAGCATCTACTCGGGTTCCAATTATCTTTAATCGCACTTCGCTGTCTTTCTGAATCTTAACCTGCAAAATAACAAGAAATCAACGTTTAACCATATAAATCTAAGCTAAAAGAAACAGCTGAGAATCAATTGAAACTGAAGCATACTGATCCATCTGATGTTGTATAGTTTGGCATATCCCCAGTCTGGAACTCCATGTCATCCGGTATCAACTACAAAACAAGATGAGGACATTAACATACACTGTATATGGAAAACATAATGATTATGACGTGTTAGTTTAACCCATTAACTGAGACAGCAAAAGAAATAATAACTCTTTAAATTCCAAAAACCAGAAACCTGATCCAAAGAAGTTGAGAAAGTACAAATCTCATAGAATTATTGCTTATGAGAAATATTCCTTTGTATAAAAGACTAGTAGACCACTACTTATGACACACCCCGACGCCAGTTTCCAGTGATGACCGAACTCGAGGCGTGCTGGCCATCACCGGTTGGGTGACAAAGCCATGACATGGAATATACTACATGCATATATTATTTTTTAAAGAAAGATACAAGATTGACTAACTTAAAAGTATATCATTCTTTAGATTGACATTTTACAAGACAAAAAAATAATATAAGGAAAACAAAGTTTTCTAACAAGATATGGATAATGCTTATCACTGCTCAGAATAATCAAAAGGGGGGGGGGGGGGGGAGATACTTACGTGGTTCGAAACAAAGATTTGAACAGGACCAGCCTCAGCAAAGAATCCCATCTATAAAATTTGGAGATGACATCACATTTTGTGCAGTTAGTATTATACAGAATACAAGAGCTAGCAAAAGCAAAGTAAGAACACTGATGATAAAACGTTAATAGGTGAAAGAGGAAAAGCATACCTTGTTGACCATGGTAACAACAGCTTCTAAGATCTCTCCTTTGAATGGTCTGAAAACAACACACTGGTACTTGATGGGGAATGAGACGAAGCCTGTCCCATCACGAATCATCCCTTTCCCAATGTTTTCTATGCCCGTAATTGCAACCACAAATCCATGTTGACCACTGCACAAAAAGTATTCATATCAACTACTAGATCCATCCCACCCCGTGATGGAGAATCTGCCATATATTTGGTTTGAAAGACACTAAGTAAAGCACTTGAATGTCAATATTGAATTGGATAGGAGAAAGAATGTGGTTGTTGAGAAATACAATCATTATCTACATTCTACAAAAGGATCGACAAGAAGCAACTTTTGGTTTGTTCTCGTGCTCTGAGGTGTATTGCATAACCCAACAGCATAAAGCAAATTATACAAGAAAAAATAAAGCCCGAGAGAGAGAGAGAGAGGACAACCTGCAAGTGCCTTCGACATCTTTCATGAGCTTGGAAACGAGATTTTCACGGAGATTGCGGCCAAAGTGGCGAGGATGAAGCTGCATGTTCCTCTCCAGCACTATATGGAAGAACATCTTTCCTTGTCCCTGAATCTCTCAATTCTGATTGATGAGTTAGAAATTGAGAATTCGATGTTTGCCCTAACCTTCCAACTTGGAACTTCTTACTTCCGTCTCTCTCCAGACTCCAGAGAGAGAGAGAGAGTGTTTCCCTCGTTCACCAGGGCCTAGGGGTATCCTTCTTCTCAACAAAAATAGATTTTCCTCAAATGGCAGGGCAGACCCCTTCTCTCCGTGAGACAAGACATCATAATAAAAAGGAAAACCCAATTCGAGGGCCCAGCCAGCCCATATAAAACAAAAGCCCAAAATATCCAAGTCCAACACTGTTAATGCTTGTGCTAACGTTTCTCCTAAACTAGTTGTGCCGCGGCGAGTGATGGCACTCGTAATTCGTAATCGCAGGAGCAGATCCCCTTCCTGATCCTTGATCCTTGTCTGTCGTGCTCGTGTCGTCCCTAAACTGTCACTCCCACCACTCTCTGTAGCAGTGAAATGCAACTGAAAAGTGAAAACCCCTGAAATTCAGTTCGCTCCAGTTCAATTCTTTCTCAAAGGAAACACAAACATCATGGTCGGAAAAACGGAGCCCCTCAGCGGCACAGCCACCACGAAAGCCGGCCAATCTCCGTCGCCATCTCCGCCCCTAGCCACATCCATGTCAGATCTCCTCGGCAACTTCTCGTTCAAAACCCTAAAACTGAAGACCAAGCAGCAGGAGCTCCTGATCCGAGTCTCCATCCTCTGCTTGGTCTACGTCCTCGCCTTCATCACCCGCCTCTTCAGCGTCCTCCGCTACGAGTCCATGATCCACGAGTTCGATCCCTATTTCAATTACCGTACTACCCTCTACCTCACCGAGAAGGGCTTCTACGAATTCTGGAACTGGTTCGACTCCGAGAGTTGGTACCCCTTGGGTCGGATCATTGGCGGCACCCTTTACCCTGGCCTCATGGTCACCGCCGCCATCATCTACTGGGCCCTCCGATTCCTCAGCTTCGCCGTACACATTCGCGAAGTCTGCGTCCTGACCGCGCCATTTTTCGCCTCCAACACCACACTCGTAGCATATTTCTTCGGTAAAGAGATTTGGGACACCGGCGCCGGCCTTGTTGCCGCCGCATTGATCGCCATTTGCCCCGGCTACATCTCCAGATCGGTGGCCGGCTCCTACGACAACGAGGGTGTCGCCATTTTCGCCCTGTTGCTGACGTTTTACTTGTTCGTCAAGGCCGTCAACACCGGCTCGCTCGCTTGGGCGTTGGGCTCCGCATTGGGCTACTTCTACATGGTCTCTGCCTGGGGAGGTTATATCTTTATAATCAACTTGATTCCCCTTTACGTTTTGGTGCTTTTGATCACCGGGCGCTATTCCATGAGGTTGTATGTCGCCTACAATTGCACTTATATTCTCGGAATGTTGCTCGCTATGCAAATTCGCTTTGTCGGCTTTCAGCACGTTCAGTCTGGGGAGCACATGGCTGCCATGGGCGTCTTCTTCTTGATGCAGGTTGGTTGGTTGTTTTCCTTGGGTTGCTTTTCCATTCCATACATTAGTTTATCTGTGTCTTTTTGTCAATTCATTTCTTGGTGCTTACGTCATTTTTCATCTTTGTTTGGTGACACGGGGGATGGGGTTGGCAGGTATTTTACTTCTTAGATTATGTCAAGCACCTACTAAGTGACTCTAAGATGTTTCAAGCCTTTTTAAGGATCACTGTCACCTGCGCTGTAGGCGTTGGTGGCGTTGCCTTGGGAGTCGGCACTGCATCTGGCTATATCTCTCCTTGGACAGGGCGGTTTTATTCCTTGCTAGACCCAACATATGCCAAGGATCACATTCCTATTATTGCATCTGTCTCTGAGCATCAACCGACAGCTTGGTCATCTTTTATGTTCGATTTTCATATCTTGCTCTTCCTTTTCCCTGCCGGTCTCTACTTCTGCTTCAAGCGGTTGTCAGATGCCACCATATTTGTAGTAATGTATGGTCTTACAAGCATGTACTTTGCTGGTGTCATGGTTCGGTTGATTCTTGTTGCCACACCTGCAGTTTGTCTTATTAGTGCCATTGCTGTCTCTGCGACCATAAAGAATTTGACACAGTTGGCGAGGGCAAAGGACAAGGTTTCCCAAACTGGTTCCACCAAAGGCGTCAGCAGCACAAAAGGTTCTTCAAAGGTGACATCTTTACTCCTTTATATGCATACATGCACACAAACATGTACTTACAGTTTTGATCTCTTGCTCACTGTTGAATACAGAGTCCCTACTCACCTTGTATTTGAACCAAATGCAATGGCTGATATTTTAGTCTCTAGAAAGAAAATTAAGTTTCTGAATAAATATCTGCTTTCTGATTTGGATCCATGGTTAGTGAGTATGGATTTTGGTTATTAATGGTGGCTAGGAGATTGTGATCGTGTGTGTGGGGTTTAGAACCACCAATGTGATTTTCTTTCGAGATATTTTGGTGTTATATATCAAGTACCCTTTTTTGTTTTATTTTTTAATTACAGTATATAACAAGTAGTATCTTGCTAACATTTGTGTAACAAGCAGGGTTCAATTGATCAATCTCAGCCTTTTCAAAGAAATGGTGCTCTTGTCTTACTCTTTGGTGCATTCTACTTGCTTAGTAAGTATGCAACTCACTGTACCTGGGTCACGTCAGAGGCATACTCATCTCCCTCAATTGTTCTGGCTGCGAGGGGTGCCCATGGGAACAGGGTCATATTTGATGATTACCGTGAGGCATACTTTTGGCTTCGTCAGAATACTCCTGCAGATGCTAAAGTGATGTCATGGTGGGATTATGGGTACCAAATCACTGCAATGGGAAACAGAACTGTTATAGTTGACAATAACACCTGGAACAATACGCACATTGCTACAGTTGGGCGTGCAATGTCATCTTATGAAGATGAGGCATATGACATAATGAGATCGCTTGACGTCGACTATGTCTTAGTTGTATTTGGTGGTGTTACTGGTTATTCTTCTGATGATATCAACAAGTAAGTTCATATGAATTTATTTACACTTTTGAAACATCACTTGCTATTTGGTAAAGCATTTTATGACAGTGTTGTCTGTCGTTTTGATCCATGTTTCCGATGCTTCTTCAGAACCATTTTGTTCAATTTAATTGAAAGTAATACTCTTGTTAGTTATTTTTCTGCTTTCACTATATAGTAATACAAATTTCTTCATGCCAGATTTCTGTGGATGGTGAGAATTGGGGGTGGAGTATTTCCTGTGATTAAGGAACCTGATTACCTTGTTAATGGTGAATATCGTGTTGACAAAGGTGCAGCTCCCAAGATGTTGAACTGTCTCATGTAAGTTTTATAACGCAGCTAAGATGTGCAAACTTATGTTATGTGTATGTACATGTGAGATTTTTTAACAGAGCTAATGCTTTCATCTTTTTCCGTAGTGGGACCACACCTTACTACATTTCACGAACATAGTAAAAGAATAAACACATGCGTCCAAAGGGGTTCCATAATCCAGAACAATTTGTGTGTATGAAAATCGGTATGATGATTTAAAGTAGGCAAAATGGCAAACCATGCTTGTTACACTGAGCTTATGACTATGATTGTTCTTTTATGAATGAATTCTCTCAAACTTTGTCATAAAATAACACCTTATATTGGCTTGAAAATAGTTAAAGAGCTAATTGGCTTGATGATGTTTTGGTTTGCAATCCTTAAGGCCTAGTGATTGATATAAGTGGGCTGTATATCATAAAGTAAATTCAGCTTCATTTCTGCTGGACCACTGGTTCTAATGTGCGGGGTATTTGGGTGCTGTCTCACTCAAAATTAGTCAGAGACCCTTCGAAGAATTATCCATTTTAAAATTATTATACCATTTGTGTTCCTTATGTATTATGTCTAGTTCTGTACAGGAATGATTTGTTTTTCCATTTTTATGGTGATTAGGTACAAGCTGTCTTACTATCGATTTGGAGAGCTGACGACAGAGTATGGCAAACCACCTGGGTAAGTTTCACGTGCCTTGATAACAACTATAGCTGTGCATGTTTCCGTGCAAAGAAATGCACAAGTGTAATGCAAAAGCGCAGCATGTGGAGTATGAGACACTACAACAATTGTCTAAACTGATTGACAAATAGAAAACCTAGAAACCGGAGCCTGTGCATCGTTATTGAGAGAATGGCCATAATATCCCAAGATTGATAATTCTAGGTGCTCTTCCTGAGTTTTATATTGCATTAAAGGCTGCAGTAGACTGGTAATTTACCGTTGGCTTGGGTTTACACTACCAGTTGAAGCCTAGTACATTATTGGGTGAAAATGGAGAGTACATTATTGCATAAACACATCTGTATGCTTCTGTGCTTGCAGTGCATTGGAATGTGCTACCTATGCCAGATAGCTGATTGTCGTTGTTTTGATTGACAGGTATGATCGTGCACGGGGGGTTGAAATTGGAAATAAGGATATCAAACTTGAATACCTGGAAGAGGCATTCACAACATCGAATTGGATTGTTCGTATTTACAAAGTGAAACCACCAAATAATAGGTGGTAAGTCCGGCTCTCTTGCAGCTACAAGGAAGGAAGGGACAATAGTGAACGAACATGGTTAGATGAAAGGCGGAGAGATTGGAATCTTGAGATGTAGTTTTTAGAAGATAGTAAAAGCGTAATTTTCTTTACTTAGACTTGGTTTGTGGCACTGAAGTTACTGATCTGATCCGGAACCCTTAATTGGAAGGCCGTCTTTTTGCCTCTGAATTACAACGGTTTTGTTCATTGTATCGTTGAGAGATTTTACAATGTAACATTTGAGCAGTTTTAATTTAAGTCGTACGATAAATTATAAAATTTAGTACGTTATCATAATATCATTGTTACTTTTTGAAGAGAAAATATGAAGATTGGATGAGCCAAAAGCACCATTCATGCATGCATTCAAGGGCTTTATTTATTTATTTTTTCAAACGATAGATTTTGTTAGATAATGTTAGATCAGCCACCGACGGGGTTTGAAGTTACGCCATTATGCAAGGGTTCAACACTGTGATAAAGGGCTACTTGCTTTCTTTTATATTTTTCGATCAAGTGGTTCGCTGTGGTTGAGGGATTTCATAATTAATTTCCGCATAGGAAACTGACCAACAAGTTTCATAATTTGAAAAGGTAAATTTCTTTTTTCTTTTTTTTTAGTGCAAATTAAAATTTGACAAAAAAAAGAAGGGAAAATTAAAATTATTCCTAAAGAAAAAAGAAACAAAAACCAAAGCAGTCACGTTGGATAGAAAGGAAACAACTTGGGTAAACTAAATGGGCGTGTCATGTTTTCTATAGATAGATGCTCCGTCCCCGCTCCCGCCCGGGTACTCGCGCTCTTCTTGGACATACATTTGCGCTTATCGTATCAAAATCCACACACAACTTTGCCACTGTGGAACAGACTTACTCCGGTTTCTTGCGTTCATGTGCCCAGACCTCTAACTTACCCCATGGCAGAGCACTCCATGCTAAACTCATCAGAGGCCTTCTGCCCTTCTCTCCTTTTCTTCAAAACCATCTACTCAACGTTTATGCAAAATGCGGTGATCTTATTAATGCTCTCCAACTGTTTGATGAAATGCCTCACAAGAATGTTGTGTCGTGGTCTGCGGTCATTACGGGCTTTGTCCAACATAACTCTCCTAAGAAAGCCCTGTCTCTGTTTGGTCGTATGCACCGGGACGGCACCACCAAGCCCAATGAGTTTACCTTGGTTAGCGCCCTCCACGCCTGTTCCTTGTATGGGAATCTGACTCAAGCTTACCAAGTCTATGCATTCATCGTTAGGCTAGGATTTGAGTGGAATGTTTTTCTCAGTAATGCGTTTTTGACTGTTTTAGTAAGACATGGGAAATTAAAAAGTGCTTTGGAAGTTTTTGACAATTGCCCCAATAAAGATATAGTGTCTTGGAATGCTGTGATGGCTGGCTACTTGCAGTATTCTTATTTGGAAATGCCGACATTCTGGTGTCGCATGAATCTTGAGGGAGTGAAACCCGACAGCTACACATTTTCGAGTGTTCTCACTGGGATGGCTGCTCTCACTGATCTTAATATGGGCGAGCAAGTTCATGCACAGCTTGTCAGGTATGGCTATGGGGCTGAGATTTGCGTGGGGAATTCGTTGGCTGATATGTACATTAAGAATCAGAAGTTAATGGAGGGCTTCAAAGCCTTTGATGAAATGCCTTCAAAAGATGTGTGCTCATGGACCCAAATGGCTGCTGGGTGTCTTCAATGTGGGGAGCCAAGGAAAGCGCTTGAGGTTATTGATCAAATGAAGAAAGTGGGTATAAAGCCAAACAAGTTCACGCTTGCAACTGCCCTGAATGCCTGTGCCAATTTGGCTTCCTTGGATGAAGGGCAGAAATTCCATGGCTTGAGAATTAAGCTCGAAACCAGTACTGATGTTGATGTGTGCGTGGATAACGCTCTGCTAGACATGTATGCAAAATGTGGATGGATGGAGGGTGCAAGGTGTGTATTTAAGTCAATGAAGGATCCGTCTGTGGTGTCATGGACCACAATGATCATGGGGTGCGCACAAAATGGGCAAGCTAGGGAAGCTCTTGAGACTTTTGATAAGATGAGGCTGGAGGAAGACAGTATTGAGCCAAATTACATCACCTTCATATGTGTACTCTACGCATGTAGCCAGGGCGGGTTTATTGATGAAGGATGGAAATATTTTGCCTCCATGACTCAGGACCACGGAATCTCCCCAGGAGAAGACCATTATGCATGCATGGTGAATCTTCTAGGCCGAGTAGGATGCATTAAGGAAGCTGAGGAATTAATCCTGAGCATGCCCTTTAAGCCGGGTGTTCTGGTTTGGCAAACTCTTCTTGGTGCTTGCCAGATTCATGGCGACACAGAAACTGGAAAGCGGGCGGCAGAGCATGCGTTAGATATAAACAGAAGGGATCCATCAACGTATGTGCTACTGTCAAACATTTTTGCTGGATTGAGCAATTGGGATGACGTTGGTATGCTTAGGAAACTAATGGAGGCTAGGGATGTGCAGAAAGTGCCAGGATCCAGTTGGATTGAAGTGGAAAAAGGCCAGGCATCATCACCTCTGTAAAGACCTGCTTAATTCCATTGGTACCTGCTTCCATATTCTCACCAACTTACTATTATTCAAACTATAAAATCTTAGACAAGTAGAAATTGACCTCTCTTCCTTCTCCTTGGAATTCCTACATGCTGTTTAATTGGGTGGAATTTGTTGGTTTCTCCTTGAAAGCTAGTAGTCCAGTATTTTATTGTTCCATGGCTGTGGCCCGTGGGGAGGTAATGATATTGTTCCATGGCTGGGCTTGAATTATCTAGATGCAAGTGCTATTTATCATATTATCAAGTTAAACATTATCGGTCAAATTCGGTTTAAGCCATGTTAGACAATAAAGCATTTCTTTAAAGTCAGAAACGATTATATTATATATGTGTACTATATGATTTCATCCCTCAGATCATAGACCAAATCGAGTAAAGCTTTTATATAGTTAGAGGCTAAAGTGTTTCAAACTATTTTAAAGTGATTTTTATAAGCCTAATTTCATGTCATTGCTCATGTATGGATTTCTGAAGTGAGCAATAAATCCTAGGTACCTAGCATAGGGTTTACTTGTTATACATGCTATAGTGATAGCTTGTACTTGTACTTGTACCTAGGAACATAAGAGGTGAAGCAATGTGGTTGATGTTACACAATCAGGTGGAGTTGCTCTTTTACTTTGGAATCAAGGTAGGGGTTCTGGGAAACCTTCTATTATTTAGTTTGAATATTGCTTCTGTATGTCTGTTTGTTATTACGTTATTATGAAGGTGGTTTGAATCTGAATAATGTTTCAAAATGTTAGTCGAATATGATTGATGATTCTAAATGCGAGTTGGTTTTCAATATTGATTTTATGATTATCCTTGCTATGTGTAAAGAGAAATGGAAACTTTCATAACTATTCATGATGTGAGAATGGGTTGAATTATCAGAAAGAAATTTTGGAAACGGTGGTAATGACCAGGAGCTTTTGTGTAGTTGAGCCCAACTCTTGGTAGGCACCAGGTCTTAGGTCAACCCAAAACGCACATGGTCTTTATGCGTAATTCGGGGCTTCGTTCCTATAGTTCAGCATTCCAAATCACCATTATGGTGGCAAAATGCATGGCACGGGACATGCAAGTTTGGTTGTTTAATTATACGAATTAACGGGAAATAGAGAAGGCGTTTTGCATTGCACTCATGCATATAATTTCGCATGTGTATTTAAATTACTTCAATGATAATTAAATTTTAACTCTTCGGATTTGGGGTTTTTTACTAACCTCTGGTCCGAGGGTTACAACCTCAAAAATTTGCTTGCAAATGAATAGGGTTGTTTTCTTGGCATTCCACATATTGTTGAATACATACACCCCACATACTTAAAACACCTCAGACTTACTTTTTAAACTACAAACTATCTTAATACACCTCACTTACTAACCAAAACTACCCTCACACCCCACACGTTCCGTACACCCCCACACCAAAATCCACCTCAAGTCTTCATCTTGTCCCAAAAAAAAAAAATATTTAGTCTTTTGTCTTGAGCACATTTGCAACCTTGAAATAAAACTTTGTGAAAAAGAGAAAAGGGAAAAGAACATTTGCAACCTCCAAATATCAGTTTTGACTAATGTATTCATTATTTGTTGCTTCTTCGTTTCCAGTACTGTGAAAATTCACTTTGGTTCAAGAAGTTCATCAAAACCCAAATCAGCTGTAGTCTTTAATTCATGAATAATGCATTTTGGCAGATCAAGAGACTTACATAACACAAATTAAATTAAGAATAGCTAAACAAAGAATGACAATAAGGGAAAGAATGGAAAAAAATCAAAATCTTTTTAAATGATTTGGGGGTGCAGGAAGAAAATAATTGTTTTTTTAGGGCTTAAATATTTGTTTTATACAAGTCATTTAACATTAAATATTGAGTGGGATGTATTCAATAATTTGTGGGGTGCTAATAAAAACCCCCAATTGAAAGATTTTGCAAGTTTGAAACAAATTAAAGCATTGCTTGGCATTCAAGTAAAATAATCATGAATTCATCATCATCTTTCCAGCCTATATGTAGCTGCAAATCAAAATGGAAGCTTGCATAATGTTTTTATTTTAAATCTTATTTAAATTACCCTATTTTTTAAATTGCCTAATAAGAAAAAAAGAATTTACCGTCATTCGTTAATTATCAGCGAAATGTGGGGAAAAGAAAATTATAGCTTAAAGCCTTTATAGAATTTACATTTAAAAAAGAAAGAAAGAGAGAAAACCAAATATATTCATTAAAAGCAAAAAATCTAAACCTATATATAGGAATAGGGTTAGGATTAAAAGAGTAAAAAGAAAAAACTATTTAAAATAGGATGAAAAATAAGGAATTAAATTAGAAAAGAAAAATAAAAGATGGTGTTGTGGTGTATGAGGACAAAGAGTCCACTCCTAGTCGTCCACATCCGTCGTGTGGTCGTACATCGGCGCGCCCTCGCCAAAACGCCATATTTCATCCACTCATTACAACTTTCATCTCTCTCTCTCTAGAAAGTGAGCCTTGAGTTTCAGGTCACCCTCGTTCCTCGCCCATCCTCTCTGTCAAATCTCTCCCTCTCCTTTCTTAACCCAAGAGCCATGTCGTCGTCGGGCGGCCACTCCGGCAGTGTTGGCGGTCCGATCGCCCCTCAGCTTTACTTCTGCCACCAGTGCGACCGTACGGTTTCCCTCACCCCCTCACCTACCTCCGATCTCGTTTGCCCTCTTTGCAGCGGCGGCTTCCTCGAAGAGATGGAAACCCCCAACCCAAACCCTAACCCTTTCCCCCCCAATCCTTTCTTCTCCTTCCCCTCCTCCGACGCCCCTCCCTTCGCCTCCAGCGGATTTCCCCTCCTCTTCTCCTCCTCCGCCTCCGGTCCCGGTCCCGGTCCCGCCCCTGCCAATCTTGCCGATGATCTCTCCTCCCTCTTCGGTGGCGCACCCCCACGCTCCTCACCCTTTCAGGACCCCGACGCCTTCAACCCCTTCGTCTTCCTCCAGAACTACTTGCAAACCCTAAGGGCAAATGGTGCCAATGTCCAGTTCGTGATCGATGGCAGCCCTGGCGGCGGCGGCGGGGACCCATCAGGTTTTCGTGTTCCCACCAATCTTAATCTCGGCGATTACTTCTTTGGCCCGGGCATCGAGCAATTGATCCAACAATTAGCCGAGAACGATCCAAACAGGTATGGCACCCCACCTGCCTCTAAATCCGCCATCGTAGCCTTGCCGGTTGTGAAAATCTCAGAGGAGTTGTTGGCTTCGGATTCGTCACAGTGCGCGGTGTGTAAGGACTCATTCGAGCTCGGTGAGGAGGCCAAACAGATGCCCTGTAAGCACTTATACCACTCGGATTGTATTCTGCCTTGGCTGGAATTGCATAACTCATGTCCTGTCTGTCGCCACGAGTTGCCCACTGATGATCCTGAATACGAGCAGAGGATCCGTGGGGACTCCGGAAATGGCAATCAAACTAATCAATCTGCGGCTCCTGGTGGGATTAATATTTCTATGGGCGGTGGTGGGAGTGGTAGTGGGTTTGGGTTGGGAATTGGCACGCCATCTCTAGACAATCCGAGTCCAAGTCCTCGAACGGTGGAGCGGAGGTTTACCATTTCCCTACCACGCTTTTTCGGGGCACTTGGTGGTCCGGCCGAGACTAGCAATACTGGGAGTGGAAACAATGAGGAGTCGAACTCAGGGAATAGGGGAAGGCATGACTCTGGATCGGAGGAGCCTAGGCAAGAAGATCTTGATTGAGCACAATTGGTATTGCACTTGTTACTTACCTAACACATTCATATATCTTTGTCTTCCATTTGGTTATTCTGACCTAACAAGCTTGAATGTGCCTGTCAAACTTTGTTATTTATATCCTTGACAAACAATGATCATTAGCTCCTTTATTTTTTCATCACTAGTTTAACGCATATTTTCATGAAAAATCATGTGAATTTGAAGTCTTAATTTGATAATACTTATTCGTAAGCCTTCTATGTGGCAAACTTGCAACTGGATTGTACCTTAGAAACATTGTTTTGCATGAGTTAATTGTAGCTAATCAATGTGGGATGAAACGACTGGGGGTCCTATAGTGTTAGGTAAAAGGAAGAAACTGTCGTAAGCAGTGGGTCATATTGGTTTCTCCAGAAGCAACGTGCAACCAGTGAGAAATGCTAGAAAATACATATTTAAACAACGACAAGGGTATGACTTCCACATTTGTGGTTAATCTACCATGACATAAAAGTTGAACGCCTATTGCGTATTAAAAAGATATCTTCATATAACAGTCCTGGTAGACCTCCATTCATTTAAAACTTCCAACAAGCCTCAACAATCTTATAAATTACCTTCTTTGAACTAGTAAAAGTCTATAATGCATACCTGAAGAACTCTGGAAATACACAGATGTGAATTGGGGATGCATATCTAATAATACTAAACCATATTGTATAGCACACATAAATGCTGCTGCGTTGGTTGATACTCATAATTATTTGTATTTTTTTTTATCCTATCGCCATACTGTGATATGGCTGATATCACCCATATCTCATGAGATGGTTGTAGGAGGTGACTTTAACGACATCTCTAGGATAATGTTTGATATCCTAGACAGTATGATATTTGTTCATAGCTGAGAGATCTATGAGGTGCATAAGCACCAATGCCACAACATACTAGGTTTATTATGTGTAAAGGCTAAGATCACCATCTGCGGTGTTCTAGGGTAATGTTGTCTAACTCTTGGAATAAACCTACTCTGTCCAGGAGTAAACCTTCCGTTCTTTTCTCGTGTCTTAATCTGGTGTACCTGGTCAGGGTAGTCATAGATCACCATCCCAATCATGTATGATTATGGATCTATAGCAGTGACCTTAGTCTCTAGATTTGAGAATATGTGACTCATCCTTCCTGATTTATTTCACAAGATCAAGTTGTTCTGAGTTTTTTCTATTTTATGTATCCAGCTTTTGAAGGTTACTCTCAAAAAGTGGAGAAGAGATGGGGTTGGATGTATAGGTGGGTCGGAGTGCTTTATAAATTTCAGGCAGTAATTTGGCTATAAGCTAGTGGGACAGTAGTTATTCCGCTCATATTCCGCTTCCTAAATGTGGAAGTTAGGAGATACAAATTCTAAGCAGTAAGTTGACTATAAGCTATTGGGGAAGTAGTTATTCTGCTTGTTTTCCAATTTTCTAAATATGACTGTTATGACTTGCGAATTCTTAGGTTTGTCAGACTCTTGAATTGTTGGAGGCATCAGATTTTTGATAGGAGCATACTTGTATCTTTAGTTAAATTGTAATACTCATAATTCTCTTGTTGCTATCAGAATCACCTGAAGTTGTGTGCTGATGAGATTTTTGCATTGTGTTCCATCCATTCAAAAGAGTTGGACCATACAAAAATCTATGCTGTTTTGTTTGTATCAGTATTGGATAGTATGAGTATTTCTATCCATTCAAATCAGATTTTAATGTTTATTTTTCTTTTCCATTCAAATCTAGGCTGTCTTGTTTGTATTAGTATTGGATCATATGAACGAGGTTCTTTTGTTTTAGTATACTGAAACTTGAGGAAATCAATATGGATCCTTGGTTGGATTATTTCGAGTGCATGTTTGACTATATTTCCAGCAGCATTTATGTGCATGATTCATTTAGTTTATGAAGCAAGTCTTTAACATAGCTTTATGTTATAAGTTCCAAGACTTTTGGGATTGCTTGGTGTCTAGGATTGAATTGGAATGGATAACTCATAAAATTCAAGGTATATTGAAGGTTGGTGTATGATTTTTCAGTTTTAGGGGATTACAAGTGGAAGATTAGACATAAGGAAACTTGTCCCTTCTAGTCCTTTCATTTGGGGGGATTGGATCCATCTTCTACTTTTTAATTGGACACAGTTTTTCCATATCTTCCTTCAAAATATATTGAATACTGTGAAATATTCAGTCCTAGACACCAAAAGAGTCCTTAGTGCTCCTTTTTTTCTGGTTTGCCATGTGGCGTCGTGTTCGGTTTTGAATTTATGTGCTCTCAATGTTATCCCTCTCTCTCTCTCTCTCTCTCTCTCTCTCTCTCGCTCGCTCTGATATTCTAATTTTATTAAGTTTTCAATTAAATGGTTGCTTTGTCTCTTTTTGGTAGGTACACTTGGCAGATTGGATATGCAACCAATTGTTGAACAAAGAGAAATATCTTACACATTAACAGTTAGTGACAGTTGTTTTTATCTAAATATTTTGTCCTGATAATCATAGGTAAATGTCCATCGTTATTTTTCATTGTTGTGAATTCTTTTATAGATTCACCATCAATTTATGAGAATTTTATGTGCATGATCCGTGTTGTCGAGTGTCGTGTAATTTTATTTTATTTTTTAAAACTTTGGTACTATGGTAATTTTGGGGATATGTCTGTAATGAGGCGTTGTCTTTCTTTCTTAATTGGCTTATATTGTAGTGTAGCTGTGAAATGGTTTTGACATTGTATCTCAGATTCTATATATTTGTTATTGTCACGCCCACCCCAGCCCCATCCAAATTGTGATTAGGCGCCCTGACCACGGAGCTTATGGCCGTAATCGTGAATCCCTTTAGTGGTGATCAACTTGGGATCCTCCTGTGCAGCCCATCCAGACCGTTGAAATTTGATCCAACGGCTCCAAACATGGGGTCCCTCTAAAAGTTATAATAATTGCAGTTGTTGGATCAAGTTTGAACGGCTTGGATGGGCTGCTTATGAGGATCCCCATCCTGAGCTCAGGAGAGGATCCAGTTCCGATGAACTTGACCGCCAGTATGTAGTGAGTAGAAATGGAGATTGGTGTTGCCATGGCCGTGTTATTTGACCGTGTATCAAGAATTTAATAGCCAAAAATCACATTGTGTCTGATACCTTGGACCCTAGGTGGCATTTTGGAGCCAACTTGACCCAACCCACCCATTAAAATCAACATTTGGCTGGATGATTAATGGGTTGGGTCGTTAACGGATGGACCCGTTAATCACATGTTATTTTACGGGTCATTTTGAGTCTACCTATAGACCCGCTAACCACCCTTTAACTAAGGGTGTTTGTGTAATTTTAATAAAAAACCTAATCCAGTTTTCTCTCTTGTGCATTACCACCAATGTATTAAAAGCGTGAGGTGTGGACGAGCCGTCCAAGGGATAGCCTAACCTAGGCGTGAGGCGAAGCCTCACGAGACCTAATTTTTTTAATATAAACACTAAGCATACACATATATTACATTAAAAAAGAAGAAGATTATTAATCAATAATCATTCTGAGCACACACATATATTATAAATACATATACACACATATATATATACATATATTATATTATATATATATATATATAATAGTGGATGAAAAGCACAATGAACATACATATAACAATGCACCCAGATAGCACACACATCCATTATATAAAAAAATAAAAATAAGAAAAAGAAAAGGCAGAGAGATGATAGTGCAAGGAAGAGGTATGAGGCTGTTAAAACCTACCCAAAATTTGGGTTTGGGAGTATATAAATAAAATTAAAAAAAAAAATATATCCCCTGAGGCGCGCCTTCCTGTGCCTTCCTCCCACTCCCTCAAAACAGAGGCGGCAACCCTCAAGCCCAGCCTCACAGGGCGCCTAGGCGCGCCCTGAGGTGAGCCTTTTAAACACTGTTCTAAAAATCCCCGCCTAGGCGCTAGGCGGCTGGCCACCGCCCCGATTAATGCCTAGGCGTTTGAAAATTAAGAAATGACGCCTAGACCTGCTGAGGCACCGCCTAGACCCGCCTAAACACTCGTCTAGGTCCCAACTCACGTAGACAGAAAATAGATAACTTTTATTTTGCATTTTATTTTTGTTCCAATAAATTGTAAGAGACTTGTTGCATACTTAAATGAACACACATTATATCCTTATTTCACATGTTTTCATTATGTTCCAATACTTCATAATATATATGCATTCTATTTTGTAGTTTATGATGAAATTATATATATTTCAAGTATAAGCAGATACTTATTTACACTAAATATGATAGATTTACTTAAACGCTTAGGCTAGCCGCCTAGGCGCTAGGCGATAGCCCGCCGTCCGACTAGCGCCTAGCGACTTAACCTTGCTTTTAAAACATTGATTACCACACAACCTTTTGCCTTGTTTGCATTCTTCCAACTTCAAATACTATACAAACTCTCTCTCTCTCTAGACTGTGTAAAACTTTGCATATAAATTTACCAGACAGCCATCTCTTCTGCAAAATATATTTTCCAAGCCAATGATTGATCCTCATAGATATCAAATCATTTTGGTTTCATATTCTGTATAAAATAGTAGCTTGATTAATATTAAAATCACTGTTCTAAAAATCCCCGTCTAGCGCCGCCTAGGCCCTGCCTAGGCGCTAGGCGGTTGGCCACCACCCCGATTAATGCCTAGGCGTTTGAAAATTAAGAAAGGGCTCCTAGACCTGTTGAGGTGCCCACCTAGACTTGTTGAGGTGCCCACCTAGACCGCCTAGGCACCCGCCTAGCCCGCCTAGACCCGCCTAAGTTGCGACTCACTTAGATAGAAAATAGATAACTTTCATTTTACATTTTATTTTTTCCAATAAATTGTAAGAGACTTGCTGAATACTTAAATAAATACACATTATATGCATGTTCTCCATGTTTTCATTATGTTCCAATACCTTCTAATATATATGTCATTCTATTTTGTAGTTTATAATAAAATTATATATATTTTAAGTATAAATAGACATTAATTTACACGAAATATAATAGATTTACTTAAATCCGCCTAATCCGCCTAGGCGCCCGCCTTGTCCCCGCCTAGCCGCCTAGGCGCTAGGCCCCAGCTCGCCGCCCGACTAGCGCCTAACGTCTTTTAGAACCTTGATTAAAATGGAGAAGACAAGATTATAGCAACATTTCCAATTGATTTTAGGGCATGTTTACTTACAAGAAACATGAATTGAAATCATTTTGATTCATGAGTTCATCGCGGTTACAAAAATATGGGTACGGAAATTATTTTATTCTTTAACTTTCTCATGCGTTTACTTACACGTAAAGATTAGAAAAGTGCAAGTTTTTAACAAATACCAAAAAATAAGGAATTGGATTGACTAGGAGAGATTGGTTGTTTAGATTTTCTTTTCTTACTTGTCCTACTTTTAAGCTTTCCCATTCATTTCTTTTCCAATTTTTGTTAAGTAAACATGCCGTTGCTACTACATAATGGATAACCCTTTTAATTCGAAGCTTAAATTCAATTTTCTGTCAATTTAAGTCATGTTACTTGCATGTGATACACATTGGAGGGTAGCTTAGTAATTTTACATAAAGAAAATAGTGTGTGAAGCTAACTTTGGAGGGTAAATAAGACGTTAGATTCACAATCTATATTAAATGTTAAGGGCTTATAGGTGAGAAAAGAACAATATTACATTCTAAAGTGTGTTAAGTCACTTAATTGACGATATATATATAGGAATCATTTCACAAGAGGGATCCCCATTTTTCTAAAAAAATGGGGACACCCTCTTGACCGTTGGATTTGACTTTAATGAAATTGTGTGGTTGAGATTGTGTGGCCTGTGTTTTAATCTCAACCACACAATTTCATTAAAGCCAATCCAACGGTCAAGAGGGTGTCCCCATTTTTTTAGAAAAATGGGGATCCCTCTTGGTAAGGGGCTATATATATATATATATGAGATAAGATCAAGGGACAAATATTTTTACAAATAATTGTACACTATTTTAAAGCCTTTTGATTACATGACATCCAATGGTTCTTATTTATTCATTAAATGACATGGATGCTTATGTGGATTTTAACTAATATTAAAGATAAAATAAAACTGAAAAAAAAAACAACATAAAATTTGAAAAATTAAAACTAAAAATATTTGACCTTTTATCCTATATATGTTAGGATAAGATACTAACTTATTGTGATGAAGTTGAGTCGTGTGAGGTAGGTCTATATCACGGAGAATGATTATCTCTTCTTTTAATCTCTCTCCTCATTTCCTCTCTCTTATTTGAACGGTTACGATTTAAGTTACGTCAACATCTTGTATTAATTTTTTTATAAAGACAAAAAATAAAGTGTGAGAAGAGAGA
Source organism: Cotoneaster glaucophyllus (assembly GCA_036320875.1). Classification (NCBI taxonomy): domain Eukaryota; kingdom Viridiplantae; phylum Streptophyta; class Magnoliopsida; order Rosales; family Rosaceae; genus Cotoneaster; species Cotoneaster glaucophyllus. The sequence goes on along the minus strand of CM070065.1, from coordinate 28,332,823 downwards.
AGAAAATGGCATGAAAATATAAAAGGAGATGAGAGAATACTATTCTCTATCACATGCATAAATCAAATAGTTCAACATTGTCCCTCTTTTTCTCCTCCACCTCATGCCCCGTTGTACTCTTCTCAAAAATGGAAAAAAATAAAAAAAATTGGCAGGAAATAATACAACAATCCCTAAAATGGGCAACTAGGAAATAATTTTTTATTTTTTATTTTTAAAAAAAACTCCAAATACAAGTAGGGTGAAGCAAGTCCATCCGGGCTGGATGGGCTGCTCATGAGGGTCCCATTGAGAGTTGGTTTTGTGGAGCCAAAAATAATCATAAGGCGACATGTGAATTTTTGGATTAAAAAAGGGCAAAAATACCCTTAAGGCATATCGGGATTCCTACACACGAGCAGCGGGCAATCATCCCTCAACCAAGTCAAAAGTGTCCAAAATAGGTAACCATTCAAAACCTATTTCATCCATCCTCATCAAATCTTCTCCACAAGGTAACTCCTAAATCTTCACTTTTTATTATATTAATTAGCTAGTCAATTAGGCAATTATTCTATTAATTGGCTAATTAATTAGTTAATTATTCAATTATTCCTAATTAAACACAAATCAAGAACCTAGCCCACAAAAAGAGCCAAGTGGCCGGTCCTCTCTCACCCAAGGAGGCTGGCCACACCCCTATAAAAAGCCCTCTCATTCTCTCAAAAACTTAATTTCAACTCTCTTGCAAAATTTTCTAAATTCTCCAAACATTTTTCTCTCAAAATTCTAACATCAGAGGTTCTTCGGCCAAACCCCCCCCCCCCATTCATGAGGCTCTTGGCCTTGACCTAAGGTGTTAATTGTTTTGTAGGTGCAATTTTGTCCAAGAAGGAGAATGCGGAAATTTGCATCCACATGTTGATTCCTTAACCGTTGATAAACATGCTCGTTGTTATTGGTGACACATTATTTAGTTTGACAATTGTCTCCAAATTTAGTCACCCTAGCATTACCCTAGGCTAAAATAGAACCCTCCATTAATTGTTAGTACGTGATGCTTCATGTGAGGCTAATTTTATCTTTTTAGTCTCACATGCGAGCTTAATGTGCTAACAATTAACGAAAATTAACGGAATTTTCAATTTTAAGCTTAAAATACTAAAAGATTTCTCTACAAGATTTAAATCCTAGTTTTTTTTTTCAATAAAAATTATTTTTCAACTACTGTATCACCACATAAATCTGCTCCAGAATAGTGCCCTATTAAACCAATCAAAACCAGGAATTGCAGGAATGAAGAAAAGAGATAGAAAACGAAAGAAGACCAGATAGGTGATTCACCAATAATCTAATTAGGCATAAAAATAAAATGAAAAAATGATTGAGTGTTACTGCTGCTGAGCCTGAGAGATGTGTCGGTAGTCGGTTTGGCTTCTCCCTCTCTCTCTTGTCCGCTGTCCTCCTCAAGTCCTCAACTCAACTCAACTCAGCTCAGCTCTGTCATTCCGCGTCAAAGGAAAATACAATATTATTATTATTATTATTATTATTCATAGTTGGTTTCCTGTTAATGTTTAAAAAATAAAATAAAATAAAATGTAAATGCTGCCTGCCTGCCTGATGCTTCTTCTCCAGCATCACCGTCACCGTACAAGAAGAAGAAAAAGGCGAAGTATTTGACTTTTTTGTGGACTCCATTTTTGTTTACAATTTAATATTATTTTTATTCTTTCTCTTGTATTACTGTATGGATCTGGTTTTGTGTCGGTTTGCTTTCTGAAAAACTCTCTACCCCCAAGTCCCAGCCAAGAGATTGGATTTGGATTGGATTTGAGGCATTCGGCACTCGGCATTCGGCTCTCGGCCACAGCTGCCAAGGGACGAGAGATCGGAGAAGAAGAGGCATATCAATTATGTCTCCTTCCAATACAAGGTCGGCCGAGAATAATGGAGGAGGAGGCGGCGGCGGCAAGAATTACATAGAGCACCAAGTCTCAAAGATGGACACACTCGCCGGCGTTGCCATCAAATACGGTGTCGAGGTTTCCAATTTTTCTCTGAGATACCTTTTTTAATTAGCTTCCTGCCCTGCCTGCGCATTGTTCCTAGTTACTTTTAGTACTAGTCTTAATTGCTAAAAATTGGTATGGAATTGATAAATGGTAAACACTAACCAGGTGGGTGACATTAAAAGGATGAATGGGTTTGCTACGGATCTTCAAATGTTCGCTTTGAACACCTTGAAAATACCTTTGCCCGGAAGACATCCTCCCTCTATTCCTTCTCCAACCACAACCACATCCACAAGGTAACATCTTCTCATTTCTCTCATTCCGATTTCCAACAATTTATAACATGAAAGAGAAGAGATATCATCTTTTTAATATGACTCTTGACTCTTGACTCTTGATCTGAATCCTACATTTTTACATGCTACTTGTTACGTCTCTATGTTCGGAATACCTTTGCAACCGTAGGTTTATTATTCCTGAAAACTTTGATGTTAGGGTTCCTTCCTTAAGACTCTCGATCGTTTATAACAAGGTTGAAGCATTTCTTCTTAAGTTATGACGTTTTCTTTACCAAGTTTCATGTCGGAATGGATGCTCAAGTGCCTCTTAGTCTCTCTCTCTCTCTCTCTCTCTCTCTCTCTCTCTCTCTATATATATATATATATATAGCTGCCGCTTTACATAAAGCTGATCATCTGTATAACTTATTGCAGAGAAAACGACATTGAAAAATCCACCCCATGTCTTGGCCAATCTATTGTGCTAGAACCATTCTGCTCTTCTGTGGGTTCAAAACCTCCCAATGAGAAGAAGGCCACTACGGCAATGAGCACTTTACAGAAATACTATGGTCTAACATCTCCAAACTTGAAGGGAAAAGCGGAAGGCACCGAGATGGCTGTCTACAGAAGTCGAAGTTCTGAATCCTTTGATCAAAGTGCGGTATCACCATTGTCTGACCCTCTAAGTCACCCTAAGAAGTCCAGACATTCTTCCATTGATCTGTTGTCGGAGAATGGTGCAATGGCTGATTACCTTGCAGCAGAACTTGGAGATGGGCAGGGTGAGAAATCTGATGACAAATCAGTCCGAAGGCGTCAGAAAGCTGAAGTTGATAATGGGGCTGTCACACCTGAAAGGTTGTTGAAAGGGGAAAACAGTGGTGGGACCAGAGCTTCAACAGGAAATGGTTTAGCCATGAGGCAGAAGTCATCGAGCCGAGCATCGCTGCCATCTGATTCGGAGTCAGGATGGTTGAACTCTATTCCGGTGGGCATGGGGGATTCTATCACTGTCATGACAGACGAAATGGCTGTGGTTCAGAAGTCATCAAGCACACCCAGCTTAAAAGACCAAGACAGTAATAACACAGCATCAATTTGGCCAACTTCAAGGTGGAGCTTGACACAAGACATTCAAGCTCTGTCAAGTGCAACGATGGCCAGACCAATCTTTGATGGCTTACCAAAGCCAATAACTGGCCGCTGGAAAACTGCCCTTGATTAGAGAAATTCATTAGCACTACACTCGATCCAGTTGGCTGAAAATTTCTCAGCTACAGATTCCGCCAAAGGCATACATATTCTAGAGCTGGTGCAGTATTATAATTCGAGGGGGAGAAATATACTTGAGAAGGAGAGGATAGAAGGAAAATAAAGTGAATAAGATATGACATGCAGCACTATGTTTATAACAGCATATAAAGTGTGAAACAGTAGATGCCATGCCGCAGCTTGAGAAATGGAGATGGTATTGGTATATGGCCAAATTATTTATTGTTTTGTTCTTGTTTGCTGTCATGTGTTAGTTTGTAGTTTGTATCGAAAAATAGGAATCTGGCTTCTTGTATTGGGTCATGTTATATGTTACTCGTTCTATAATGTATGTGAGGCTGTGCATTACAGCAGAATTGTTTGTTGCTTATTGGCAATGTAGATTGAATTCGTTAGCACAACACCCTCTTCTACTTCATCTGTTGCATCTTCTATTGGTGGTTTGTGCTCACTGGCTTGCATTGACACTCTCAGTAAGAAGCAACTCTGCCTCCACCCACCACTCCAGGCTCCAGCCCATGTCTCTGGCCTCCTGCTCGGGCTCCGACCGACGGTGTTTTGCACATTTGAGGGCGGAGACAATTGAATTCAATGAGCTTAGGAAGCAAACCAATTGTTATCAGAAACACTTGATGCAAACATTTGGTTGTGATTTTTTTTTTTTCCTTTTCTTTTCGAACTTTCAACCGCGAAAACAATCTAACAGATTGCATTTGGATTAAAAAACAACATTACTGAAATTCTTCAGCATCATATATCAATTCTCAATTGACGAAAACCAACATCGACAAATTACTCATATCACAAGGATTGTGGGGCATTACAATTCTTGTTTTATCACTCACAAAACCAAAACCTAATTCATTAGTCCCTTCTCCTTCTAACAAACACCTAAGCGCATTACAAAACATCGTCACACATCCACAATATTACTGATCAGACGGTGTTTCTTTTAAGGCCTGAAGAAGAAGGTGAGGGGTGATGGTCGTGACCGTGATCGTGGTCGTGGCGGTGATGGTGTTCGTCATCGTCGCTGTCGTCCTCGTCGAAGGGCTTCTGCTTGTGGAAGATGCAGCACTTTTTGGAGCTCTTCTTCTGCATGAACTCGTTGTCCACCGTCCCTTCCTTCCACGACACCTGCTTCTTCTTCTTCCGATTCAGCCTCAGCACCACACCTTCCGATTGCGACGACGATGCGCCCGCGTTCTCAAGGGTGATGGTCGTCGTCAAGCTCCCGCTCGTCGTTGGTGCTGTTCTGCCTCTACCTCTGCCGCCACCGCCGCTCATGCTTCAATCGCAAATCGAAATCAATCGTCAATCGCAAACGCGTTTGGCCTGGTTCACTCGGTACCAGGTCTTATTTTGCCTCCCTTTCCCATTTTTTTTCTTCGTTTCTTTTCTTTTTTCTTTCTTCTCTAATTTATTTAGATTAGAGTTATAGACACCTTTGACCGTTCTAACCGCTCACCAACATTTGCTTGCTTCTTCCTCCTACTTGTTCCTTTTCATTTTGCGTAAATTATATTTCATGCGAACTTGTATACGGAATTAGATCCTCTCCGGATTTCCTAAAAAATCAATGAATATTAACCGTTTATCACAGATCGTGTGATCACAATTAAATGTTTTTTATATTTTCAAAAGTAAAGTAGTCTCGTTTTGCCTAAAAAAAATAAAAATGAAAAAATTGTGATTGCATGATCTTTGATAAACGGTTAATATTCATTGATCTTCGGGATCCCTAGTGAGAGAATCCGGAGAGAATTTAATTCCCTTGGATACAAGTTGATTTGAATGATCATTTGATATTGCTTAATTTTGTTAACTAATTCTTGTACTTACTGTACTGATCGATGTCGATCAGGCTTTAGAAATGAACACCCGAAGGATGAAACGAAGAGTATGGGAATCGTTACAATCCATGGCGAACGTCCTTTGAAGGAAACTTGTTTGTACCATACTTGACCAATCCCGAAACTACCAAGCACCGGTCAACATTATACCGCCAAAGATCCCGAAACTACTAAGGACCGGTCAACGTTATACCGTCAAGGATCCAGAAGAGTTTCCCTCCAACCTGGAAGCCAATCACTACACGACACGTGTCAAGATCAGAAGCCAATCAGAGCGCGACACGTGTCGACATCAAGAACCAATCACAAGATGACACATGTCAATGTAACAAAGCTACAAGCTTTTCTATAAATAGGGTGCATTCCCCCACAACATTTCCTAATGTCATTGTATTGAGCAAATCACTAGAACTCACTAAATTGAGAGCTTGAGCCTATGTACTTGAGAGCTTGAACCTGTGTACTTGTGAAGACCCTTCACTATTAATACGAACTCCTCTGCTCCGTGGACGTAGCCAACCTTGGGCGAACCACGTACATCTTGTGTTTGCTTCCCTGCCACTGTCCATTTACATACTTATACACATCAGTGACCGGAGCAATCTAGCGAAGGTCACAATCTTTAAACTTTCTGTTGAACCAAAGTCCTTGCTGATTTTGTGCATCAACATTTGGCGCCGTCTGTGGGAAAAGACACTTATTCCTACTCTCTCCAGCTTTGTCAAGCTGGTTTCCACCATTCGTACACTTTCTTTTGACCAGGCATCCCTCTCCAACATGGGAAGCGAAGGAAGCCACAGCACCCAGAACGACACCCCTCTCGCACCTAATGCGAAGCAACAAAAGAAGGAACGAAAAAGACTTGCTCTTCAAGCTAAAATCGAAGAGCTGGAGGCTCAGAACAACAAGACAGCGATGAAGAATGAAGTCCTCCAAGAGCAGTATGAGAAGCTCTTCGAAATGCTCCACGAAGCTAGGCATGCTCAAACACATGAGCCCATTGCCCCTGTGGAAGTCAACCATCATCTGGGTACCCCCCAACCCGGAGGGTCACCAGCCTCCAACATGGATATGCTTGGCCAGGAGCATGTTGCTCATCAATATGTCGATCAACACGAGACTTCTCTCAACCCAGCCGCTTCAACCCGAAGCAAGAGAAGTGGAGGCAGACATCTCCTTACAGAAGGAGTGGAAGGATCAAAAGCTGTTTATCGCGACTGCCGAGACTTCCTGAGGCAACGTCGAGAGAACCCCATCCATATAGGATCAAAGATCAATGACCCAAGGGTTTCTGAAAGACTTGGTCCCCTGCCTCGACCTAGACCAATCGTCAGACCAGGGAATGAACGGCGAGTCCTAGAGGAACATGAAGGTATTGGGGACTCGGAAGTGTTCCGACAGACACACCCTGGAAGCCAATACGGTGAGTCCAAGAAAAAATCACATGCCCTCGACCAAACTTCCCTACTTCCAAGAGGCGATGGACATCTACGAAAAAAGATCCCAACAGTCCATGACTCCACTCAGGACCCCCTTGTCCTGCAACTCCTTGAGGAAGTGAACAAGTTAAAGGCCGAACGTCAAGCTGAGATACCTGATTGGAACCAACCCAGGCCTGGTCCTCTTACAAGAAGGATCCTCAACACCCCTCTCCAGGCAAAGACCAAGCAGAAGCTCGGCTTACAACTATATACCGGAAGAGAAGATCCGATTGAACACCTTAACCTCTTTGAATCCACCATGGCATACCGGATGCACACCGACGAAGAGCGATGCCTTCTCTTCCCCTCCACCCTCTCTGGTGGAGCTCTAAACTGGTATTGCCGTCTTCAACCTGAGACGGTAGACTCGTTTGAGGAACTAAGGAAACTGTTTGTCTCCCAACATATCTTCCAGACCGACCGTTTACATTCAGCAGATGACTTGTACACTATTTGTCAGAAGCCGGACGAGTCACTACGAGAGTATGCCGGCCGTTTCAGCCATGAATATTCTCGATGCGCGGAGGCGGATGACAAGACCGCCCTCAAAGCTTTCACGACAGGCCTGCGTGACTGTTTCTTCAAGTACATGATCAATGCCAACACTTGGAAAACCTACTCTGAGGTAATGGCGCAAGCCTACAACCATGCATCCGCCGAAGCAAGGACATACCAAGGGAAACCCCCTACGACTATTCCCTATCAACAAGTAGGAAGTGGGAACCAGGCCCAACCAAGTGGCCAGACCTCAACCTTCCAAACGGTTGCGGCACCTCCCCACGCCGTACCCAACGCTTCACCAAGGCAACCTGCCTACCAATCTCAAGGCAAGAGGAAGAATTTCCATCCTCAACAATCTCATTTCAACAAGAAGAGTAAGGGACACTATCATGATAACCAGGGATATCGCTACAATAATACCCACCCTCAGACGGTGAATGCAGTAGGGCAAGCACGGGTCAAGACAGGCCCTACCCCAAGGTATGAGACATACACATCTTTGAATACCACATACGCGGCCATTTACCCAAGCATAGCTCACTTGATACCAAAGCCGAAGCCAAGGCAGCCAGATTATAAGTCAACAAAGAACACAGGTGTATTTTGCTGCTACCACGAGTATAACGGCCATGACAGTGAGAAGTGTATCATCCTCAAGGACCATACTGAAGCTTTGGCACGCGAAGGGAAAATTGATCAATTCCTCCTCCACCCCCAAAGAGATAACCGTAACCAGCGCCAGGTGAATGTGATATATTCTATAAGTGGTGGCACACCCCTATCTGGATGTTCGAATAGGGCCATGAAAAACAATGAGCGAACCCTAAAGCCTGGCCATCAAGTGTTTCATGTGGAAGACGTCAGAGGAGGTAAGCATCAAAAACCTGACTGGGATCCAATATGCTTCTACCCTGAAGAAGAAAGAGGTATCATCTACCCTCACAACGACCCCCTGATCATAGAAGCTCACATAGCCAATTTTGATGTGCGACGGATCTTAGTAGACACTGGCGCTTCAGTCAATATCATGTTCGCCGGAGCCTTCAAGGCACTTAATGTAGCCGAACACTTGCTTGATCGCTCAATTTCTCCTCTGATAAGCTTCTCCGGTGATATCGTACAGCCTTTAGGGAGCATACACCTGCCACTCACCATTGGTACCGGTCCTTACACAGCGACCATCACCACTAACTTCTTGGTGGTCGACTGCCCAACGGCATACAACGTCATCTTTGGGCGCACAGGCATTAATGATCTCAAGGCCATGGTATCCACACATATGTTGCTGATGAAGTTTCCAACCCCCTCGGGCAATGGTTACATCAGAGGAGATCAACTTAGTGCACGATCATGTTATAACACTTCAGTTAAGCAACAACGCTTAACTATGCCTAAGGAGACTCTCTCTATACATGGTCATGGCACAGAGACCAACCCAAACGAAGCCAACTCGGACCTTCGTGATGACAACGGTCAACCCGACGACCCTCGAGACGACTCCTTCACCCAGCAAGCACAACCAGCTGAAGAGTTGGAGAAGGTCCCTATCTCCAAAGACCATCCAGATCGCATGGTGAAAATTGGCACTACCTTGTCACCACCTCTTCGGTTAGCATTAATCTCTTTTTTACAAGAGAACGCTGAGGTCTTCGCCTGGTCTTACAAAGACATGCCGGGCATCTCTCTCGATATCATCTGTCACCGTTTGAGTATTGATCCCAAGACCAAGCCAGTAAGACAGAAGCGAAGATCTTATGACGCCGAACGATACGAGGCAATGCGAGCAGAAGTTGAAAAACTCAAAGATATAGGCTTCGTCCGAGAGGTCAATTACCCAACATGGGTAGCAAATGTCGTCCTGGTTAAGAAGAATCCGACTAAGGAAAGTCTCCTGCTCCAAAAGGTCTTATGGAGAATGTGTGTCGACTACACCGACCTAAACAAAGCATGCCCGAAGGATAGCTTCCCCCTTCCTCTCATTGATAGGCTTATAGACTCTACGGCAGGGTGTGAACTCCTAAGCTTCATGGATGCTTACTCAGGATACAACCAGATCCTCATGAACCCTCCGGACCAAGAACACACAGCCTTCACTACTGACAGGGGACTGTATTGTTATAAAGTCATGCCCTTTGGCCTAAAGAATGCAGGAGCGACTTATCAAAGACTAGTAAATTCAATGTTCGCCGAACAAATTGGGAAGAGCATGGAAGTTTATGTTGACGACATGCTAGTCAAGAGCAAACAGGCTGACCAACACATCACTAACCTCTCTGAGACTTTCGCTATTTTGAAAAAATATCGAATGAGGCTAAACCCCAACAAGTGTGCCTTCGGCGTAGGCTCTGGCAAATTCTTGGGCTTCATGATTAGCCAACGAGGCATTGAAGCTAACCCCGAGAAGATCAAAGCAATTCTCGACATGAAAGAGCCAGTAACTTCAAAAGACATCCAGAGCCTTACCGGTAAGGTAGCAGCTTTGACCAGGTTCATCTCTAAGGCCACAGACAGATGTACTCCTTTCTTCAAAGCACTAAAGGGAAAAAAGAAGTACATTACGTGGACTGATGAATGTGCCGAGGCATTCAAGAACCTCAAGGAGTACATGAGCAAAGCCCCACTACTCTCCAAACCCGAAGTTGGTGACACTCTCATCGTCTATCTATCAGTATCAGCTTCAGCAGTAAGTTCTGTTCTCATTCGAAAGGATGGTAATGTAGAACGACCCGTCTACTATGCTAGCAAAGCCTTACAAGACGCGGAGACACGTTATTCTGATATTGAGAAATTGGCTCTGGCATTAGTCATGACTGCTCGAAAACTTCGCCCTTACTTTCAAGCACACTCCATTATCGTGCTTACCAACCATCCTTTACGACAAATACTCCAGAGTCCGGACACTTCGGGACGAATGATCAAGTGGGCAATAGCGTTGGGTGAGTTTGACATCTCCTACCAACCAAAACCAGCTGAGAAGGGACAAGCAGTGGCAGACTTCATCGCCGAATTCACATATCATGTTGACACGGCTCCTGCACCTAAAGCAATGACTTTGCCACCCTCGGAGACTCAGAAAATAGAACCAACAGCCCCAACATGGAGCTTGTACGTTGACGGTTCATCCAACCAACAGGGCTGTGGAGCAGGTCTAGTCCTTACTACCCCTGACAAAGTGGCAATGGAGTATGCTCTTCGTTTCAAATTCAAGGCGTCGAACAACGAGGCCGAATATGAAGCCCTTCTAGCAGGATTACGTTTGGCAAAACACCTTGGAGCCAAACAAATTGATATCTTCAGTGACTCCCAATTGGTAGTTAACCAGGTCAGCAACAACTTTGATGCCAAAGATAGTTCCATGGCAGCATATCTTGCGCAAACACAACTTTTGCTCAAGAACTTCCACTACCAAATCACCCAAATCCCTCGAGCGGCAAACAGTCATGCAGACGCCTTGGCTCGACTCGCCTCAGCAGTGGAGGATAAGATCGGAAGAAAGATTCATGTCGAGCTATTGGCAACGCCAAGCACCATGGTCGCGGAGGTGTGCAACTTACAACAAGGGGATAGTTGGATCACCCCGATTTATAACTTCCTTGCTCATGGCACCCTCCCAAGTGACAAAATCCAGGCTAAACAAATTCGGTACAAGTCTGCCCGCTACTTGATCATCAATGATCGACTGTACAAGCGAGGGTTTAGCTTGCCATACCTAAGATGTCTTACGCCTGCAGAGGCAGAGATTGCCCTTCGAGAAATACATGAGGGAGTTTGTGGAGATCATGCTGGATCCCGATCTCTAGCACATAAGGCTTTTCGTCAAGGATATTACTGGCCAACACTCCACCGAGATGCCATCAAAGTATCTCGTTCATGCGACAAATGTCAACGCTATGCGGCCATTCCTCATTCCCCTCCTGAACCTCTCACCCCCATGGTCAGCCCTTGGCCCTTCGCCCAGTGGGGACTGGATTTGATCGGCCCAATGCCGGCAGGGAAGGGTAAAGTCTGCTATGCAGTTGTTGCAGTTGACTATTTCACAAAATGGGCCGAGGTAGAACCCTTGGCAACCATTACCGAGGCAAAAATAGAGGACTTTGTATGGAAGAACATCATCTGCAGATTCGGCATTCCCAACGCTATAGTCACTGACAATGGGCGACAGTTTGACAACAAGAAGTTCAAGATGTTTTGTTCTAAGTTCAACATCAACTTGTGCTTTGCCTCCCCAGCTCATCCCCAGTCCAATGGACAAGTTGAAGCCATAAACAAAATAATCAAGCGCACTTTGAAAACCAGCTTGGATAAGGCTAAAGGCTGTTGGCCAGAATTTGTACCCCAAGTTCTTTGGTCATACCGCACTTCATATCGAACTTCAACGGGAGAAACTCCATTCTCACTTGCCTTTGGTACAGAGGCAGTTGTCCCAGTTGAACTCGAGCAAGCAACATACAGAGTCCAGAGCTACCTGCAAAGTGGGAATGACGAACAGCTCACCCTCAACTTAGATTTAGTTGAGGAACACAGAGATCAGGCCCACTTGAGAAATGTCGCTTACAAGCAGCGCATCTCCAATTACTATGACTCCAGGGTCAAGCCTCGCTCATTCAAAATAGGGGATTGGGTACTAAAGAAAAGACTACTATGCGACAGAGTCCCCAGCGAAGGCACACTCAGTCCAAACTGGGATGGACCGTTTGAAGTCATCGGCATCAGTCGCCCTGGCTCCTACAAACTCAGAAGCTCCGATGGCAAGACCCTTGGCCACCCATGGAACGCTGATCACCTGAAATACTATTACAAGTAAACTCACAGTGTACAAGTGTTGGGTTATAAGCCGTTCGGCATCCTATGTAATAAAGACCAATTGGCAATGAATTCAATAAAGAGGTGATTTAGCCAACTCGGCCCCTCACTCATTTACATTCCTAACAAATAAACACTCAAGTGTCGAAACTTCAACGCGAATGTTTCTAACATGAAATAAATTCTAAGTATGTGTCAACAAGACCATACAAACAAATGAACAACCAAACCATGGGTTATATCCAAACAATGGACCTATCAAAACATGGACAAAGATCCATAAACAAAAAAAAAAACTCTCAAGCTTATAACAGGGCACATGCCATGCAAGCAACAAATTAGTACATCTGAAACACACAAGGGAGGGCATCACTGATCATCCTCATCCGAGGTCGAACCCCGGACGATATCACTCTGCGTCCCACCACCATCCTCCGCATCTTCAAGATCATCCTCACCCCGCTGAGTCTGCTCATCAACACTAGCCTCATCACCGGATTCCTCTTCACTGCTGGGGTCAACCTCAAGGACGAAGGTTTTACCCTGTTGGCGATATTCATTTATCTCCTTACGGTATTTTCGAAGAACACTTCCATTATCATAACGATCAAGGACGGCCATCCACTTCCTTTTCTCAAAGTGAACTTCACGAGTGCAATGAGGCTTAATGGCAAGGTGAAAGGCAGGGGAACCTAAGTATTCCTGCACAGCAGCCTCCTTTTCGACAGGAATACTCTTCTTCAACTCAGAAACCTCCTCCTTAATCTTGGATACCTCAAGAATAGTTGTCTCCAACTGTTTCTTAGTTGCCTCCAACTGTTTTTTGAGCCTTAGATTTTCGCCATTTCGCCTCGTTAGACTTGCATGGGTCTCATCCTTGACTCGGAGGGCATCAGTCAAAAGTCCTTTATACCTCCTGGCATCATCCACAAGTTTTTTACTTTCCATTAATTGTGCCTTACATCGTTCAGCATCTCGCAGCCTGTCATCATACTCAGTCATGACCTGCATAACAAGAGGATCACTATTAAAAAAAAAAAAAAAAAAAAAAAAACAGAGGAGAAAATAAGGAAATGACAAAGCGGCACTTACATAGGAAGATAGCTTCCGCATCCGATCGCGATCTGATTCATCCTCTACTAATGACTCTCTGAGCTCATCGAGAGTGAGTCGACGCCCGGCCAGACAGTTGTCAGTATACCCAACATTTTTCGACCGCACAACAACATTCAACTGTTTCTCAGAGACACTGCTAGCCTTTTCTTTATCTTTCCTCTTACGGCTGCAACTAGGGTCATTTCCTTGACCGGGATGCTCCATAACTGGAGGAAGGATAGGATCAACAGCAGGAGGAGGAGGCAACAATCGCCTCTCATCCCCTGCAACTACAGTAACAGCACATCCGATGGCCCCAACTTCAGTTTTCTTCGAGGCAGCGGTCTTAAGGCCTTCTTCGTGAGACTTAGGTCTAACGACTTGTTTCACCCGATGCTTACGAGCTTCCTTGTGAAACAAAATGTCTTCCGAGGGAACCAACATGGGTGCTTTCCTCTTTTTAGTGCTGGTCTCACCTCCCTTACTCACTTTCTCCACTGAACAAGGGAAGTCAAAATAAGGAATGCAATTCTATAAAAAAAAAAAAAAAAAGTCAAGCGACGGATATGACTTACTCGTTCGTCTTTGGCACTTAGAAGTCAGGGACTGGAAACCGTACTTTTGAAATAAAGGCCGCAGCTTGCTCAAATGTCTATTCTCCTTAGGCACTCTCAGCACTTTCTCCACATCAGCTAGCTCTCTTCCAGACAGGTCAATGGTGCCTCGCGTCACTGCATGAAGAAAAATGTCAGAAACTAGAAGAAATCACAACAAGGAGAAAATAATGTGAATAAAGGATACATTACAACCTACAGCCTGGAAGTGAGTAGGAACACGCCGTTCAGGTGTAATATCCCTAGCATGCTCCCAATCATTATAAACAAAGCACCAACGATTTCTCCAAGTGCAGTATGCCTTTTTCTTACCAAAGACAACACGCTCTCTCTCACTCCGACATGCACACTCAACATAACCAGTGCATGACTTCACAGGACGCATCTTATAGCAGTAGCGCCATTGATGGAAGGAAGGTTCACCTAACCCACACTCCATCCAAATAATATAAAACCCGATCAAGGTATCCCAGAAACCAGGGTTAAGCTGCCCAGGCGCGTATCCAATGAAAGAAAGCATTCGTTGCAACCACGGATGCAAAGGTAACTTCACCCCTAAGGTCAGTAATATCTGGGTATAGAGCATAACATGACCTTTGGGCGGATCAGTGGGTAATTCTTTACAACTCGCCAAGCGTATTCCTACACTACAGGGTATACTACATGACTGCCTAAGGGCCTCAAGCTGTTCTTCACTATTTAATAAGTTTTCCTCTAAATGGTCCGCTGCGAATTCAGAGCGAAATATGGGCATGGCATCACAAATAACTCCCTCATCCACTGACATGAAGGAGGAAGAACCATTATGGGCTAAGGTTTGACAATTGTGAAGATCATCCAATGTTTCTTTGGCACAAGACTCTAACAAAGACCCTGAAGACTCTGACATTGCAGGCTCAAACCTAGAACTAGAGCTAGAACCAGGGGAACCCTCACCACTAGGACTTCCAAGCTCTGACATCTACAACAAACAAAAAAAAACTCTATCACTACGTGAAGGATGGAAACATAAGGAAGTTCCTAGGGAATGAGGAAAAGCTTAACCAATTCATCATGTTCGTAACCAAACAAAAGAACACTCAAACAATTCTACAAGAATGAAAGCACGCAATCTAGTGAAGAAGATCACCAACCTGAAGATGGTGCAAAGCAATGCCGGAATCCTTCTCAAAGAGCACTCTGTCTCCAAAAAAAAAAAAAAAAAAAAAAAAAAATCACTGCAAAATAAGCGAACGAAGGCAATGAGAAGAAGGGAAACTTATCCTACTTATATAGCTTAACATGGCCAAAGAAATTCAAATTCGAATTCAAGTCATGAGACAACCCCACATGGAAAGCCTCTCCACACAAGCAAGAGAGTTCCAAGTATGAAATCCTCAACCCTCCCCCATCAAAGGGGGGAAAACACAGCAGCTTCATCAAATGGAGTTCAAGTACAATTCTCAAAAAAGCTTCACACACTCTTGATCAAGACAATGTGAAACAAAACCAACTTATGGGGACCATTACAAAGCTTCACCTATAAAGCTTCGACTTCAAAGCTTCACCTATAAAGCTTCGCCACAAAAGCTTCACCTACAAAGCTTCGCCAGAAAAGCTTCACCTACAAAGCTTGGCCATAAAAGCTCCACCTACAAAGCTTCGTCACAAAAGCTTCACCTATAAAGCTTCGACTTCAAAGCTTCACCTAAAAAGCTTCACCTAAAAAGCTTCACCTATAAAGCTTCGACCACAAAGCTTCACCTATAAAGCTTCGACCTTCAAAGCTTCACCTAAAAAGCTTCACCCTCAAAGCTTCACCTATAAAGCTTCGACCTCAAAGCTTCACCTATAAAGCTTCGACCTCAAAGCTTCACCTATAAAGCTTCGACCTCAAAGCTTCACCTATAAAGCTTCGACCTTCAAAGCTTCACCTAAAAAGCTTCACTCTCAAAGCTTCACCTAAAAAGCTTCACCCACAAAGCTTCACCTATAAAGCTTCGACCTCAAAGCTTCACCTATAAAGCTTCGACCTCAAAGCTTCACCTATAAAGCTTCGACCTCAAAGCTTCACCTATAAAGCTTCGACCTTCAAAGCTTCACCTAAAAAGCTTCACTCTCAAAGCTTCACCTAAAAAGCTTCACCCACAAAGCTTCACCTATAAAGCTTCGACCCTCAAAGCTTCACCTAAAAAGCTTCACCCTCAAAGCTTCACCTATAAAGCTTCGACCTCAAAGCTTAACCTATAAAGCTTCGACCACAAAGCTTCACCTAAAAAGCTTCACCCTCAAAGCTTCACCTAAAAAGCTTCGACCTTAAAGCTTCACCTATAAAGCTTCGACCTCAAAGCTTCACCTATAAAGCTTCGACCTCAAAGCTTCACCTATAAAGCTTCGACCTCAAAGCTTCACCTAAAAAGCTTCACCCCCAAAGCTTCACCCAAAAGCTTCACCCTCAAAGCTTCACCTAAAAAGCTTCACCCTCAAAGCTTCACCTAAAAAGCTCCACCCTCAAAGCTTCAACCAAAAAAACTTCACCCTCAAAGCTTCACCTAAAAAGCTTCACCCTCAAAGCTTCACCTAAAAAGCTCCACCCTCAAAGCTTCACCTATAAAGCTTCACCCTAAAAGCTTCATCTAAAAAGCTTCACCCTCAAAGCTTCACCAAAAAAAAAAAAACCTTACCCATTAAACTGTTTTCCAAATACAAAACCTCGCTGCAAACAAACATATTTGGTTTACAAAAACCCGAGATTCCCTTGAGTCTGTACAAAAACACATGGGTAAACATAAACATTTCCAGTTCTACATTCACAAAACCCCTGTCATAAGCAAACATACAATTATATATATGTTCCCAAACATATTATAATGGATCAAACAAGAAGCCAAAGTCCCACATTTCAATAAAGGACACAAGTACAAGATATTCACCAATAGTGAAAGTGCTACAAAAATGAAAATCTTCCCCAGACTAGAAATCCAACCCAAGCAGTTCTTGAGCAGATGAACAACTTTCAAGAAGGAACTGTCTCTGTTTAAGTGAAGGAAATTGGAATGTTGAAACTCCAAACTTGACAGTCAGATTCCCGCGGATTTCAAAGCTGCTGTGATGTTTCGAAGATCTGGAAATATTTAACCATTAGTTCATTCTGAATTTTTGATATATTATGGAAGAGACAATGGGGAACAACGTTGCTGAAGAAAGTATGGTGATCTGAGCAGGAGAAAATGAAGTTTCGAAGCTCACAAACAAGCCTGACAGGCTGACAGACAAATGTTGAACAGTCACTCATCATACCTGAATTTCTGAACTCGTGCTGCTCCGATGGACCTCAAATTTGGATATGTTGTAGTTCACAAGTTAATGAACAACTTTCAAGAAGGAACTGTCTCTGTTTAAGTGAAGGAAATTGGAATGTTGAAACTCCAAACTTGACAGTCAGATTCCCGCGGATTTCAAAGCTGCTGTGATGTTTCGAAGATCTGGAAATATTTAACCATTAGTTCATTCTGAATTTTTGATATGTTATTAAAGAGATAATGAGGAACAACTTAGATGAAGAAAATATTTTGATCTGAACAAGAGAAAATGGAGTTTTGAAGCTCACAACAGGTCGGACGGGTTGACAGACAAATGATGAACAGTCACTGATCGTACCTGAATTTCTGGAGTTGTGCTACTCCGATGGATGTCAAATTTGAATATGTTGTAATTCAGGAATTAAGGAACAACTTTCATGAAGACAACTTTGTGATTCGAGCTACAGACGATGGTGCTATGTTGAAAACCAATTCAGGCTGTTAGTGGAAATAAAAAACAATGCCACCAAAGAAACACCATCATGATGTTTTCATCATTATGATACTTTCATCATTGTGATGCTTTCATCATTGTGATGCTTCCATTATGATGTTAGAGCACCAACGGTTACACCCTCTGCAATTCCACTTATTCGGGCCTAGCAACCTTCAAGAAGAAAATATGTGAAGAAAGCATTACAACTTGGGGGACTAGCAAGACACCTCCTTCATCAACTCATTCGACTGGAGACTTGGGGGACTCCCACCGTATGCTACTACGTCTTGGTACTCAAAAGTTTTGCGACCACTCATTAACTTGGATTTTTTATTCAAGTCCCCAACCGAGAAGTTTTCCTCACTCGGGAAATTAGGGGAGCACTATTTCAACCTACAAGGACCCATCCACGAAGTTTCAACATGCAAACTTCAACAAAAAAAAATTCAAAAAAGTTCAGTGCAATATGCCGTGGTGCGTTTAACACAATACGTCGAACTGAAGCAAAACTTATTTATTGATAAGTCCCGACAAATTACAAACATGTGCGTACACATGAATCAAACAAACAAACAGGAGGGATCCCTCACAAAGATTGGTCAGAAGCAGCCTCGGCACTGGACAGAACACTGGAAGAAGGAGGTACCGACGTTTGGTCAGATGGAACCTCAGTACATGGTACAGCCCCAGAAGACGAAGGCGGAAAATGCCTTTGGAACAAACCCACAAACTTCTGATGATCACTCAAAATTTGACCATCAGATTCCTGTAGTTGGTCAAGCTTCCTCTTCATGCTCGTAGCATAGTTATGTGCAAGCCTATGCAACTGTTTATTCTCGTGCTTAAGCCCCCTGATCTCCTGCTTGAGACTCACCACTTCAGCCGCCAATGATTCAACTTGGCGGGTCCGAGCAAATAGGCGTTGGGCCATATTAGATACAGAATTCGCACACTGAACACTGAGAGCCAAAGAATCCTTAACAGCCAACTCATCAGACCGTCTGGCAAGTAGTCTGTTATCTTTGGGTGTGGCAAGATTCTTGCCCACCACAGCAGCGGTCATGTCACTCTGCATCACCGAGTCCTCAACAGTAAGAGGACCAGTAGAGGATAAGAATAATGGGCGCCATATGTTGTCTTGGGGAAACAAGGTTGTCTCTTCCCCAACATTAAAGCCCAAATGGAGGTCAGATGGGCCAGACATCTTCAGAAACAACGAAAGAAGAATGAGGTCCAATAAATCTCAGAAATACAAGGTAAAGGAAATTTCTACAAGCAGTAACTCTACGAACGTACCTCTCAAACACAATTGGTACTCTTATAAAAGAAAGGACAGCTGGACTGTTTGTTCAAAAATCAAAGAGACACCACTCTCCGAATTCCGAGAAACAGATTTTCCTGGGCAATCGTTACACGCAATACCAGCTCCTCGAATACCAAAAATAACTTTGCCGAAAGAACTCTGACAAAGTTAAGGCACGAGAATTTCGAAGTTCCAGCTACCCTACTATTTCTTACAGGAGTAAAAGAACAGCACCACTGCTCGATAACTGGAAAAGTTCTATGTGTGTCGACCTCCATGCCCCGTGACAAAGCAGACTTACAAAAAAAAAGGGGGCCCAACTTTTCCCCGCACCCGAGAAAGTACCCCCAATGGGATTGATTGCTAAAAAAAAAAAAAAAAAAAATCAAAGAGGCACCGCTCTCCGAACCTCGAGAGTCGGATTTTCCTAGATAAAATGGTCAACACTGTTTACACGCAACATCAGCTTTCCAGGTACCACAGACCACTTTGTCAAAAATCTCTGACAAAGTGAAAACGCGTGAATCTTGCAGCTCCCACTATATTGCCATAAACAAGAAAGGTAAAGGAACAGCGTTACTACTTGTTGTTGAGAATTTTCTATATGAAGAGTTTCATCCTCCTCAGTCAAGCAGACCTGCCAACATGCTCAACTTTTCCTCACATTCGAGAGAGCATTCCCAACGGAACCTTCTCAAAATGCTCAACCTCCTTCCCCCCGATAATACCTCTGCAAACAAGCTACACTAAAGCAAGAGTATCTCATATCATTAGGGTTAAAAGCAAGAGTATCCCATATCATGCTTTTTCCCTGTCCTTTCCTTTGCCTTTGCCCTTACTCGCAAGACAAGGAGAAAGAACGCAATCAGTCGGAACCTGAAATCAAACATCCGGTCAGGAACTGATTGCTAGGGACCTTTGCACAATTGGTCACCAAGCATTGCTCTCGAGTACTCATCTTCAACTGTTCTCAAGGTCACGAATTCCTTCGACAAACACCTCAGAACAGCTGGTATGACATCGGCCCTTTACACCGAAGACGCCAAGCATAGGTGAGTCGCTGAGAAGCTAGTGCTCTGATGGACCATTTAAATGCAAAGGTTTCACATCACCCCTGCCAGGCAGAAGATTGAAGCAGAAGGTTCAACAACGAGCTGGAGCAGATCACTACAGCACGATGTCCTTCATGCATAACCACACAATCCAGACAGAGGAATCTAGGTCAAACCCAAACTCGGCATCCACCATTTTGCCAACAGTAAAAGTATCCCATATCATCAGGATCGAGCGTACTCGAGAGTTGACGGGTTTGTTTTGACCCTCAAATTCTTGAGTCGACTCGCTCCTCTGGAGGAAACCAGAAAACCCTCCAACCCAGTTCAAGAATAACCTGTGGAAAGTCAACAAGTACTACAAACACATGTCGATTCACCGGCTACTCCTTCGAAAGCAAGAGTATCTCATATCATCTCTTCTCCTTGTCATTTTCTTGTCCTCGTTGCTGAATGAGAGACAAGTAAAAGGAGAACAATCAGATGGAGCCCGAAGCCAAACCTTTGATCCGAGACCAACTGCCTGAGATTCTGATTGCTTACCGTGTCTGTCATCTACTTCGGCAAATCTCCTAGCTTGGTGACTTGGGGGACTCCTACTATATGGTTCGCATAGCACCTGACCAAGCCCGAAACTACAAGTAAGCTTCAAGCGAAATTGATACATTACCTTGTGCATCAACATCAAATAAAAGTCTACTTATAAAAAAAACTAGAGAGCATACTGCTTCTACTTATGGGAAAAATAAGACAAGGGAAAACGGTAGCACATTTCGGTACTTAGAAGTTCCGTGATTACTCAGTGGCTTGGATCTTGCAAGTCCCCAACCGAGGAGCTTCCCTCACTCGGGAACTTAGGGGAGCACTGTTTGTACCATACTTGACCAATCCCGAAACTACCAAGCACCGGTCAACATTATACCGCCAAAGATCCCGAAACTACTAAGGACCGGTCAACGTTATACCGTCAAGGATCCAGAAGAGTTTCCCTCCAACCTGGAAGCCAATCACTACACGACACGTGTCAAGATCAGAAGCCAATCAGAGCGCGACACGTGTCGACATCAAGAACCAATCACAAGATGACACATGTCAATGTAACAAAGCTACAAGCTTTTCTATAAATAGGGTGCATTCCCCCACAACATTTCCTAATGTCATTGTATTGAGCAAATCACTAGAACTCACTAAATTGAGAGCTTGAGCCTATGTACTTGAGAGCTTGAACCTGTGTACTTGTGAAGACCCTTCACTATTAATACGAACTCCTCTGCTCCGTGGACGTAGCCAACCTTGGGCGAACCACGTACATCTTGTGTTTGCTTCCCTGCCACTGTCCATTTACATACTTATACACATCAGTGACCGGAGCAATCTAGCGAAGGTCACAATCTTTAAACTTTCTGTTGAACCAAAGTCCTTGCTGATTTTGTGCATCAACAAAACTAATGAAAACACATGAAGTCGCTTCCACAAAGAAATCAAACTTTCAGACAAGTGCGATCCAAATGACGTTCGCGCTAAGTTTGACAAGGCAGGAGTTCTTGCAATGATAATGCAGGCTGCACGTGATGATCATTACCATGAAAAAGTCGTAGCAGCAGCTGCAGATGAACACAATAACAATACTATTGACAATCAAAAATCAGCAGCAACTGCAACTACTAATTACGATCAAAGTAGTGATTATGATGTTAATAAACCAACAAGTTGCGAATTTAAGGGGCAAAGGATTATAGTTTCTACAAAACTGAAAATAGGAAAAGATGTTGCAGTTCAGCTTGTACCGGCGGCCGTGATTGTGGCTTTTGGATTTGGCGCATATGTTGTCAAATATTACAATAAATAATGGACCACCATAACCATGTATACATACCAATTAACTAATGTTTATCAAATTCTAATTAATTAGTTAATAAAAACGTCATTTGAATTTTTATTCTGTTAAGTTGAAAAGCAAATGGCCGGCGCATGGATATGGTTAGATACCTAAGTGAAATGCCATCGATTGCGGGGATAGCTCAGTTGGGAGAGCGTCAGACTGAAGATCTGAAGGTCAGGTGTTCGATCCACCTTCACCGCACAAAGTAAATTTTTGTTTTAATTCGTTTTTTTTTTTTTTTAAATGAAAAAACTAAGAATGTGACCTATTCTGAGTGTGGTGGTGCTGGAGCGTGGAGAAAGAGAGATGGGATCGAGAGGAGCAGGGACGGTGGTGTCACAGCTGACACGAGCGAGCAGAATGAGAACGAAATTGCAGACGGCGTTGGAAGCGAGCGATTTGGAGATTGAAGACGTGTCGCATCAGCACGCTGGCCATGCCGCCATGAGAGACAAGGCCAATGGCAATGGCGAAACTCACTTCAACCTCAAGGTCGTGTCCCCAAAATTCGAGGGGCAGAACCTGGTGAAACGACACCGCATGGTCTACGATGCCTTGGCTGACGAGCTCCAGTCCGGCCTCCACGCGCTGTCCATCGTGGCCAAGACTCCCCAAGAGATTGCCCCCAACCCCAAATAATAGGATTCGATATTCCACCTAATGAAAACTCTCTTGTCGTTAATTCAATTGCTGATTGCTACTTGCTAGTGTTTTATTTATGCAGCAGGATTTATCAGATTATTATTATTTATGTATTTTGTGTTGGTTTTAAATGTGAAGTTGAAATGCTTGCTTATATTTTAGTTATACATCCAATTTGTTTCTTCCAGAATTTTGCTATGCGCTTTGATTATAATTTTGCAGTTTTCAGTTGCAGTTTCCGATTGAATGAATGTTTTGCATTTTGCAAGTATTGAGAGAGAGAGAGAGAGAGTCAAAAGTTCAAAAACTCAGACAGAAATAGAAAATGATTGTAGGCATGTTTTGAGGAATGCCAACCGTTTTTTCCTTGGAATTAGTTGAGCCTCTACCTTCATTCCAGCCTCTCTCTCACTGTCTGTCTCTCTGTCTCTCTGTCTCTCTCTGTCTCTCTCTCTCTCTCATATCTCTCTCCGTGCGTTGGCCTTGCCTCCCTTCGCTCTCAAGTCTTAACGCCTTGCCTCTGTTGTTGTTGTTGCTGCTGCTGCTGCTGCCGCTGCTGTGTATGTGTTATTGTGTTGTTGTTGTTTCATGTCCCGTATCATCCAAACCAACAAACTAGCGAAGGTAGGAGCACAAGCACACACACTCACACTATCAACAATGAACAACAAAGCCTCTGTTTCGAAGGACCTCAACGCCAAACACCTCAAGGTATCCTTTATTTTCTCTATATCAGCCCCTCTCTTTTCCTTGCACATTCTTGTGCTACACTTACATTTCCCATTATTGTTTCTGTGTTGTGTTGCATGATGTCACTTGTGCCTCCAGATTTTAGAAGGTCTTCTTAAGCTGCCACAAAACAGGGAATGTGCTGATTGCCGGAGCAAGTACGCATTTCACATCCCTCTCCTTCCTTTTGTGTAGCATATTTTTACTACTGTCTTCAAGTGCTATTATCGGTTATATTTCATATTGTTTGGTCCTGATTGTGGCAATTTGATGTCCATATTAACATGATCATGCTGCAATGTATTTCTTTCAGAGCTCCGCGATGGGCTAGTGTCAACTTGGGAATATTTATTTGCATGCCATGCTCAGGAATTCATCGGAATCTTGGGGTGCATATTTCAAAGGTTTATTTTTCTACCTATCATTTCTCTATTTCCTAGTTCATATGCTGTTCGTGCCAGTAAGTTTTTTTTTTTTTTCCTTTCCTTTCCTGGCTTCTCAAATTCAAATGGATTGGTACTCATTGAAGAAATTGAACAGCCATATGACTAGAGAATTATTCTTGGTTTCTGAAATTGTTAAAAATAAATAATGAGGCCATTTTATACATTCCGAGTAATCGAAAATGTTTTGAATGACAGTGGTGATTGGCATCTCCTGAATCTGCTATGAGTTATTTATGTGGTCTGGTCTACTGGACTACTTTTATCAAAGTTAGGTAATATTCTATATTTGATTGTCAATCTGTTTGAGTAGCATATGTTTTCATACTGTTGCAACTCCATGTTCTAATAATAGCGTAGCCTGGTTGATCTTGGAAATAGGTACGGTCTACAACTTTGGATACATGGCTGCCAGAACAGACTGCTTTTATGGAATGCAAGAACACGACTATGGTAGCTGATACTGATGCATTATTTGTCATCTTAGTGCCATCTTTTTTCCTCTTTTTCCTCGAAATCATTTAACCAAAGTAGCTGTTAGAAAACATGAGTTCAGTATTCACATTTTTGCTCTGTGTGTTTTTAATCTTTTCTAACCGACTACTATCTTCTGATTCATTATCCAGCTAAACAACTCTCTATGCGCTTTTATGTAGCCATGGGTAACGAAAAGGCAAACAGTTATCGGGAAAAAGAATTGCCACCAATTATTGACAGAAGTGGGACTGAGAAATTTATTCGGGCCAAGTTGTTTTCTGAAACTAATTATGAGCTTCATGTGGAACATGGAGAATGTGTTGGTTATTATTTCCTTCTGCGCTTAACTTTCTAGGGAACTTGCAGGTATGATGGAAGAATGTGGGTTGCGAAGAATGCAAAACAACCAGCTCCTGAACCAGTAGATATGAGCATCCATTCCAACAATTTGGTAAAGGGTGGAGCCACATCTGGAGCTCCTAAGAAAACAAGGAGACATTCTTTTGAGGAAGCAATGCTTTTTACGAACCTGGCGGAAGCTGCTCCTACAGTGGCAAGACCCCGCGGGGTGAATTTTTTATCTGGTTATGTTTGCTATGTTATCTTGTTGAAAATGCTCAAATTTTATGTTTCTGATCCTTAATTGAGTTCTTATGGGTCTTGTTCATTCCTAAGACCGATAAGGGAGCTTTTAGAAATTTGGCGGTTTAAAGATGAGAGCAAGAAAGTCGAGATTCTTTGTTGCCGATGTCACTTTCTTTGGAGTTTATGAGATTGAGAAATTAGGTCTGGTGAAGCAAAAGAAGGTTCTCTTTTGCCTAATATTTGTCATATATGATCCATAATTTGACTTCATAGATTATTAAGCTGCTATTTGCCTCTACCCTTTAATATATACCTATCATACTGTACTTAGGCCTCGCCCAAGTTTTCTGGAAGAAAAATTTATAAGGTCCATACCAAGTAACCTATTATATAACTGATTTCACGTGTCGAAAAGATGAAACGAATGACCTAAGAGTGTTTAGTCTAATGGTCAGGCCCTTGGTTTGCTACCAAGAGGTCTGGGGTTCGACACCTCTCAAGGTACCCACCTAGCAATTGCTAGAGTTTCTTGCGTCCCAAATGTTGTGGGGTCAGGCGAGGGGCCTAGTGATTAGTCGGGTCAAAGATCTGGAGACACTAGTTTCAAAAAAAAGAAAAAAAAAGATGAAACGAATGAGAAAAGTCACAACCCATCAGGAGCTATCTGCTTCCATGATTTGTTGTATGTCTACTCTTTCATGTCTCTTTGCGTGCTCAAGTGTGTTTGTAATGCTCTGCGTGCTTTGTCAATTGTGTTTGTAATGCTCTTATCTTGTGCAAGTAATATTTATGGTACTTTTGACAAGTCGAAAGCATTTACTCTACTAGTTAATATTTACCTTGTTTATTGCAGGGCTCTTTAGATTTGAATCATAAGTTTACTACTTCACCTCCAGCAAAGGGGCCACCACTTTTGATGGAATGTGATAGAGTCACAAAAAAGATTAACGGTACAAGAGACCTATTTGGCTTGCTTTATGTTCATGATGCAAAGCTGTACGCCACTCCCCCACTCGGGCAAACTTTTGATTGTAAGAAAATTATAGTAACATGTTTCTTTTTGTTACTTGTATTTCTGTAGTTGGGTAGGAAGTGGTAAAATTGAAGAAAGGGAGACGGAAAATAACTTGAGTTTGAGTAGTTCCTCCTTAAACACCCATGGAAAATGATGTTTGCTGTCTTGTAAAATTGAGTGTTAAATTGGGAACACCAGACTCACATCCATGATTTGCAGGAGAAGATGATTTTTTGAGTTAAGGCCATAGTTTATACCTGAGAACTGGAGTGAGCACTGACTTTGTATTTATTCCTACCCAAAAATTGAAGGGTTGGACATCAAGGTTTTCTGTTTTAATTTGATCTTGGCAGATTTTGCTCTTCTTTCCTATTCCTATTCTAGGGAGTAGTATTGTCACACGCTATGGATTATGGAAGAAGAAAAAATGATGTAAAGGAAAAAGAATTGTATCAAATAATATGCAAGAAAACGTTCGGGCTGAGTCTGCAGAATATGCCATTAACTTAATTGGTTTCTCTGCTTGCAAGATTTCGTTTTCCAGTTAGTTGCAAGAATGAGGTTGTTTGACCGCATATATTTGCGTTTCTTCTCATGTCCATCCATCACCTTCAAAACCAAAAGTGCCTTCTTCTGTAATAACACTACATTAACTTAATTGGAGCATCGCCCGCTTTCTCCCGTGTCTTCGTCGATCTCATATTCTGTAATAACAGAGACTGGAAAAAGAATTACTGTAAGAATAATTAAAAGAATTAATAAACAAAAAAAGGAAGATATGTACTTAACTCGTAATAATAAACAAGAGCAAAAAGTTAATTGATCTGCTTGGAGTTGGACGTTCATCATTCATGATTTGAAAATTGGAATCCCACAATCCAAGGAATATTATATATAATAATACAGTGAGAAAAACAAAGGCCTTTTATATAAATGATCATGTAATGTATTATATTATTATTATTATTATAAGGGCACATATAGCTTTCATTACATTATGCAAATTATACGGTCAAATTTGCCGACACTACTAAGTTGCAGGACTGTCTTGCAAACCTATGAAATACCAAAGAAATCTGAATTCGACTTTCATTTTATGCATACATGTGTTGCATACATACATACATACATACAAACAGTTGATCATCAGATTATATGCTAATTAACTATAGAATTACATGTACAACAAGATTCAAAACAAGTGTCTAGGTCTCTTATGCATTGGCTCCATCGATTGGTTCATTTTAATTTAATTGGAGAATGTCAGAAGAACATATATCAATAATTGCATTGCATATACGTTATATATATATATATATATATATATATATATATATATATATATATATATAATTAATTGGACCTTTTATAAAGGGGACTATGACATTATTAATTAATTAATTACAAATGGTCATCTTCAAACTCAAACCAACAAAATCATGTGCAATAGGGGGATCGATGGGGCTGAGTCATTACATGGAAATTGGTTTCTTTATATAATAATCATCTCTGTCTCATGTTTCATTTTTCCTGATGGAGATCTGCCTTAATATTAAGCTCCTATATATATACGTATTAAAATTTTAGAAATATTATATTTTTACCATATAGATGCATAATTTAATGTGAAAAGTAACATATACATAGCACACGGTAAGTGATATGTTGATTATATACGTTTTGTGACACACAATGTGATCCGTAAATATATTTTTTTCTGACATTACTTTGTGTTTACATATACATATGTACATAATATATTCGTTCAAACTAATTAAACAACCAACTGCATGATGATCAAAGCACCTAATCTTAATTAATTAATTAACTTCGGGCCTTTTTCTATTTCTCTGTGTCCGAGTTCACACAACTCACTGTCTGTGTGGCCCTCTCCCATTTCCTATTGGATAATATACCATTGACATTCATGTGTCATGTGGGTGTGGATGGGTGTGCGTCTTTGGTGATCGCAATTTGAATTGAAAGATTGCTATTTGTATTAATTTCATATATAGCATTCGACAAGAATATAGAAATGGTCAATTTTTTTTTTCTTTTACTAGGCAGGGACATAGAAATTAAAATGTAAAAGTAAATATCACCTAGAAATATTGGGACAAATATCTTTTTTCATTTAGAAAGAAAAAAAAATCAGAATAAGCTGCTTTTATGCCGCAGGCGAGAAGCCAGTGCTCATGGAATGGAAGTAAACCAACACTGATGGTGAGGTGAGGTAAGGTTTGTGTGTTTTTCTTTTCTTTTTATCTTGTCGTTCGAGGAGACCCTATTGGTACGGATTCAATCATACAACCCTAGATTCTTGTCCTTGCCTGCCCTAGCTAACAACTCTCTCTGCCACCATCTAATTACTTTACAAATTTATATATTAATGAGTTTCAATTCTGCATGCAGAATAGTAACATGCTGGAAGGAATTGCAATTTGTAAGTGTATCGTTATTTGAATTTGCCTCTCAACTAAGACACTTAAGACATGTGTCTAATAACCATTTTGTTTTTTTGTAATTAGTTAGAAATATGTGTTACATTATATATATATATATATATATATATATATATATATATATATATATATAGAGAGAGAGAGAGAGAGAGCTTGTGTTTATATATATTATAGCTACGAAAGTGAAAAGTGATGGTATACAAATATGTGTATGGAGCATGCAAAGGAATCATGATTCGTGAAAAGATGATGGTCATAAATACAATATAATATTTGATTTGGTATATATGCAAAATACAAAAAGCAGTTATAATTAGTACGTGACTTATTGATGCTTAGTTTGGGAGCAAAGCAGGTGCCACCCCAGCAAATTGGAATTGGTGGCTTTGGTCGTCCATAGTCTTCCACCCCAAGCAACCAGCCAATATATCATGTAATTAAAGACTCACCATCAGTACAACTATGCATATAGAGCACGCTGAGCCCGATAAGTCATGTATGCGATTTCCACTCCAGCTCTCTTTAGGAGGAGAGAGGGACCACTAATTCACCCTTTATTTCAAATTATTTAGATATGAAAGATCCTTCCACTTCCAATTCTTCTTTCTTTGAATGTTATATAATTCTTAATATATATATATATATCGCTGCTTAGGGCCCTTCCAAATCATATATAACGACCTTTCCTTGTAGTAGTCGTATGGTATATACTATAGTACTAGTAGTGATGACCAGTGGCGGAGCCAGGAATCACTCACGAGGGGCCTTTTATTGACATGGAAAGTTTAGTGGTGTGTTATCTACACATCCGTTTTTACTTCTCACATACCTTTGTTAATTTTTGTACTTTGATCTTCTTCAATTCATTCTATTTGATGATCGAAAATTGATAGGTGTACGAGAAGTAAAATGGGGCGTCGATAGCACACCCCAAAATTTATCAAACAAGAATGACGGGACGTTAAACTTTTTATGAAAACTTTAGTATTTAGATGATTATATCATAAAAAATATAACTTGTTTACAAATTTTAATAAAAAAGAAAGATCAAACAAAAATTTAAGTTGCTTTCAACGTAATTGTATCTTCTTCTAAATGAATTTCCCTTTCAAAACAGAAGGCTAATTATTTTGGAAGCTAATTATAAGGTTTATGGACCTTGTTTTATATGGTAAAACAAAAGAGGTTTAAGTTTTAAAAAACAGGAAGGCTGTTCTGTTAAACATCAATGATTTTCGAACACAGGCCCCCATGCAACTCTCAAACACCACTTACCAATGCACTACAAGGTATTTATTGATAGCATTAGCAAAACAATATACATATATATATATCAAATGTCAGGATAGGCCTAGGCCATTCCTGGCCTCCATGTGGCTCCGCCATTGGTGATGACTGATGAGAGAAAGAGAGAAGAAAGAAAAGATATGTATCATATCATATAAAAACCCTAATTCCATTGTGCAGTGGCCACTTGGCAATTAGCTAGGGCGAGGGAAAAAGTTAAAACAAAAGGGATAGGGCGCCGCTTGGTGGACACCCACCACTAGCGGCAGAGCTTCAAAGTTTCCAACGCCCATCTTCAAACTTCTCTCTCTCTCTCTGCCTTTCTGCCTCTCTGGTTTGGTTTCTAGTGGGAGATAAATATACATAGGCTGTTTGTATATAGGGGTATAGCTCCTACCAGCAGTGTGTGTGACTTCAACATATGTCTCCGTCTGTTTATATAAACATAATCGGGCGGTAGCTACTTGAAACAATCAACAATACAATCATTATATATTCACTACGTTGTTTGCTTAATTGTTAATCTTAATTAATTACAAGCAGCTTCCTTTTATCCCTAATCAGTAATAAAGAAAGGAGAATGTGGTTTCAATTCGTAGAAGTTAGATGATGATACACACACACACACGTGTGAATCGATTTGATAGCTAGGTCGAGGGCATGGACGTTAATCACAAAAACTTTTCTTCATTTCATTAATTTCTAATACGTATATAGCTAGGCGTATCATAATTCATCATAGGTCGTCGATATCTCGCACAAAGATGAACTATATTCTAGTGGAATTGTTTATTAATCTTGCCGTTGCTGCCGATGCAATCGAAAGAAAATTAAACTGCAGTAGCAGTTGCAGTCAAAGTTTCTCAAACCTTTTCATTTTAAAAAGCATGCATGCAGTACATTGTGTATCTATATATATAAAATGAGAAGGCAAAAAAGGTGAAACATTTAAAATGGCAAGTAAATTCCCTCCCTAATAAAGGAATTCAAAACAAAACAATTTAATTAATAAGGGTAAAATGGTAAACGACATTATTTTGAAGCTTACAAACAAAACACCCACTACATGGGTAGTTACTTGATAAAATTAATACTAATATTTGACAAAAAAAAAAAATACTAATACATAAATATTTAAATAAAAAGCTAATTAGCACATACATATCTATATATCCAGAATGTTACTGCAAATAATATCATTGTTATACCTCTACTCATATAATAGTATGGAACAAGAAATCAAAGATGTATTTGAAATATTTATAGGCAATACTCTATTCACTCTTTTTAAACATAATAACTATTATTTTTAAAATTTTGCATACCGTGTTCATGCTCTCGATCTAAAGTTGACCTTTTATTCCTTCACCTTATACGTTAAATTAATCATCACAGTCGACTAAAAACTCTCTCGTTTTACCATGAAATCCTCTACAAAGTGCTCCAAAAACTTCAAAAATTGTTTTTAATAGTGGAATGAGAGTATTCAAGTCTAATATTAACCACTCTCGAACATGGCAATTATGTCCTTCCATGTGTTCATTGCTTGAAGGAATACATCAACTTTTGTTGTTGTTTGTTGATATAACGGATTATCCATGAAGGACTTCAATTGCCAAAATTGAAACTGCATGTCCTTAAGTGAAAGATCCTTCAAACTAAGAGAGCAATATTCTTATAATTTTGTTATATTCATAATTGGTAAGATATCCCAATCATGTCTTGACTTATAATTATTTAAGCATATGCTGATTGGTAGCTAGCTAGTACTATGTACAAACAGTTTTATCCTTGTATGCTAATAAACTGGTTTTTCATCAAGAAAAAGGGATCGAGCTCAACTTTGTCACCGACTCATCAAAGCAACTAGGTACGTATGTCAAATGAAAAGGAAACCCACGATGGAGAATTTGGATGTATCAATCGCAAAATACACCAGGAGAGGATTACTGTTTACCTAACAATGTTGGGCCGACCAAAGAGGGATAGTGATGCATAATTATTAACAACTCAACTTTCAGTTGTTGATCCCTCAACGGGTGGATTTATGTGTCAACCAAAATCAAAGCCAAAGCCAATACTGTGCTGTTTGTGATCGTGGCTGTAGAAAGATTTCTCTCTCTCTCTCTCTCTCTCTCTCTCTCTTGTAAATGTAATGCCATCAATCACTAGTAGAATTACGTAGTAGTAGTCTAATATGTACACTGTAGCTCATTCCAAGTTTGCTACTATATATCTAATGATTGTGTTAAAATTAATATCCATCTGTTTGAGCCCAAAATGACATTGGGCCGAGCTTGGACCATCCTCGGCCCAGGACCTGCGCGAAGGCGGTGAGTCGGAGCTATGGGCCACGGATTAGGAGGAATCCTATCTGGAGAGAGAAGGAGGAACAGATAGGTATAAGAATGTGATAGAGGCCGAGACCTATTAGGAGAAGAAGTCCTGAGGAAGCCGAAGTAAAAGTGAATCGAGCTCGCAGTTGGAGACAGGTTCAGAGTCCTAGTTGGATTGGGATAGGCCGAGATAGAACTGGATTAGTATCGGCTGAGGTAGAGTTGGACTAGGAAGAGGAGGTCCAATCCGAGGACGGATTGAAGTATTCGCGGTACTATAAATATAGGGGAGAGCATAACATTCAGTCTCTCCAACTCAACACACAAAACTGCCCTGCGCAAACCCTCTCAACCTTTGAGATTTTTATTTTCTTTTCCGCCAACACATCTTCAGTTTGGATAAACAGCACTGTGAAGGCAACTGGTGGTATCTTCAGTTTGGATAAACAACACTATTGCCGTAGAACCAGTCGATCGCGGAGCACCTTCAGTTTGGATAAACAGCACTGCGTCGAGGCCACTTGGTTATCTATCCAAGTCTCGGTCGAGAAGGACTTCTGGGTTCTCATCGACAGAGGTCATCTCACCAGCCTTCCCGGCGAAGTGAGGTGTTACGAGTTACCGAGCTCGGCACATCGAACGCCGAGTTGTTTTATGATTGGATACTCACATGTTAGTTTCAGAGTTCGGCATCTCGACGGCCGAACCACTTTTACCGTCAAGACATATATCTGTTTTGAGTATCTGTGCCCCTATACTTTGGTGTCGATTCGACGTGCTTATACCTTTACGAATATAATCACTGTGACTGAATCCGACGCCGACTATTCGTGAACTTCGCAAGACTAGCAGCCTTGTCTTCAGGCTCTAGAACCCAAAGGCCGAGGCGCGTTCCTTCCTCGGCTGTAGTCGCAAGATTCAGAAGTCAGCTGCGCACACAACGCAACATCAACATTTTACTCACCGGCCGAGTTCGGCCGTCGAGTTGGCACGCCCCGCATTCAATCGAAGGACGTAGTTAGCTCATAGATTATTCGGCCTGCGCGCCATGTAGGCTCGGTAGTTTTTAGGGTCAACACCATCAAAGAACGAAAAAAGAAAAACAAACGCATTATAAACTTGTATTCTTATTCGATTAATTAAAATAAGGGTAAATTACACTTTCATACCTCAGGTTTGGGGTCTATTTCAATTCCTTACAACATCTTCAAAACATGTCACTTTCATACCTCACGTACTATTTTATTTCAAAATAATACCTCCGTTACATTTTCCATCCATTGGTCTGTTAAATGTTGACGTGGCCGCCACATTTGTGCCACGTGGCTAAAAAATAATTTTTTATGCATTTAAAAATAATTAATTAAAAAAAGGGTAAATTACACAAAACTACCTCAACTATTGGGGTCACGACAGTTTCATACCTAATTTTTTAAAATTGACAATGTCATACAACATCTTACGAATTTGTGACAATGTCATACCTCCGTCAATTTTTCTGTTAGTTTTTCTGTTAAGTGCTGACGTGGCTAGAAACGGGACCACTCAATAATCCAGCTGGATTAAAAAATAATTAAATATATTTTTAATAATTAAATATTAAAAAATTAAGAATAAAAAAACAAAAAAAATTTTTTTTCCTTCTCTCTCCTTCTTCTTTTCCTTCTCTCTCCTTCTTCTTCTTCTTGGCCGAACTGGGTGTTTGAATTTTTTATTTTTTATTTTTTGTTCTTCTTCTTCTTCTTCTTGGGCCGAAACTGGGTGTTCAATTTTTTTTATTTTTTATTTTTTATTTTTTGTTCTTCTTTTTCTTTCTCCTTCTCCTCTCTCCTTCTCCTCCTCCTTCTTCTTGGGCCGAAACTGTGTGTTCGAATTTTTAATTTTTTTTTTTTGGTTCTGCTTCTTCTCCTCCTCCCTCCTCTCTCCTCTCTCCCTCTCTCTCAGCTCACTCACTCACTCTTTCACCCAGGTCCGGCGAGCCATGGTTTTAATTTTTTTTTTTTCCGTTTCTTTTCTGGGCAGCAGGGGAAGAAGATGGGGAGGAGGGGGGAGGAGGGGAAAAAGATGGGGGATGAGAGAGAGGGGGTAGGGGTGGGGATGAATTGGGTTTTGAATTTTTTTTTTTTTTTCGTTTCGTTTCTGGGCAGATGGGAATGGGGTCGGGGTAGGGGGAAGATGGGGGAGGAGAGAGAGGGGGTGGGGTAGGGACGAATTGGGTTTTGAATTTTTTTTTTTTTTTTTTTTTTTTTCGTTTCGTTTATGGGCAGATGGGAATGGGGTCGGGGTGGGGGTGGGGGGGGAAGATGGGAACGGCTTCTGGGATGCAGAGGAGAAAGAGTCGAGAGAGAGAAGAGAGAAGAGAGAAGATAGAAGAGAGAAGAGAGAAGAGAGAAGATAGAAGAGATAGAGATATTTAAATAAAAATAATAATTTTTAATTATTAAAAATATATTTAATAATTTTTTAATCCAGTTGGATTAGTGAATGGGCCCCTCCTCTAGCCACGTCAACACTTAACAGAGAAATTAACTGAAAAACTAACGGAGGTATGACATTGGCACAAATTCTTAAGATGTTGTATGACATTGTCATTTTTAAAAAATCAGGTATGAAAGTGTCGTGACACCCATAATTGAGGTAGTTTTGTGTAATTTACCCAAAAAAAAAAACCAGAACCCCATCCCTTCCCCATCCCTGCAACCCCTACCCCTTTCTTCGACAATCTCCAGCTTCTCGTCTCCGGCCTCCACCTTCTTCCAACACCACTAGGACCACCACTACTACAATGAGCAGATCCACAACCACCACCACCGATCAGCGTCCATCCGTCCTATTCTCCCTGATCCTGGCTTGCAGAGTAGTCCACAACATCGATTCTAGGCGATTCTTGCAGATTCTCCAGACTGGGACTAGCAGCCAGTCTCCGCTTTCAACCAATACCGTGCAGTGCTCTATTCTTGGCATTCTTCTAAGCAAGGGTTTGGAGAAAAGATGGATTATTGAGTGTTTTAGCAAGGAAAGTCATCATCTGCTGCTGTTTTTTCTCCGTGGTCAGCAATCGTATATATGATTCTGATTAATTCCTAATTTCCTACACTAAACCCAAAAGAATTACACTACTAAGCAAGCAAAAACAAAAGAAAATTTCCAAAAACAAAAATAACCCGTCTGCAATTTCAGCATAACTTGAAGAATGTTCCAAGAAAAATCATGCTTTTTTTTTCTTTTTCTGTACTTACATATGTATTGAGCTGACGAATGAAACTGGAGAAGTTACTGTGCTTGAAGTATCGAGAAGAAGAGTGGCGGAGAAATTGTGATAGTCCCACACAACAAAGCTGTTGCGAACTTTGCTCCAGGAAACAATGGCGTTCGTGGAAGGATCCTCCACCATTTCAAATGTCTTCGTGAGAAACGACGGCGGACACACCTCGTGCAACCCCTCTATTGGCTGCGGCGAGAAGCTTGAGGACAACGAAGACGATGAGCCGACAGTGCATGTCACAACCTCCTCCTCTCCACCAACACTCCATCCATGGTTATTGGTTTCACCAAATTAGTTATTACAGGAATCTCAGCACCAAAATAGATGATTTTTACATGTGGAAGATGATTTTGAGAATTGGGTCTCTGGATTTGAAACTTACCTGCAAGATTTTTCCAACCTAATTTTTCTTGTCAATGTTTTCAGATCTAAGGGCAGTGGAGAGCGGGTGATTGATGTATTTGTAGAGGAGGAAGAGGTGGTAGATTAGCATGATCAGCAGTCCGAACAGGACCATCACAACATCTAAGTACTCCTTCTAAAAACCCAGAGTTGATCGGTGGTGAAGATGTTCAAGGAGGAGGTCGGACGGACGCTGATCGGTGGTGGTGTTGGAAGAAGGCGGAGGCCGGAGGCAAGAAGCTGGAGATTGTTGAAGAAAGGGGTGAGGGTTGCAGGGAAGGGGAAGGGATGGGGTTCTGGGTTTTTTTTTTAATTAATTATTTTTTAAATGCATAAAAATTATTTTTTAGCCACGTGGCACAAATGTGGCAGCAACGTCAGCATTTAACAGACCAATGGATGGAAAATGTAACATAGGTATTATTTTGAAATAAAGTAGTATGTGAGGTATACAAGTGAAATATTTTGAAGATGTTGTAAAGAATTGAAATAGACCACAAACCTGAGGTATGAAAGTGTAATTTACCCTTAAAATAAATAAGAATACAACAAAGTGTCAAGACGACTACACTACCAAACGGCTACGTCTTGCTAGACTTAATTCATACAGAATTACAATTAAAATGCGTGATTATAAAGACCTAATTATGAAACACATAATAGAGCAATCTTAATCCCTAATAAAAATACAAAAGGAACTATAATTCTTATCCTACGATAAAACCATAAACATAATCAACATTCTTGTGTTCTTCATCAGTCGTTGGCTATCTTCAACATTCCTCCTCAGCCTTCAGCTCTTGGCAATTAGGCAATAAGCACTGGCAATGATATGATGTACGTAGCTAGCTGCAATGTTTTGGCTGACATGAAGCCTGCTAGTGTCTGTGCAACTTTTGATAATCATGACAAACGACTCTGACACATTTGAAGACGAATCGAAACCAACGGTACAAGTTATTTGGGTTAAAGTTGTAATTACAGTCGGTTAGAGGAGAGAGGTAGGTTCCAAATGAACTTGTTGGGACCAGGCCCGGCCCAGGCCCAGTGTGGGCAGGGCAACCGTCTTGGGCTCAAAAAAATTGAGGGTACCAAAATTATTAGGGTGGTATATTTATATATGTTTTTATAAGAGTATAAATGTATAAAATTTGGTTTAGTGACAAAGAAATTTAACTAGAACTTGTGGTTTTGTTGTTTAAAATGAATGAGGAGATCTTAGGTTCAAAACACTATGTGTGCTTATTTACATTCCAATTTTTACAAATTTCTTTTCATAACAGTATAAATTTATAAAATTTGGCTAAATGAACAAGAAATTTAATTAGAAGGAATGGTTTTTGTTGTTTAAAATTAACGAGAGATCCTAAGTTCGAAATGTGCATGTTTATTTTTTTTCAATTTTTACAAATTTTTGTTTGGTTGTTAATTTATTTACTAGCTAGTAAGTATGTGGGTTGCTATTTTTAAATATCCGTTCCAATTCAAATCTAATCTTCAGGAAAGAGTAATGTGTAGACTAAATTTTTAGACCCAATTTGCAAATAATATTACATGTCATCAAAAGGTTTAATTTAGTGTTCATTCATTACTTATACATATCCTTAAAGACTCAAAAACATTAATATTTTTTTAGTCTTATATTGACGAGGTTAGTAAATAAGAAAAAATAACTCACGATTTATACAAAAACACTTTAAAAGTTCAGATGGAAAACAAAACTCATAATCTATCTACTTGTAAGCCCAAAGTTTTTTAGTTTCCTTCGCTTAATACAAAATAAATTAATTATTCTGTGTTTCTAACTTATTGAGTTTGAATTGTTTTTCCAAGTATAATTTTATCGATGTCTTACGTGTGAAAACAAATATTTTTTTATATGAAATGAAGGCATATTTTTTGACGTCGCCTCGGGCCTCAAAAATCTCTAGACCGGCCATGGTTGGGACATGGCAAAGTGTTTTAAGTACTTAGCGAGTGACTAGTGAGCTATCAGTTTCAACGCAGAATATTCATAATATAGATTTCGA
Organism: Cotoneaster glaucophyllus; assembly: GCA_036320875.1. Classification (NCBI taxonomy): domain Eukaryota; kingdom Viridiplantae; phylum Streptophyta; class Magnoliopsida; order Rosales; family Rosaceae; genus Cotoneaster; species Cotoneaster glaucophyllus. The sequence goes on along the minus strand of CM070065.1, from coordinate 28,295,242 downwards.
AAATAAAGTAGTATAATGAAAAATGATTGTGGAAAAGAAGAACCAGGCTACCAGTGGGTGGAGTGGGGTAGGAGAGATTTTTCAGTATGACTGATATACGAAGTGATACATCACGTGTCACTGTATAAATGGTGTGATATGTATGTTAAAAAGTTAATAACTTAAAAAATAAAATTTCCCACCACTTATATAAAAACACGTGATGTACCACCTATGTTCCCCATCATAATGAAAAATTTCTCATGGGGGTAAAGAGATCATCTTCGGATCCCTCCCACCAAATCCACCAAATCAAGGGATCATGGCCCTTGAAATTTGATCTAACGGCTACAAACATGGGATCCCTTTAAAAGGTATAATAACTTTAGCCGTCGGATCAAATTTCAAGACCCTGGATCCTTTAATTTGATGGATTTTATGGAAAGGATCCGGAAAGAATCTCTTTCCATTGGGGCAGGGACGGAGCCACCTTGGGCTCAGAGGGGGCGGATGCCCCCACTCAGTTTATTGGCAAACAAAAAAATGTACATGCTTGTGACATTAGTAAGGTGTATAACTTGTTTACTTGCTTGTGACATTAGTATTAACTTTTTCAATTGCAATTGCCAATGTTGAAAGAGCATTTTCGGCCATGAAATTTCCGAATAATCGATTGAGAAATCGGATGGGAGATAAATAGATGAATGATAACATGGTTATTTTTGTATAGAGAGATATTTGATGGTATTGGTAATGAAGTTGTCATGCAAGCTTTCAAATCATGAACACGCGGCGAGGGATATTGTAATATTTTGTATGAAAAATCTTATGGATTAATAAATAAGTATTTGTTTAGTAAATTCTCTAGCTTTTTATTTTGTGACTTTGTTGTTTAACGATGCCCCCCATCCATACAGATTTCTAGCTTCGTCCCTGCATTGGGGGGTGGCGTCGGCGGCGGCTAGTGCATGGCTGTGGGTGTTCCCTGGGGTCAGACAGAAGGAGACCCCCAATGGCCCCCAATGAAAGGGAAGGTCCATTTCTGCTTATCATCAGCCTGGTTAACTTATGCCACTTTCATCACATGCAATGCATCCTCCTAAATTGTACAAATTAAGATTTGAGATATATTTATAATATATATTTCCTTCCTTAATAATTTGTAACTAAAATGATGATGAGCACCTAGCTAGCTAGCTTCTACTAGATCTAATTAATTATCCAGGGTAATCAAGCTAATAGTTACCTTGGTATCCAAGAAGAAATTACAAACTTTGATTAGTTGAGTGGGGTTAACAGAAACACGATGATCAATATCATCATCTGCTCCTATAGTTGTATATACATAACAAGACAGAAGCTGGTTAATATTTGTTTGTTTGAAAAATAGTGGAGGAAATTTCATGTTGAGCTAGCAGGTGGATAAGTTGTGAGATAATATCAGTGTGTTAAATCATTAACACGTCTCATTAAAATTTGGCACTTGATAATGATAATCAACTATGTGGTATAATGAGTTGGGCATGCACTTATTATGAATTCTATTTAGAAGTAGGACTGAGCTGCGGATGAAAGCAAAGCGGCGTGGTCCGAGATCTAATGGAGATTAGATTTTAGTTAATCCAAAACCTTGCTCGAACTTGTAACATCAATCAATTTTTCTAATCTGGTGCTGGTGCTGGTGCTGGTGCTGGTGCTGATGCTGGCCCATATATGACCATAATGAAAAAAGAAAGGGTAATCTTTAATAATAAAAAGAATAATGTGGCAAACGTCGAACAGTTTGGAAGAGGATATGAAGATTGGACGGCAGAGATTTGATCAAGGAGGAGTAGTTGTGAGGAGTCTAAAGTTTAAGCGCCTCTCACAAGCACAAAGGGTCTTCCCTTTCGTGCATTTAAGCCCTCCCTCCCTGTCCCTGCCTCTTGGTCCTCCTTGTCCTTGCTCATCTAAATTTCAATATTTCTTTCTTTCATTCATTGTTTCTCTCTAAACAAAAAGCCCATTAATCTCTGCATCACCATTGAAGTCGAAGAGATGCAAAATCCGTCCGCAACTGCAAATGCAAACTGCATTCATTCTCTGCTTTACTTTCTGTCCATTCTTCGTATCTCTATATGAATGAATTAATCCTAGTCCATTAGCCCCCCTCTTCATTTTCTTCTTATTGATTTCTCTTTTTCTTAATTTCTTTGTTTATATATATGTATATGATATGGGAGTGATCCAAATTTTTCACGTGATCCCATCCTAGCTAGGCTATAAGGCTGCTCATATACATATTTATCAAGTGCCACGCAGACTTATTCATCTTCTTGTCTTGAGCCTTTCCAGCAAATTTTTATGCTGTTTTAAGGAACCCTTTCGTCTCTCTCTCTCTCTCTCTCTCTCTCAGTTCCTAGTCTCCGTGTCTAGCCTAAGGAAAGTAGTCTCCAATTTCCCAAGTCCCTTCTGTTTCGAAAATGGCGGTTTTATATGCTATTTTGGGTCTCCTTTTGTCGAGCAGAGGCACAGCGTGTGGTTTTTGACACATTCTCTGCTTCTTTCTTTCTTATTTTGAATTTGAATTTCTCTCGAAACTTATCCTTCTTTGGATTAGGAATTAATTATAATTAGGATACAAATTAAGATGATGGCGGATGCGTTCAAAAGAGGAAGACTGGAAACGGCGATCTGGGCAGCAAAGGTGTTGCTGCTTTGTGTAGGGACAGTGTCGACAGTGGTATTCTTCAAAGCAGCAATCATTCCTTACCTGCTCAACCTCAGTCTTTCCATCGTCCCTCACATCCGGACTTCTTTCCAAAACTGCTGCTCCTTATCTCCTCTTTACATCTACATCATCCTCAACTTTCTCATCCTCACCATCGCTGCCTCCTCCGCTTTCCAACGCCAAAACCACAACCACAAGCACCACCTTTCCTCCTCTTCTTCCGTTGCCTCCGGCGACGCTACTAAAAACAATGCCAAGACCACTGACAACAACACCGACAACAAGTACAACAGCACCGACAACAAGTACAACAGCAGCCAATCCCAGATGCTGTCCGCCCAGCCGCCGCAGCAGCAGGACAGATTAATCCAAAGCCATCCGGAAGATGATGCAACTTCTCTATTCTCTTCATCATCTCTAGACAACCATCCGTACACATTGAATAATGAGATGATCAGTTGGCATGACATTCACACAGTACAAGAAGGTGTAATTCCAAATACTATTCTGAGTACTAGTACTACTACCTTTGAGTATGATGATCATCAGCGATCTGGGCCTTCACCGGAAAAGTGCTGCGGTGACTCAATGCCAACGGAGAAGGAGGAGGTGGAGGCGGATGATGACACCAAGACATTGGACACGACATGGAAGGCCATCATGGATGGGCAAGGCAAGCCAAGCGGTAAGCACCTCAAAAAGAGTGACACTTGGGACACGCCTCCTCGCCCAACCGGCCGGCAATTGGCCATCACAAATACCAAATTCAAAGTCCCACAACGTCAATTGAATCAATGTAACTTGGATGATGATCAGGATGACGAGGACGATGCAGTGACATGGGCTCGACGGGAGCTCAAGAAATCGGACACGTTTAGCGACAGAGTGTGTTTGAGAGGGGGAAAGTCGATGACTCAGGAAGAGTTGAAGCAGCGAGCAGAGGCCTTCATCAAGAAGATCAACAATGACATCAGACTTGAGAGGCTAGAATCTGATCAACGCCGTTTCAGGGAGATTGCTAGCACTGGCATTTAGCTTCTACTCGTACTATTATCATAAACCTTTTTCCTTTCTTTTTGGTGTGTATTTAATTATCTTCTTTTTTGTTTGTTTATTTTTATATGCGCAAGGAATGCCCCGAGAGATTCTCTTAGTCTGTACCTTAAGCTTGTTTATCTCTTATGTATTTGTTAATTAGTTATCAGCTGGCAGAAGCTCATCAAGTACTAAACCATTAGTTTTATATGTACGGTTTTTAAATATGTTGATTCATAAACTTTGTTTTAATTAGTACTACTATTGCTGTTATATTAGAGTTTTGTGGGAGTAGGCTAAGCTGAGAAATTCCTTTTTGGCTTTTGGCTTAAACACTAATAATCTATATATGTTGTTGAATCTTTTCAAGTAGACTTGTGTTTTCTTGAAGATTATATTTAAAAAAATAATAAACACGCGCATCTTTTATTATTCTCTCACTCATTCATGTTTAGTTTTGTACATTGATTCTGTTTAGCAATAATCCATGTTTGATTAGTAATGTGTAATTTGTGTGGGATTTAAGATTAAGAAGCAGGCTAATAAGAGTTTTTGGGCCAAAGGAGGAATAAGAATCTCCAAGTATCAAAATGGGCCCCTGCCGGCGAGACACCTGCCACCAAAGACAAAATACAAAAGTTGAGGGTCTCTTGGATTTCATTTAAGTTGAGTGACCTTGCGCAATGACTAATGAGCTGGTTGAAAGCGCCTCCCTCCCAAGTCCCAACAGGCACTAGTAGACTAGACTAGTAGTCTGTTCTCTATAGGGTATAGATGAATGATTATGCCCTGTAAGCTGTAACCCAACAAAGCAACTTTTCAGAATTCGAAATGAACCATTTTTAACCCAAAACATTGGGCTACAAGTCGCTCTACGCTAAAGCAAAGCCATTCAGGCGAGGGGAGATTCTAGCTACCTCATCCACAACAATAAAACCTCTACCATTTCATACGGCAGGCCCAACGCCTAACAAACCTCGCGGCTCGTGGGGTGACAGGTGACTTATGCTTCTTCATCTACATTATTCATTATTCCACTACCAGTAACCAGTCTACCATTACCACCATATGCTGTATAGCCTCAGAGGCTCCAGCTACTGTTTTGTCTCGCGTCACAGGAGAGAAAGAGAGAGAGAGAGAGAGAGGAGGCTGAGATGGCGGCTGCGGCGGCGTCGTCAAATCCGAAAGAGGAAGTGAAGACGAAGAATAAGGAGGAGGGATTGGGATGGATAGAGTGGATGAGGGGGTGGTTGTATGTGGTGTACGAGATGCTGTTCCAGAGAATCACCGCCAGCCACTTGCAAAACCCCATGCCTTTGCCTCCCGTCAACGATCTCACTTGCATTGTCACTGGATCCACCAGCGGCATCGGCCGCGAAATCGCCAGGTCTCCTACTTCTCCTTCCTTCCAAATCTCCAAACATTCACGAATTCAGTTTCTTGTTAGCTTGTTTATTTTAGTGTAAATAAATCAACTTGATTTGCAAGATTGCATTGGGATTTGGGGCTCCGTCCTCTGTTTGGTTACTGAGAACTTTTGATACGCTGGTGCCCATTGCTCGATTTCATTTCTCAAGTTTGAATTAGATTTGCTTGAACATGAAAACTGAACAGGCAGTTAGCGGAATCAGGGGCGCATGTTGTAATGGCGGTGAGGAATACGAAAGCGGCTAATGAGCTGATCCAGAAGTGGCAGAATGAATGGTCTGGAATGGGACTTCCTCTGAATATTGAGGTATCTTATGAACATCCCAAGGGCCACCGCCAATCTACCTTTGATTTCATTAATTGTATGCAAATATATAATATTGTATAATCTTTATAGGTAATGGAACTTGATCTGCTTTCATTGGATTCTGTCGTGAGATTTGCCCAAGCATGGAATGCACGTTTAGGCCCTCTTCATGTTCTTATCAACAATGCTGGGATATTTTCAATTGGAGGTTGATCCTTTTATTGACATCGTTACATATTTCAAAGCTTCGTCTCTTCAGAATCTTATTTTTCATTTACTGGAATACTCTGCCTATGGTGTGTTCAGAGCCGCAAAAGTTTTCAAAAGATGGTTACGAAGAACACTTGCAAGTGAATCATCTGGCTCCAGCACTGCTATCCGTCTTGCTATTGCCTTCCCTCATTAGAGGCTCTCCAAGTCGAATTGTTAACGTGAATTCCGTTGTAAGTTCTTTGATCATCGTGCATAAAATTTACACACCTGTGCTTATGCTTTTTTAGGTATATATGATACATATAACTTTCACACACCTATTTACACACACATGGAATATTGGCACTGTAATTTATTTCACAGTTTGATATTCTTGTTTTACTGTTATATAACATAAATCTGAGAATGCTGTCTTTCTTTATATAGATGCATTATGTTGGCTTTGTTGACACAGAAGACATGAACGTTGTTTCCGGGAAAAGAAAATTTACAAGCTTAGTGGGTTACACAAGCAGCAAGCTGGCACAGGTGCTCTTAGAAGTCTTTATTATTTGTTGGTTTGCATATTTTAGCTGGAACAAGCTTATAAGAGCTACAAGCTTTCCTCGCTATCTGTGTCTGTGGAAAGGAATTGGGTCCCTTTGATCCGTAAACTGTTAGCTACTCTCTGTGGAATACAAGTGTCTCTGTCTTTATTTATATCTTTTTAGTTACTTGGTCCTGCACATTGATCAAGTGCTTGATAATTGGGTGCTATAACTATAGCATCTGCTTGTCTTTTTTGGCATTCCTCTTTTCCTTTTATGGTTTCAACATCTACTTTGATGTCTCTAATCGTTTGTAAAAGCTGGTCATCTATTATCCAAGGCTGGACACTTGCACATAATGAAATGTCAATTAACTGCTGTGGTATGTATATAATTTCCCGAGCTGTAACACGACTACTCTAACCTAGTTGTATTTGGATTGCAGATTATGTTTAGTAGTGTCCTACATAAGCGTCTGCCTGCTGAATCTGGCATTAGTGTAGTATGCGTTTCACCTGGAGTTGTCCAGACTAATGTTGTAAGTATCTCGATGCTTTCCTTCCCCCTCCCTTCTTCATTACTCGAAGAAGGATATGCCTTCAAGGTTTCTATATGAAAGTTTAATTAACAGCCTTGCATGTTATTGGTTTTATGTACCTTGAAGATTTTATATTCAAAGCTTCTCTACATATATAGTATTATTGAGTTTTATGTACATTTTGGGTTTCAATTAATTGCAGGCAAGGGATCTACCCAAGATTGTTCAGGCTGCTTATCATCTAGTACCTTATTTTATGTTTAGTGCTCAAGAAGGTGTGTCATTCTTGCTATTACATTTCATTTTCCATTTTACCTTCTTACTTATAAGATACTGAAGACACCCCCATAAGAAAGGTTTGTAAATATAATCTTTGATGAGTAGTTAATATCATTTTGTATTTTACTGCAATTAGTAAAGCTAGAGTTGGGCCATAATTAAAGTCACATGATCTTGTTAGTTGGCCAAATAAAGTTTATAAAAGATAAAGACAGAACAGAATAGAAAAGTCGGTTCTTCTCATCATCTTCTTGTCATGATCCTGTTCCTATTCACTTTGTTAAACCCTAAGAACTCGCTTAAACTCACGTACGAGTTTTTAAACTAAAGAACAACAATAATGCTAAAAAGCTCTTTGTCGATAGGAATGTCTAAGAAACTGAAACACATACATGTGCTACGAAGATGTGGCTTGTTCTTTTATGTGCAAGATGCATATATATGTTTCCTACTAAATTTGAAAATGTAAATATATAAAAATGAAACAAAGATTATTCTGAGTAGCCCTGGGATCATCCTAGACTTGTAAAGTTTGGATGAAACCTCGCCTTTATGATAGATTATTTCCTGATCACTTATTACATTATGAATTTTTAACCTATCAGGTACTATTGACCTTCCTCCTAGGTGATCTACTTAACAGATCCGAGTTTTACTGCTATGCAATAAATGAAGCTTTTGATGCTCCTTTGAAAACTGAACAAAAAGAGGGAAAGGGAGGGAATGTGAAAATCATATTGTAATGATTTATTGTATGCAGGTTCTAGGAGTGCTCTATTTGCAGCCACTGATCCCCAGGTTCCCGAGTACTGTGAGTTGTTGAAAACGGATGATTTTCCTGTTTGTGCCTTTATTTCTCAAGACTGCCGTCCAACGAATCCTTCAGAAGAATCGCATAATGTTGAAACTTGTCACGAGGTGTGGGAGAAGACATTTGAGATGATTGGCCTTCCTTCTGATGCGGTGGAGAGGCTTATAGAAGGGGAAGAAGTTGCAAGCAGATACGGGGCTCATGGGGAGTAGCCTTGTTGCATGATATGCAAGAAGTGCGTGTCGAATGCTCAGCCTAGATAATGTGTGGAAGGGTAGAATACAGAAGAGAGACTGGAGTGCCACAATCATCTGGAAGAAATCTGAAGAGATGGTGCTGCGTTGTACGCCACCTTAATTGTTTAGATTTGTTTTTTACTATTGACGGGTGCGGAAACAGAACCATTAGGAAGGTCTGATGTTGGTATTTGGTTCACCCCCGCCCTTCCCACCGGTTTAATTGTTTTCTTGCTGTAAACTAATGTTTTCAATTTCGCAGACAATGTAGGGAATTATTTAGAGACACAATTGTAGTCTTAATGATGAGTAATGACTTGAGACTATAGGTTGCTCTTCAACACGCATTTGTGATTTATTGCGGACATACCCCACACACACGAATTTAGATTTAAATGAGATGGGATGGATGTTATGGAACAATGCAAGATACAATAATAGTACGCCTGAATTTTTTCACCATCATTGGGAGAAAGACTTGGGTAAAAAAAGGTCACCGCCGACGTAATGTTTTTAACCATTGATGCAAGGCCACGCGAAAAGTGTTATAAATAACTTTGTATTAGTCGTTTGAAAACTTTACAGTGACAGGTGTCCATGGAAGGCTCTTTCTCTTCGTAACAAGGAAAAGAAGATTTGAAAATACAAATTTGAAAGGAGAGGAAGTACATGGGAGAGTACACGTGTCGGAGTGGGAGTGGTCAAAGTGAAGCTAAAGAAAGAGAGGAAAAAAGAGAGAGTAGTTGAGGATTTTTGGGGGAGAAATCATTGTTACATATATACACTCAAGCGCGCCGACTCTCTTTGAATTCTCTCTGGTCTCCGTCCATATTATGATATTAATGAAGAATGAAGGGTGAGTAATAAGTATTATTAGGAGCTTTGCTTAGGCATTGCTTTGCTTTGCTCGTCAAGAACTCAGACTGAGAGTCACTCACCATATTCTTCTCACATACGTTACTCCTCTCTTCGGGCCTGCATCTGCATCTGCCTCTGCCTTTGCCTCTGCCTCTGCCTGCAGGTAACTCTCTCTCTCATGGTTTCTTTTCTTCTTGCAACTTCCCAATCTTTTCTAATTTCCTTTATTTATTATATATACGTATACAAATACATACGAATCCGGACCGAGGATCTGTGAATCATATTTTTTTATCATACTCGTGCGGTCAGAAATCATTTTAAATATTTTTATTTAAAATTAAATACAAACAATACATGATAAAAACTGATTGCACGATATACGATGAATGGATACAATTTACAGATATTTAAAATCCTTATTCTTATCAAAAGAATCCGGAAGGGATCCTGTTGGTATACATACACAACGCCTTTCAGTCCATTGTTTTGTTTTAATCTTGGGCTTCTTTCTGTCCATGTGTGTGTTTAATTTATTTATGAATGCACCAGTGCATAGCGTGAAGGCCATCATGATTTGAAATTTTGAATGCCATACACAGTCCTAGTCTCCGTAGTTCAATATCTGAAGAGTCTTTTATCAAGGTTTGACTTTTAACTCCTTAACAATTAATTTAGGATGGTGCTCCATTTTTTTTTATTTTTCATAAATTTTTTATTAATTTTTATCTTTGATCCTTGTAATTCATAAATTCGATAGCTGAAATTAAGAAATATGTAAAAAATAAAAATGTATATACTGAAATCACACTTTAATTTATTTTTTGTGTGTATGTATTTTGATTTGTGGGCAGATGAGACAAACATTTAGAATTTGGAAAGGAGCTCGTGATTGAGATTCCAACAAACAAACAAACAATGAAACAACATCATTTGTTTAATTAATTAATTTTCCATTTATTAGTTGTTATTCTGTCTGTTTTTTAGTGTGTGTGAGAAAGAACGAAAGAATAGAAATTAGGATGACTCTCCTGAAAGCAAGGTATTAAATATCGGTAGTCCGAAAACACGGAAATATCGATGGAAATATCGGGATAATATCGATATCGATAAAATTTCCATGGAAACCACGGAAATTGTAAGAAAAACTTGGAAATTTTTATTGAAACTTTGCAGGATGTTTATTTAGTCAATTATCTATTAGTTTATCACAAAAAATTGGAAGGAAATGCATTGCATGATGGATTTAACTGATTTAAGTTGATTATATAGCGAGCTGGCAAACATTGTGAGTGTAGAAAACATGTAGTAATTAATGAAAGAAGTGAAACCCCACCCCTAAATTAATTTATATTTTCACTCTTTCCGTAAAATTATATAAATTATGCAATTAAGTCCTTTATCCTAATCTAATCTGGACCCTCCATCTTGATTCTCACTCTCCATCACGCTGCCACGTGGCAGCCACTAACCCTCACCCTATCTCTCTCTCTCTTTTCCCGAGTCTCTCTCGGACTCCTCACTCTCTCTCAGATCTCAACAAGCACACGCACACACGCAAGCATACCCAGAGTCTGGATTCTTCTCTGCCTCGGTCTCTCCGTCTCCTTCACTCCTTCACACGCAAGTAGAAGAACACAGAGGAGAGGATAGAGGCTTTCTGGATTCTTCTCTGCCTCGGTCTCTCCGTCTCGGTCTCTCCCTCCTTCTCTACCTCACCTCAGTCTCCTTCTCTCCTTCTCTCCGTCTCCTTCTCTACCTCACCTCAGTCTCCTTCTCTCCTTCTCTCCGTCTCCGTCGCTACCTCACCTCAGTCTCCTTCTCTCCTTCTCTCCGTCTCCGTCTCTACCTCACCTCAGTCTCCGTCTCTACCTCACCTTAGTCTCCATCCTTCTTCTTCTCCCTCAGTCTCTCTCTCTCGAAATCGATCCTTCTCAGGTCTCTGCAACTCCGGTCTCTCCGTCTCCGTCTCTCCCTCGGTCTCTCCGTCTCCTTCAAACGGATCGTCTTTCTCCGACGAGATGCAGCGGTGTTTCGAACTGGGTGCGGATAGCAGAAGCGATGCGGAGCAGCAGCGTGGTGGTGACTGTGGTGTTGTTTTACAGTCGGCCGGAGCTGTAGAAGCTCCGGCGTTCTTCTCCGTTTAACTCCCTCTCAAAAAATATCCCGATATTTCGATAATATCGCGATATTATCACGAAAACCATTTGGATAGTTAAAAAAATATCCATCCCCCGAAAAAACGATAATATCGCCGATATTATCGATATTTTGGTCGTTGCCTAAAAGTAGTTATATAAATAAATATTACTTTTCTCCATGAAAATTGTGCATGGGGAATTGAGTCATGATAACTGTTCCAAAACCACGCGCCATGTATAGAATTTCAGATATACTTGTGAGTTATTGTGACCAATGACCATACATACATACATACATACATACGCGAAATGAACAGTTTTGATACTCGTTTTTGAAACCAAAAAGAAGAAGATTATTTTTCGAATTCATTGCTCGTCCTCCTCCTCGAGATCTGCGCTTTAATGTCTTGTACTACAAGGCAAAGAATTAAGTTTGTGTGGTGCTGCTGCTTCTGCTCTCTTCTCTCAGAAACACGAGTCAGAGGGATTAGATACAAGTGTACGTACTGTCTCCGTCTTAAATGCGTTTTAGAGACGAAACCCTACTCCTGCTCTGTTTCCATAATGTTTTATACTGTCCATGAATAGCAAAGCTATGTTTATGTTTTGCTTTTCTTTTATTAATTTTATATAATTTATTCACTTTTATAAAGATATTGTAGCCTGGTAGGAGGGTTGAGACATGTCGATGGGATCGACAGCGGTGAAGAAACACACAACAACATCAGAAGCTTCATCAAATCCTCCTTCTTCAGTTGTGTCGTCGGCTCCTCCAAGTCCAAGTAGTTTTATCAGCAGCAGCAACAAGTCCACCATGAATCGGAAACCCACATGGCTTTTATCCATCCGTGACGGTAGGAATATTTTCACTTGAATCATTTCGCTTCTCCCTTCAACTTTTACTCGTGGACCGGCCAGCAACTTGCATGAAAAGACCGTCAGTCGGTCTTTCTGTTCAATAATACAATGTTGCATGAACAAATCTTCAGTTAATGATGTTGTATTATTGAATTGAAACGCCTACATACTCATTTTATTTCAATCATTTTCTATAAATCTTTTATCTTTGTTTTGGTGCACGCATGATTGAATGGAAATGCTTATGAGGTTTTTCGTGCAAGTGCACATGTGATGATTGATGTGACTAGGTAACGTACGTGCCTGGAGTTTGACATTTTTATCTGTCCATCCATCTTCCTTTGTGTTTGAATTTCAAAACTCGATCTGATAGAGTCGTTGTGAGTAGTCTAGTAGGCTAAAAGGTGGCTTGCAGCGGTATATAATTGATTTTGTTTGATATTTGCTCGAGGCAGGAAGTCAGTGGCCTTTCTTTTTACCCTTTTCTTTCGTTTTTTTTCATACTCTATGATACAAACTCGTGCTAGGGTTAGAAATAGGATTCAAGAAAAGAGAGAAACTCCTTCCGTCTGTTTGTTTCAATATTCTTTGTTTTGTTTATTTTTTTTTAACAATAATTCTGCATGAATTGGTGCTAACATTTTATTTTATTTTATTTTAAGCTCATACGATATTGAATTTAATTATAAAGCCCCCATGATAACTTTGATTCTATGCAGAAGGGGGCAACACATATGAGTGTTTAGTTTGTATCAAGAGTAAAATCAAATTTGAAATAATGAGGGAGGGAATCTTATATCTTGATGGATGGAGAGTGACATATACGTTCTCCCGGGTGGAAATTGGTCCTTTAGTCATTTGGTGGTCCTGCTGCTGTCTTTACTTTACCTCCTGTTGGCTCTTGTGAAATTCAAAATCTCATTTCGAATTAGGTGCTCTGCTCAGTCTCCATCTTTTATTTGCATGATTAATTTGTTTGTTCAGCATATAATGTGCATTTTTTTTGTCTTGGAAATTGGCTGTCCATGCATCCTAGGCTAGCTATCTCATATATGTTGAACAAATATGAGCGGAAGGGAAGGCTGCATTCTAATTCAAATAAAATTAACGGAGCCTTGGTTGGTATTATGTCAGATATAGAAGAGAGGATGAAGATGCTGGCATCTCACACAGCTCAACAAGACACTGGAGACACCTTCGCTGAACGAGCCGACGCTTACTACAAACGACGCCCTCAGCTGCTCTCTCTGCTTCAAGACTTGTACAATGCCTACGTCACTTTATCTGGCCGTTACATTCATACAGTCGCCAAAACCACTCATCGCCGTGGACACTCCTCCCAAACCTCAATCATTGATAATGACTACTACGACGACAGTCATGACCAACAGGATGCCGATGGTGATACATTAAGCCAGATGGATTCGGACGTGGGCAGTTCCCTCGCCTATCAGCCACAATTATCTCTTGCTGCTGCCCGGGATGATAGCATGGTGTTGGATTTGGATGCAATTGTTGCGGAGGTTGTGATGAAGAATGTGGAATGCGATATCTTACTTGATGAGGCCAGCACCATGGGGAGGCGATACAATGAGTCATCAAGGAAGACAAAGTTGCAGAAGAGCTTGCTGGAGGTGCTGGAGTCCGAAAGGCTCATACTGCTGAATGAGAATGCTAAGTTGGGGTACAAAGTGGGTGCATTGGTGGAAGAGAACAAAGCCATCGCGTCCGAGTCCATGTTCATTAGGAGGAAGGCTGGAGAGCTGGCTAGGTGTTTGCTGAAGGTGAGGGAGGATCAGAGGGTGTGCATGCTTAGCCGTAAAATCGAGGACCTGCAGGGCCAGATCTATGGGTTGGAGAAGAGGAACAAGGAGTACTATGAGCAACTTGTGAAGAGAGACCAATGGTCCTCTCAACTTGTACAAGAAGAGAGTAGGAGCATAAACAACAAAAGCAAGTTTAACGGGAATGAAGTGAGTTTGGAGGTTTGCTTCCAAATAGGGAAGATCAATCGGAGGCTGAAGAGAGGTAATAGCAATGTGAAGCATTTTGGCACTGCGAGTGGGAAGAAGGGTTGGAGTTGGTGGAGAAAGGTCAAGAACATGGACTTGTTTCTATGCGGACATAATTCAAGCTCTACTTGACCTCAATTGGTGTCTGTCTGTTTAATTACTGACTAAACTTACGTTAATGGTGGTCAGTCTGTTTATATTTCGTTTACACCGTCATGAACCTGCTGACTCCATGGTCATTCTGCCTTATATATTAGTTTCGTGATCCAGTAGAATTTGATGCTCAAATTGGCTGAAATGAAACCTACTATTTAAATCAAGCGTGTCACAAAATTTGATGTTTGTCGTGGCTGCTGACAAGGTGATTTCTAAACATTTTGCCCCGTTTTCTGCACAACCAGCGCAATTGTTATCTGATCAGTCACCCGATGTAAATGTGGATGAACTGGATGGCCCGCCCGGTTTTGGTCCTCGAACCGAAAATAGGGTATGCTCGCCTATTTGCGTAGAAGATTTTTCTCCTGTGCCTTCAAAATCTCAAAAGAAAAGATGCAGCTAGGACAGATCGACGAGTTACTAGTACATACATCCAAGTGAAGGTTGTTTCTTGGAACATTCTAGGTATTGATAATGAAGATTTTTTAACCAAAAAAAGATGGGAGCTTTAATAAAAAGGGCTTGAACTAAGTTTATTTTAACCAAAAACCATCCTATAACTTTTTTTAACCAAAAACCATCTCAGAACAAGGTAAAACCCACCAAACCAACAGACAGCTCGACCACCAGCCAGTCACTCATGGGCTCTCCTTTGGCCCTCATCCTCCTCCTCCTCCTCCTCTTCGTCTCGCTGAGTACTACAACTTTCCTTTTTGAATCACCCTATTTCGTTGAGTATTGAAGAAGTTATATCTATTTGAATCTTACCCAGTTTCCGGCGACCTCCGAGGCTTTCGAGGCATTTTCCGACCAAACCACAACGAGTTAGCATTGTGCAAGGTACCATTCTCTTCGTCTCTTCGAGAACTACGATTTTCGTTTTTGAATCACTCGATTTCGTTGAGTATTGACAAAGTTATGAGCGTTTAAAGTTTGTCCAACCCAGTTTCCGGCGACCTCCGAGGCTTTCGAGGCGTTTTTCGGCCAAACTACAACGAGTTAGCTATCGTGCAAGGTACCATTCTCTTCGTTTCTGCGAGAACTACAATTTTCGTTTTTGAATCACTTGATTTCATTGAGTATTGACAAAGTTATGAGCGTTTAAAGTTTGTCCAACTTTCCGGCCGAAATATGGTCTTCCCTTCCGTTTAGCTCCGGCGAGCAGCAACCACACCAAGCCCTTTGGGCCATGCACAAACAAACACTGTATCTGGAAAGAAAATGAACATTAACACTGTCGCTGGAAAAACATAACACTGTCGCTGGAAAAATAACACTGTCGCTGGAAAAAATAACACTGTCGCTGGAAAAACTAACACTGTCGCTGGAAAAACATAACACTGTCGCTGGAAAAAAAACACTGTCGCTGGAAAAACTAACACTGTCGCTGGAAATAAACTAACAGTGCAATGACTTAAATTCCAGAAACAGTGACTTAACTTATAACATGGTTTTTTATTAAACAAAACTTATAATATGGTTTTTTATTAAACAAAACTTATAACATAGTTTTTTTATTAAAACTAAAACTTATAACATGGTTTTTTATTAAAACTAAAACTTATAACATGGTTTTTTATTAAACAAAACTTATAACATGATTTTTTATTAAAACTAAAACTTTTCAAGCCCTTTTCATTAATTTTCCTAAAAAAGATAGTGTTATTCACACGGTTATTTTTACTTTCTACACTCTTATTAATCTTTAACATTTGATTTTTTTTCAATTCATTTGATCCGACGATTGAAAATTGAGAGGTATGTGTGAGAAATAAAAATGGTGCGTGGTTTGCATTTCTGTACCCATGGTCAATTTCGAATGGATAATGCTTGGGAAATCAACTATTTAAATCAAATTTTATAAACTATATGACGTGATCATTGATGATTGAATTATTACTTAAGAGTTGGTTAATGTGCTTATTTCCTATTGGTGACATATCACATGATTTGTAAATTTTGCCTACCTAACATTGCTCATTTTGAATTCATTTCTCCAACTTAAGCCTACCTTCATGTCATTTTCCTGATCGATAAACTTTTCAATAATTTGTATAAGACATTTATTGGCTTTCAAAACTCGGATATCACTTTTTCTCTTTACCAATATTTATTTATTTTTCTATTTTGCACATTAATAATCCGCAAAAAGATTCCACTTTGTACTAATAAATTGTCCAATTGCTTCAAAATTTGAATTTTCCACAAAAATTGTGATCTATAAGTCATGATTTGAGATTGAATTTGTAAATTTCTAAAGTAGAAAACTTAAGCCTACATTCGTGTCATTTTCGTCGATTGATAAGATTCTCGTTTATTTGTGTAGGGCATTTAGTGATTTTTTTAAACTCGGATATCATTTTCACTCAAATGTTTCTTTATTTATACTTTACACATTAAGGATTCGTAAAATTTACTTCTGCGTATTAATAAATTGTTCAAATGCTTCTAAAAAGCTTATAAAGCTTTTTTTTTTTACTGGGTAAACCCAAAAAATTACAAATGTTCAAAATTGGCATTTTTTAACAAAAATTGTGAGCTATAAGTCACAATTTGAGATCGATTTTGCTAAATTTTGAAGTAACAAACTTAATTCTACTTTCGTGTCATTTTCGTCGTCGATAAGCTTCTCAATAATTTCTATTGGGCATTTAATGATTTTTCTAAACTCAGATATCACTTTCGCCCCAATGTTTATTTATTTTTATATGTTACACATTCGTAAAAAATACTTTTGTGTATTAATAACTTGTCCAACAGCTTCTAAAGAGCTTATAAAACTTTCTTTAATGCATAAACCCAAAAATTTGCAAATGTTCAAAATTTGCATTTTTCACAAAAACTATGAGCTATAAGTCAAGATTCGAGATCACTTTTGCTAATTTCTAAATTAACGAAAGTAAGCCTTATTTCGTGCCATTTTCGTCGAGTGATAAGCTTCTCAATAATTTATGCGGGCAATTTATGATTTTTTTTAAAACATGGATATAACGCTTGCTCTCCGCCAAAGTTTATTTATTTTTCTATTTCACACATTAAAAACTTATAAAACTTTCATCAATGCGTAAACAAAAAAATTTGGAAATGTTCAAAATTTAAATTATCCACAAAAAATTGTAAGCTATAAGCCACGATTTGAGATCGATTTTCCTAATTTCTAAAGTAACGAACTTAAGTCTACTTTTATCTCATTTTCGTCGATCGATAAGCTTCTCAATAATATGTGCTTTGGCTTTTAGTGATTTTTCAAACTCATTTTCACTCTCTGCCAATTTTATTTATATTTCTATTCGACACATAAAAATTACTTATGTATATCAATAAAGTGTCCAACTACTTCTAGAGAACTTACAAAACTTTCTTTATTCGTAAACCAAAATATTTGCAAATGTTCAAAATTTGAAAATTTCACAAAAACTTGGAGCTATAAGTCACGATTGAGATCGATTTTGCTAATTTCTAAAGTAACAAACTTAAACCTACTTTTGTGTCATTTTCGCTAATTGATAAGCTTTACAATAAATTGTGTAGGACTTATAGTGATTTTTAAAGCTCGGCTATCACTTTCACTCTCCGCCAATGTTTATTTATATTTATATTTCACACATAAAAAATCCATAAAATTTACTTATGTGAATCAATAAATAGTCCAACTGCTTCTGAAAAACATACAAAACTTTCTTTATTGCGCAAACCAAAAAAATTGCAAATGTTCAAAATTTGTATTTTTTCACAAAAACTATGAGCAATAAGTCACGATTTCATATCGATTTTGCTAATTTCTAAAGTAACGAACTTAAGCCTCTTTCGTGCCATTTTCCTTGTTCGATAAGCTTCTCAAGAATTTGTGTAGGGCATTTAGTGACTTTTCAAAAGTCGGATATCACTTTCGCTGTCACATCCCGGCCCGGGCCCCGACCACATCCCGGGCTCGACTCCGTCGTAGCACGATATTGTCTGCTTTAGGCCCCGACCACGCCTTCACGGTTTTGTTTCTGGGAACTCACGCGAGCAGAACTTCCCAGTGGGTCACCTATCATGGGATTGCTCTCGCGCGAACTCGCTTAACTTCGGAGTTCCGATGGAACCCGAAGCCAGTGAGCTCCCAAAAGGCCTCGTGCTAGGTAGAGATGAGAATATACATATAAGGCTTACAAGATTCACACCCCTGGGCGATGTGGGATCTTACATTCGCTCTTTGCCAATGTCTATTTATTTTTCTATTTTACACATTAAAAATTCATGAAAATTACTTAGGTGTGTTAATATATATTCTAATTGCTTCAAAAGAGCTCATAAACTTTCTTTAATGCATAAAACCAAAAATTTGCAAATGTTCAAAATTTGCATTTTTCAAAAAACTGTGAGCTACAAGTTAAGAGATGATATTGATTTTGCTAATTTCTAAAGTAACGAACTTAAGCCTATTTTCGTGTCATATTCGTTGACCGTAAGCTTCTCAATAACTTGTGAAGAGCAATTAGTGGTCTTTAAAACTTGACTACGATTTTCACTCTCCGCCAATGTTAATTTCTATTTCTACTTGACACAAAAAATACTTATGTGTATAATAATTTGTCCAACTCTTTCTAAAGAACTAACAAAACTTTCTTTATTGCGCAAACCAAAAAATTTATAAATGTTCAAAATTTGTAACTTTCACAAAAATCCTAAGCTATTGTAAGGATCCGTATTTTCGAATATATATTTCCTAAGCAAGTTTATAGTTAACATGAGAATTCCACGTGATATCCTTAAGCTACAACAATCTGCCATAGCATTATATTATTAGATATTAATTTATAAGTTGTAGTATTCCATAGATATCTCCCAAAGCAGATGTTTATTTCAATTAGCATGAGGTGGATTTAGTTTGGACGTGGCACATGCTAGGACTAGAGGAAGAAGTAAGCTGCTTTTCGAATACTCTATTTGCTGAGTGTTGGCAGCTATGATTTGTGTGGTGGCATAATATGGTTTGTAGCTATCTTGTTTAGGTGCTTGTAAGCACTCTAAGTTGGTGAGTATTGATACCTATAGGCATTGAGGTGGGTGTCGTTAATTGGGGGTTAAGGCTACAAGTAAGAGGTGGCAATATTTTGTGAGTGTAGGCTTCCACCTGAGTACTATAGCTGCTGACTGTTGTTCTCTTTTTGGCCTTCCATTTGACACCTACAAAAAAGTTTTAAGCATATCCTTGCTTATAATATATTTTACTAGTATTCGACTTATTGACCAAGTCTTGGAGCCGTCCTATTTCACTATAAATAGGAGTAGTGCCTTATCATTTTTCCAAACGTGAGTGCACTGATGAATGCTAGGGTTCGCATGCAATGCATGCTTTGCAGCTCATGTGTGCGCGTGTATATGTGTATGTGTGTGTATATATATAGAGAGAGAGAGAGAGAAAGAGAGAGAGAGATTAGAAAAGAAGAGAGAAAGGGAAAGCTAGGGTTTGGGATGAGCGGAGATGTTAGTTGGGTTGTCTTGCTAAAACTTGGATTATCGAGGTGAGTGGTTTATGTAATATGTTTTAAAATATTCTTATTTTCTGATAAATGAAAAGCACGAGCTATCGTGGGTTTTGATCTATTTTTAAATATCTCTCTATTTCAAGTCAAGCATGTTGGATTTGTTGAAATGCTTTTGGAATTATTAATATGATGATATGTGGATTATTTGGAATTGTTCATGGAGCATGAGAACTTTGGTGTTGCATTAATCCGAGGGATAAATGTAAACTGCACACGGGGACATTAGGGCATAATGGTCATTAGGGGTCACGTGGTGAGTTACAATTTATGAAGGATATAATGGACCGTGAAGGGACTATGTGATATGGAATTATGTGGCTAAAGCTTTGATATTATTATCCTATTTTATAATGTGATTAAAATGGCAAGCTTGACTGACATGTTATATATTCTACTCACTAAGCGATGGTGGTTGTTGCACACCCCTCTCCTATTATTTTACAGATAAGTTATTTGGCAAGACATGTCTTATTTGGCAAGACAAGTGTTAGAAAAGCTGAGTTTGTGATTGAGGAGAAATTTAAGGATTTTAATTTATTATTTTTGTACACCTGTAAAAATTTTGGAGTTATTTTTAATAAGAGGAGTTTATTTTTCCACCCAATTTCACTTTCCTTTTATTTATTTAGTTTTTAGCTCACGTTTCGGATTCAGAGTTATTTTTTCACCGACCTCGGGTCCGGGGCGTGACAGCTTAAGTCACGATTTGAGATCGATTTTGCTAATTTCTAAAGTAACAAACTTAAGCCTATTTTTGTGTCATTTCCTTTGATCCATAAGCTTCTCAATAATTGTGTACGGTATTTAGTGATGTTTCAAACTCAGCTATCACTTTCACTCGTCGCCAATGTTTATTTATATTTCTACTTGACACATAAAAAATACTTATGTGTATCAATAACTTGTCCAACTACTTCTGACGAACTTACAAAACTATCTTTAATGCATAAACCAAAAAAATTGCAAATGTTCAAAATTTAAAAATTTCACCAAAACTGTGAGCTATAAGTCACGATTTGAGATCGATTTTACTAATTTCTAAAGTAACAAACTTAAGCCTACTTTCGTCTCATTTTCTTTGATCGATAAGTTTCTCAATAATTTGTACAGGGCTTTTAGTGATTTTTCAAACTTGGCTATCACTTTTAGTCTCAACCACAATTTTTTTTTTAATATTTCTTTTCATCCATAAAAAATACTTTTATGTATCAACAATTGTCCAACAACTTCTAAACTTACAAAACTTTCTTTAATGTGTAAACAAAAAATTTGCAAATTTTCAAAATTTAAATTTTTCACAAAAACTGTGAGAAGTCACGATTTGAGACCGATTTTGCTAATTTCTAAGTAATGAACTTAAGCCTACCTTAGTGTCATTTTCGTCGATCGATAAGCTTCTCAGTAATTTGTGTAAGACTTTTGGTGATTTTCAAACTCGACTATCCCCTCACCATCCAACAATGTTCATTTATATTTCTACTTGACACATAAAAAATCCATAAAGAATACTTGTATGTATCAATAAATTGTCCAACTGCTTCTAAAGAGCTTATAAAACTTTATTTAATGCGTAAACCAAAAAATTTGCAAAAATTCAAAATTTGTATTTTTTACAAAAGTGTGAGTGATAAGTCACGATTTGGGATTGATTTTGCTAATTTTCTAAAGTAAAGAACTTAAGTCTTCTTTCGTGCCACTTTTGTCTATCGATATGCTTCTCAAGAATTTGTGTAGGGCATTTAGCTTCTAAATAATTTGTGAAAGCATTTAGTGATCTTTAATACTTGGCTATGATTTTTACTCCCTGCTAATGTTTATTTATATTTTTTTTCGACAAATAAAAAATGCATAAAAAATAATTATGTGCATCAATAAATTGTCTAAATGCTTTTATAGAACTTACAAAACTTTCTTTATTGTAGAAACCAAAAAATTTGGAAATGTTCAAAATTTATATTTTTCACAAAAACAGTGGGCTACAAGTCATGATTTGGTATCAATTTTGCTAATTTCTAGATAACGAACTTAAGCCTACTTTCGTGCCATTTTCGTCCATCCATAAGCATCGCAAGAATTTGTGTGGGCATTCTCGGATATCACTTTTGCTCTGTGCCAATGTCTAGTAATTTTTCTATGTTACACAAACAATTTGTGAAAATTACTTAGGTGTCTTAATAAATATTCTAATTGCTTCTAAAGAGCTTATAAATTTTCTTTAATGCACAAACCAAAATATTTGCAAATGTTCAAAATTTGAATTTTTCACAAAATTTGTGAGCTAGTCACGATTTGGGATCGATTTTGCTAATTTCTATAGTAACGAACTTAAGCCTAGTCTCGTGTCATATTCGTAGACCGTAAGCTTCACAATAATTTGTGAAGGGAATTTAGTGATTTTTCTAACTCGGCTTTCACTTTCACTCTCCGCCAGTGTTTATTTATATTTCTACTTAACACATAAAAAATACTTATGTGTATCAATAAATTGTCTGACTACTTCTAAAGAACTTATAAATTTCTTTAATGCGTAAACCAAAAAATTTGCGAATGTTCAAAATTTGAAATTTTCACAAAAACTGTAAGCTATAAGTCATGATTTGAGATTGATTTCGCTTATTTCTAAAATAACGAACTAAAGCCTACTTTAATGTCATTTTCTTCGATCAATAACCTTCTCAATAATTTGTGTAGGGCTTTTAGTGATTTTTCAAACTCAACTATCCCCTTCACTCTCCGCCAATATTTATTTATATTTCTACTTGGCACATAAAAATCCACAAAAATACTTGCATGTATCAATAAATTGTCCAACTGCCGCTAAAGAGCTTATAAAACATTTTTAAATGCGTAAACCAAAAAATTTACTAGTGTTCAAAATTTGAATATTTCACAAAAATTGTGAGCTATAAGTCACGATTTGAGATTGATTTTGCTAATTTCTAAAGTAACGAACTTAAGCCCACTTTCGTGTTATTTTCGTCGATCTGTAAGCTTCTCAATATTTTGCATAGGGCATTTCATGATTTTTCAAATTCGACTATCACTTTCACTCTTCACCAATGTTTATTTAAATTTCTACTTGACACAAAACTAGTCCGTAAAAAATACTTATGTGCATCAATAAACTGTTCAACTGCTTCTAAAGAACTTATAAAACTTAACTTAATGCGTAAACTAAAAAATTCGAAAAAGTTCAAAATATCAGTTTTTCACAAAAGATGTGAGCTATAAGTCATAATTTGAGATCTACTTTACTAATTTCTACAGTAACGAACTTAAGCCTACATTCGTATCATTTTCATCGATCGATAAGCTTCTCAACAATTTTTGTAGTTCTTTTATTGATTTTTCAAACTCATCTATCACTTTGACTTTTCGCCGATGTTTATTTATATTCCTTTTGTACACAAAAAAATCCAAAAAAAAAAAAAAAAACTTATGTGCATCAATAAATTGTCCAACTGCTTCCTAAGAACTTATAAAAAAAATTTAATGCGTAAACCAAAAAATTTGGAAATGTTCAAAATTTATACTTTTTCACAAAAATTGTTGGCTATAAGTCACGATTTGAGATCAATTTTGCTAATTTCTAAACAACGAACTTAAGCCTACTTTTGTGCCATTATCATATATCGATAAGCTTCGGAAGACTCGGATATCACTTTCACTCTCTACCAATGTCAATTTATCTTCTATTTTACACATAAAAATTTGTGAAAAATTATTTAGGTGTGTTAATAATTATTCTAATTGCTTCGAGAGAGCTTATAAACTTTCTTTAATGCATAAACCAAAATATTTGCAAATGTTCAAAATTTGAAATTTTCACAAAAATTGTGAGCTATAAGTCACGGTTTGATATTGATTTTGCTAATTTCAAAAGTAACGAACTTAAGCCAAGTCTCGTGTCATATTCGTCGAACATAAGCTTCTAAATAATATGGGAAAAACATTTAGTGATCTTTAAAACTTGGCTACGATTTACACCACTAGAAGAAAAAAGGTCATCTACCACGGTGGATGTCCGTTGTAGATCGAAATCTACCACGGACAATCTGCCCGTTAGTATTCTGGATGTGATAAAAAATCTCTATTTCTACCACGGGCTATGCCCGTTGTCAAATGAAGTGTAACCACGAATTATGCCCGTGGTAAATTGAGAACTAACACCACGTGCTATGGCCATTGTGGATTACAAATTGATCACAGCTAGTGCCCGTTATTAAAAAATTTCAAAAAATAAAAAAAATATTTAATAAATAAATATATAAATATAAATATATATATATATATAAAGATATTTATTTACAAAATTGCACATTTATTTTATAAAAATTCACATATTCAAATATTACACAAAATCACTGAGTTATACCTTACATTTATGTACCAAAACATTTACAGACTTTGTTTCACACTCCAAAACAAAACTCAAGTCCTAGTTCCAACCTTGATCCTCCAATGATATTCGTCTTCTCTGCAATCGTTTCTTTCTTCAAGAAGACACACATCTCAAGCAAGCCAATCACACTTCAAATTTGCAGGTGCCTGTAAATGTAGTAGTTGATATGAGTTATAAACCCTCATGAATTAGAACCACCAACCACCTATGAGACACAAGGAAAAATATAAAGCTTAGAAATCAAAACTCATCACTCAAGGACATCATGTACAAAAAAAATTAAATACACAAAGGCGCAAGCAATCATGGTCCAAGTGAGTACATGGTGCCTGTAAAAAATAATTGATCGCTAGAATTCAAGGCTCCTTTTTTATTTCAAACCAACTGCCATAGATTGACTTTCTTACTAGTAGAGTATTGTGACAAGAAAAACAATAGTGAAAATCTAGAAAGAGAGAAACAAATAGACCTCATGTATTAGTATCAAGCATATGAATATCAATGTGCATGCTTTCCTCTATGAGTGTGAGAGAGCGAGAGAGGAGAGAGGACAGTTTTCCATGGGCCTTACATTACAGTAATTAAGCAGTGGCCATTTACCATAAATATTCTTAGTTAGGGTAATAGCACTTAAGTCGGTACCTTCTAGTGTCAAACCATCTCCAAACTTCAATCTGCCAAACATTTAAGGAAACACTTCAATGTCCCAATTTTTATAATCTTGTCATGTTCGATTTATGTCAAATTGTCAATCCCCTACTTATTTTACACATATATCAAGTGAAAAAAGTGAACTTGATTAATTCAAGATTGGAGACAAGCAATATACAACACTAGGCCAACTAACAAACACTAGCCAAAATTTAAACAAGTCTTGTTTCAGTTAATACATATAGAAGCTTCACTAACAAAACCTAGCCTCTCTGCACATGCAGATTAAATCCTCTACAAGATAGTATTGCCAGGTTTCTCATTGAGGCATATATTCAAACAAATAGTACCCAATACTGGACAAAATAACCAAAAGATTAAAGTGACAAGCAAAGAGAGATAAAGTGATAAGTTTTCATTAGATTGTTAACTGTAAAATCTTTGCTCCATTCAAGAAGTTTTCAAGACCAAATGCACATTATTCTATCACCAACCAAATAAGAATGTAAAACGTAACCACTTTCTCCTTTTGAAACCAAATCAAATATCATTTACTGGATTCTACTAACCCAACATCGATCTTTAGTAAGTTATAATCAGAAATATTAAAGCAATATAGAGCAGTTTAATGCATACCAGTTCTGTATGTAAGGAATACAAAATCGTTTCCTCTTACACTCTTCACAGCGAACTACCCAGCCCTTGTTGTTCCTCTGACATTGATGGCACATCAACGCACCTCCTCAACAAACTATTAAAATCCCAAGACAACAATTACATTATAAATCATCAGTGATAACAAATGACAAAAACAAAAACAAAAAAAAACAAGCCAGCATACTGATTAGAATAGCTCCAATTACAAAAAATCCTCCAACAATATTAGCAATTAGTGATGAAGTAAAACATAGAGAAAACGAAAAAACCCTAAACAACGAGAGAACTTATGGAGAATAGATAGGGTTGTAATATGCGGGAAAATGATGAAATAACACCAAGAAAATTCGTAAAAAGAAACCCTAAGAAATTGATATACCAGAATCAAGAGGCACAAAAAAATACCAGAATCGAGACTATATAGTCTGAATCGAGATTCCAACTTGAGAGAGACAAACCAAATCAAACTCACTGAGAGAAAGAGACAGTGAGAGGGCTGAGAGCTTGGGAGATCGTGAGAGTATCGCAAAGGAGCCTTTTTCTTGTAGTGAGCTCTTCGTTTCTGTAGTTTAGAGGCGGAAAATCGTCGACATAACCGAATTGGATGAGATCTGAAAACTGTAAATAGGGTTCAACAGAGATCTGAAATTTAGGTGTCTATTATTATATTGGTTGATTAAAAAATAAAGATTTTTTTTAATACACAGAAGAAAAAAATAAAGAATTTAAAGATAAAGATAACAATTACAGTCCATGGTAAATTTAAAAAGGTGCTGTTGTTAAAACTTTTTGCAACCACGGGCTTTTATCGTGGTAATATTTAGTTAAACTACAACGAGCTTTAAACGCACGTTGTTATTTTAATCACTTCAACCACGGGTCTTTTTATGCCCGTTGTTAAAATAATTTATTTACCACGAACTTCAAATGTCCGTGGTTAAATTGACTTTTTATAACGGGCTTTATATGTCCGTGATCAATCAGTCGTGGTAGATGTGGTGTTGTGGCGTAGTGCACTTTCCGCCACTATTTATTTATATTTTTATTTGACACATTAAAATTCGAAAAAAAAATACTTATGTGTATAAATAAATTGTCCAATTGCTACTAAAGAACTTACAAAACTTTCTTTATTGAGCAAACAAAAAAAAATTGCAAATGATCAAAATTTGGATTTTTCCCAAAAACTGTGCTCTATATAAGTCACAAATTTATTTAGTCTCGTACATATTCGTCGACTGTATGTTTCTCAATAATTTATGAAAAACATTTAGTGATCTTTAAAACTTAGCTATGATTTTCACTTTCTGCCACTGTTTATTTATATTTTTATTTGCCACATTAAAAATCGATAAAAAATACTTATGTGTATCAACAAATTGTCCAACTGCTTCTAAAGAACTTAAAAAACTTTCCTTACTGAGCATAACAAATTTTTTTGTAAATGTTCGAAATTTGAATTTTTCACAAAAACTGTGAGCTATAAGTCACGCTTTGAGATCAATTTTGCTAATTTATAAAGTAACGAACTTAAACCTAGTCTCGTGTCATATTCAACGACTGTAAGCTTCTCAATAAATTGTGAAATGCATTTAGTATTTAAAACTTGGCTACGATTTTCACTCTTAGCCAATGTTTATTTATATTTTTATTTGATGCATTAAAAATCGATAAAAAAATACTTATATGTATCAACAAATTCTCCAATTGCTTCTAAAGAACATACAAAATTTTCTTTATTGCGCAAACCAAAAAATTTGCAAATGTTCAAAATTTGAATTTCTCACAAAAACTGTGAGCTATAAGTCAAGATTTGAGATCGATTTTGCTAATTTCTAAAGTAACAAACTTAAGCCTAGTCTCGTGTCCATTCGTCCACCGTATGCTTCCCAATAATTTGTGAAAAGCGTTTAGTGATCTTTAAAACTTGGCTATGATTTTCACACTTCGCCACTATTTATTTATATTTTTATTCGACACATTACAAATTGATAAAAAAAATACTTATGTGTATCAACAAATTCTCCAATTGCTTCTAAAGAACTTACAAAATTTTCTTTATTACGCAAACAAAAAAAATTTGCAAATTTTCAAAATTTGAATTTTTCACAAAAACTGTGAGCTAGTCACGATTTGAGATCGATTTTGCTAATTTCTAAAGTAACGAACTTAAGCCTAGTCTCATGTCATATTTGTCGACCGTAAGCTTCTCAATAATTTGTGAAAGCATTTAGTGATCTTTAAAACTTGGCTATGATTTTCTCACTCCGCCACTGTTTATTTATACTTTTATTCCACACATTAAAAATTGATAAAAAAAAAAATACTTATGTGAATGAAAAAAATTGCCAATTGCTTCAAAAGAACTTACAAAACTTTCCTAACTGAGCATAACAATTTTTTTTGTAAATGTTCGAAATTTGAATTTTTCACAAAAACTGTGAGCTATAAGTCACGGTTTGAGATCAATTTTGCTAATTTCTAAAGTAACGAACTTAAACCTAGTCTCGTGTCATATTCACCGACTGTAAGCTTCTCAATAATTTGTAAAAAGCATTTAGTGTTTAAAACTTGGCTATGATTTTCACTCTTCGCCACTGTTTATTTATATTTTTATTCGATGCATTAAAAATCAATAAAAAAATACTTATGTGTATCAACAAATTCTCCAATTGCTTCTAAAGAATTTACAAAATTTTCTTTATTGCGCAAACCAAAAAATTTGAAAATGTTCAAAATTTGAATCTTTCGCAAAAACTGTGAGCTGTAAGTCACAATTTGGGATCAATTTTGCTAATTTCTAAAGTAACGAACCTAACCCTAGTCTCATGTCATATTCGTCGACCGTAAGCTTCTCAATAACTTGTGAAAAGCATTTAGTGATCTTTAAAACTTGGCTATGATTTTCACCCATCGCCATTGTTTATTTATATATTTATTCGACACATTAAAATCGATAAAAAAAAAACTTATGTGTGACAACCAATTCTCCAATTGCTTCTCAAGAACTTATAAAACTTTCTTTATTGCGCAAACCAAAAAATTTACAAATGTTCAAAATTTGAATTTTTCACAAAAACTGTATTTGGGATCGATTTTGCTAATTTCTAAAGTAACGAACTTAAGCCTAGTTTCGGGTCATATTTGTCGACTGTAAGCTTCTCAATAATTTGGGAAAAGCATTTAGTGATCTTTAAAACTTGGCTATGATTTTCACTCTTCGCCACTGTTTATTTATATTTTTATTCGACATAATAAAAATCGATAAAAAAATACTTATATGTATCAACAAATTCTCTAATTGGTTCTAAAGAACTTACAAAACTTTCTTTATTGCGCAAACCAATAAAGTTTTCAAATGTTCAAAATTTGAATTTTTCACAAACACTGTGAGCTATAAGTCATGATTTGAGATCAATTTTGCTAATTTTTAATGTAACGAACTTAAGCCTTGTCTCATATCGTATTAGTCGACCGTAAGCTTCTCAATAATTTGCAAAAAGCATTTAGTGATCTTTAAAACTTGGCTATGATTTTCACTCTTCACCACTGTTTATTTATATTTTTATTCGACACATAAAAAATCGATCAAAAATACTTATGTGTATCAACAAGTTCTCCAATTGCTTCTAAAAAACTTACAAAACTTTCTTTATTGCGCAAACAAAAAAAGTTTGCAAATGTTCAAAATATGAATTTTTTACAAACACTGTGAGCTATAAGTCATGATTTGAGATCGATTTTGCTAATTTCTAAAGTAATGAACTTAAGCCTTGTCTCGTGTCATATTCGTCGACTGTAAGTCTGTCAATAATTTGTGAAAAGCATTTAGTGATTTTCACTCTTCGCCACTGTTTATTTATAGTTTTATTCAACACATTAAAAATCGATAAAAAATACTTATGTGCATCAACAAATTCTCCAATTGCTTCTAAAGAACTTACAAAACTTTCTTTATTGAGCAAAGCAAAAAATTTGCAAATGATCAAAATTTGAATTTTTCACTAAAAGTGTGAGCTATAAGTCACGATTTGGGATCGATTTTGCTAATTTCTAAAGTAACGAACTTATGCCTAGTCTCATGTCATATTCGTCGACCGTAAGCTTCTCAATAATTTGTGAAAAAACATTTAGTGATCTTTAAAACTTGGCTATGATTTTCACTCTCCGCCATTGTTTATTTATATTTTTATTGGACACATTAAAAATCGATAAAAAATACATATGTGTATCAACAAATTCTCCAATTGCTTCGAAAGAACTTACAAAATTTTCTTTATTGCGCAAAACAAAAAAATTTGCAAATGTTCAAAATTTGAATTTTTCACAAAAACTGTGAGCTATAAGTCACGATTTGAGATCGATTTTGGTAATTTCTAAAGTAACGAACTTAAGCCTAGTCTCGTGTCATATTTGTCAACCGTAAGCTTCTCAATAATTTGTGAAAAGCATTTAGTGATCTTTAAAACTTGGCTATGATTTTCACACTTCGCCACTGTTTATTTATATTTTTATTCGATGCATTAAAAATCGATAAAAAAAAATACTTATGTGTATCAACAAATTCTCCAATTGCTTCTAAAGAACTTACAAAATTTTCTTTATTGCGCAAACCAAAAAAATTGCAAATGTTCAAAATTTGAATTTTTCACAAAAATTGTGAGCTATAAGTCAAGATTTGAGATCGATTTTGCTAATTTCTAAGGTCAGAAACTTAAGCCTAGTCTCGTGTCACATTCGTCCACCGTATGCTTGCCAATAATTTGTGAAAAGCGTTTGGTGATCTTTAAAACTTGGCTATGATTTTCACACTTCGCCACTGTTTATTTATATTTTTATTCAACAAATTAAAAATTGATAAAAAAATACTTATGTGTATCAACAAATTCTCCAATTGCTTCTAAAGAACTTACAAAATTTTCTTTATTACGCAAACCTAAAAAATTTGCAAATGTTCAAAATTTGAATTTTGCACAAAAGTTGTGAGAAGTCACGATTTGAGATCGATTTTGCTAATTTCTAAAGTAACGAACTTAAGCCTAGTCTCGTGTCATATTTGTCGACCGTAAGCTTCTCAATAATTTGTGAATAGCATTTAGTGTTCTTTAAAAACTTGGCTATGATTTTCTCACTCCGCCACTGTTTATTTATACTTTTATTCCACATATTAAAAATTGATAAAAAATACTTATGTGAATGAAAAAATTGCCAATTGCTTCAAAAGAACTTACAAAACTTTCCTTACTGAGCATAACAATTTTTTTTGTAAATGTTCGAAATTTGAATTTTTCACAAAAACTGTGAGCTATAAGTCACGGTTTGAGATCAATTTTGCTAATTTCTAAAGTAACGAACTTAAACCTAGTCTCGTGTCATATTCACCGACTGTAAGCCTCTCAATAATTTGTGAAAAGCATTTAGTGTTTAAAACTTGGCTATGATTTTAACTCTTCGCCAATTTTTATTTATATTTTTATTCGATGCATTAAAAATCGATAAAAAAATACTTATGTGTATCAACAAATTCTCCAATTGCTTCTAAATATTTTACAAAATTTTCTTTATTGCGCAAACCAAAAAATTTGAAAATGTTCAAAATTTGAATCTTTCGCAAAAACTGTGAGTTGTAAGTCACAATTTGGGATCAATTTTGCTAATTTCTAAAGTAACGAACCTAAGCCTAGTCTCGTGTCATATTTGTCGACCGTAAGCTTCTCAATAACTTGTGAAAAGCATTTAGTGATCTTTAAAACTTGGCTATGATTTTCACCCATCGCCATTGTTTATTTATATATTTATTCGACACATTAAAATCGATAAAAAAAAACTTATGTGTGACAACCAATTCTCCAATTGTGTCACATCCCGGCCCGGGCCCCCACCACATCCCGGGCTCGACTCCACCGTAGCACGATATTGTCCGCTTTGGGCCCCGGACACGCCCTCACGGTTTTGTTTCTGGGAACTCACACGAGAACCTCCCAGTGGGTCACCCAACATGCGAATACTCTGGCCCCTTTCTCGCTTAACTTCGAAGTTCCTACGGAACCCGAAACCAGTGAGCTCCCAAAAGGCCTCGTGCTAGGTAGAGATGGGAATATACATTTAAGGCATATAGGATCCACTCCCCTGGGCGATGTGGGATCTTACAATTCAAATTGTCACATCCCGCCCCGGGCACCTACCACATCATGGGCTCTACTCCGCCGTAGCACGATATTGTCCGCTTTGGGCCTCGGACACGCCCTCATGATTTTGTTTCTGGGAACTCACACGAGAACTTTCCAGTGGGTCACCCAACCTGGGAATGCTCTTGCCCCTTTCTCGCTTAACTTCGGAGTTCCTACGGAACCCGAAGCCAGTGAGCTCCCAAAAGGCCTCGTGCTAGGTAGAGATGGGAATATACATTTAAGTCATAGAGGATCCACTCCCCTGGGCTATGTGGGATCTTACAAATTGCTTCTCAAGAACTTATAAAACTTTCTTTATTGCGCAAACCAAAAAATTTACAAATGTTCAAAATTTGAATTTTTCACAAAAACTGTATTTGGGATCGATTTTGCTAATTTCTAAAGTAACGAACTTAAGCCTAGTTTCGGGTCATATTTGTCGACTGTAAGCTTCTTAATAATTTGGGAAAAGCATTTAGTGATCTTTAAAACTTGGCTATGATTTTCACTCTTCGTCACTGTTTATTTATATTTTTATTCGACATAATAAAAATCGATAAAAGAATACTTATATGTATCAACAAATTCTCTAATTGGTTCTAAAGAACTTACAAAACTTTCTTTGTTGCGCAAACCAATAAAGTTTCCAAATGTTCAAAATTTGAATTTTTCACAAACACTGTGAGCTAGTCATGATTTGAGATCAATTTTGCTAAATTTTAAAGTAACGAACTTAAGCCTTGTCTCATATCGTATTAGTCGACCGTAAGCTTCTCAATAATTTGCGAAAAGCATTTAGTGATCTTTAAAACTTGGCTATGATTTTCACTCTTCACCACTGTTTATTTATATTTTTATTCGACACATAAAAAATCGATCAAAAATACTTATGTGTATCAACAAGTTCTCCAATTGCTTCTAAAAAACTTACAAAACTTTCTTTATTGCGCAAACAAAAAAAGTTTGCAAATGTTCAAAATTTGAATTTTTTACAAACACTGTGAGCTATAAGTCATGATTTGAGATCGATTTTGCTAATTTCTAAAGTAATGAACTTAAGCCTTGTCTCGTGTCATATTCGTCGACTGTAAGTCTGTCAATAATTTGTGAAAAGCATTTAGTGATTTTCACTCTTCGCCACTGTTTATTTATATTTTTACTCGACACATTAAAAATCGATAAAAAATACTTATGTGTATCAACAAATTCGCCAATTGCTTCTAAAGAACTTACAAAACTTTCTTTATTGTGCAAAGCAAAAAATTTGCAAATGATAAAAACTTGAATTTTTCACTAAAACTGTGAGCTATAAGTCATGATTTGGGATCGATTTTGCTAATTTCTAAAGTAACGAACTTATGCCTAGTCTCATGTCATATTCGTCGACCGTAAGCTTCTCAATAATTTGTGAAAAAACATTTAGTGATCTTTAAAACTTGGCTATGATTTTCACTCTCCGCCATTGTTTATTTATATTTTTATTGGACACATTAAAAATCGATAAAAAATACATATGTGTATCAACAAATTCTCCAATTGCTTCTAAAGAACTTACAAAATTTTCTTTATTGCGCAAAACAAAAAAATTTGCACATGTTCAAAATTTGAATTTTTCACAAAAACTGTGAGCTATAAGTCACGATTTGAGATCGATTTTGGTAATTTTTAAAGTAACGAACTTAAACCTAGTCTCGTGTCATATTTGTCAACCGTAAGCTTCTCAATAATTTGTGAAAAGCATTTAGTGATCTTTAAAACTTGGCTATGATTTTCTCACTCCACCACTGTTTATTTATACTTTTATAACACATATTAAAAATTGATAAAAAAAATACTTATGTGAATGAAAAAATTGCTAATTGCCTCTAAAGAACTTACAAAACTTTCCTTACTGAGCATAACAATTTTTTTTTTGTAAATGTTCGAAATTTGAATTTTTCACAAAAACTGTGGTCACGGTTTGAGATCAATTTTGCTAATTTCTAAAGTAACAAACTTAAACCTAGTCTCGTATCATATTCACCGACTGTAAGCTTCTCAATAATTTGCGAAAAGCATTTAGTGTTTAAATCTTGGATATGATTTTCACTCTTGAAGACTGTTTATTTATATTTTTATTCAATGCATTAAAAATCGATAAAAAATACTTAAGTGTATCAACAAATTCTCCAATTGCTTCTAAAGAACTTACAAAAAAAAAATTATTGCGCAAACCAAAAAATTTGAATATTTCACAAAAACTATGAGCTGTAAGTCACAATTTGGGATCGATTTGCTAATTTCTAAAGTAACGAACCTAAGCCTAGTGTCGTGTCATATTCGTCGACCGTAAGCTTCTCAATAACTTGTGAAAAGCATTTAGTGATCTTTAAAATTGGCTTTGATTTTCACCCATCGTCATCGTTTATTTATATATTTATTCTACACATTAAAATCGATAAAAAAAAACTTATTAGTAACAACTAATTCTCCAATTGCTTCTCAAGAACTTATAAAACTTTCTTTATTGTGCAAACCAAAAAATTTACAAATGTTCAAAATTTGAATTTTTCACAAAAACTGTATTTGGGATCGATTTTGCTAATTTTTAAAGTAACGAACTTAAGCCTAGTTTCGGGTCATATTTGTCGACCGTAAGCTTGTCAATAATTTGGGAAAACCATTTAGTGATCTTTAAAACTTGGCTATGATTTTCACTCTTCGCCACTGTTTATTTATATTTTTATTTGACACAATAAAAATCGATAAAAAAAATACTTATATATATCAACAAATTCTCTAATTGGTTCTAAAGAACTTACAAAACTTTCTTTATTGCGCAAACCAATAAAGTTTCCAAATGTTCAAAATTTGAATTTTTCACAAACACTGTGAGCTATAAGTCATGATTTGAGATCAATTTTGCTAATTTTTAAAGTAACGAACTTAAGCCTTGTCTCATATCATATTAGTCGACCGTAAGCTTCTCAATACTTTGCGAAAAGCATTTAGTGATCTTTAAAACTTGGCTATGATTTTCACTCTTCACCACTGTTTATTTATATTTTTATTCGACACATTAAAATTTGATAAAAAATACTTATGTGTATCAACAAGTTCTCCAATTGCTTCTAAAAAACTTAAAAAACTTTCTTTATTGCGCAAACAAAAAAAGTTTGCAAATGTTCAAAATTTGAATTTTTTACAAACACTGTAAGCTATAAGTCATGATTTGAGATCGATTTTGCTAATTTCTAAAGTAATGAACTTAAGCCTTGTCTCGTGTCATATTCGTCGACGGTAAGTTTGTCAATAATTTGTGAAAAGCATTTAGTGATTTTCACTCTTCGCCACTGTTTATTTATATTTTTATTCGACACATTAAAAATCGACAAAAAAATACTTATGTGTATCAACAAATTCTCCAATTGCTTCTAAAGAACTTACAAAACTTTCTTTATTGCGCAAAGGAAACTTTTTTTGCAAATGATCAAAATTTGAATTTTTCACTAAAACTGTGAGCTATAAGTCACGATTTGGGATCGATTTTGCTAATTTCTAATGTAACGAAGTTATGCCTAGTCTCATGTCATATTTGTCGGCCGTAAGCTTCTCATTAATTTGTGAAAAACATTTAGTGATCTTTGAAACTTGGCTATGATTTTCACTCTCTGCCACTGTTTATTTATATTTTTTCGACATATTAAAAATCGAGAAAAAATACGTATGTGTATCAATAAATTGTCCAACTGCTTTTAAAGAACTTACATAACTTTCTTTATTACACAAACAACAAAATTTGCAAATGTTCAAAATTTGAATTTTTCACAAAAACTGTGAGCTAAGTCACGGTTTGAGATCGATTTTGCTAATTTCTAAAGTAACGAACTTAAACCTAGTCTTGTGTCATATTCATCGACTGTAAGCTTCTCAATAATTTATGAAAAGCATTTAGTGATCTTAAAATTTTGGCTATGATTTTCACTCTTCGCCACTGTTTATTTATATTGTTATTCGACACATTAAAAATCGATAAGAAAAGTACTAATGCGTATCAACAAATTCTCCAATTGCTTCTAAAGAACTTACAAAATTTTCTTTATTGCACAAACCAAAAAAATTTGAAAATGTTCAAAATTTGAATCTTTCACAAAAATTGTGAGCTGTAAGTCACGATTTGGGGTCGATTTTGCTAATTTCTAAAGTAAAGAACCTAAGCCTAGTCTCGTGTCATAATCGTCGACCGTAAACATCTCAATAATTTGTGAAAAGCCTTGAGTGATCTTTAAAACTTGGCTATGATTTTCACTCTTCGCCACTGTTTATTTATATTTTTATTCGACACTTTAAAATTGATAAAAAAAAACTTAGGTGTGACAACCAATTCTCCAATTACTTCTCAAGAACTTACAAAACTTTCTTTATTGCACAAACCAAAAAAATTTGCAAATGTTCAAAAATTTGAATTTTTCACCGAAACTGTGAGCTATAAGTCACGATTTGGGATCGATTTTGCTAATTTCTAAAGTAACGAACTTAAGCCTAGTTTCGTGTCATATTAGTCGACCGTAAGCTTCTCAATAATTTGGGAAAAGCATTTAGTGATCTTTAAAACTTGATCATGATTTTCACTCGTCGTAACTGTTTATTTGTATTTTTATTCGACATAATAAAAATCGATAAAAAAATACTTACATGTATCAACAAATTCTCCAATTGTTTTTAAAGAACTTACAAAACTTTCTTTATTGCGCAAACCAAAAAAGTTTACAAATGTTAAAAATTTGATTTTTTTTTATAAACACGGTGAGCTATAAGTCATGATTTGAGATCGATTTTGCTAATTTTTAAAGTAACGAACTTAAGCCTTGTCTCGTGTCATATTCGTCGACCGTAAGTTTCTCTATAATTCGTGAAAAGCAGTTGGTGATCTTTAAAACTTGGCTATGATTTTCACTCTTCACCACTGTTTATTTATATTTTTATTCAACACATTAAAAATATAAGATCCTACATCGACCAATGGAAAGGGGGTGATGTGCCTTATATGTACATGCTCCCCTCTATATAGCACAAGGCCTTCTGGGAACTCATTGGCTTCGGATTGTATCGGAACTCCGATGTTAAGTGAGTTCGGGCGAGAGCATTGCTAGGATGGGTGACCCATTGGAAAGTTCTCGCGTGAGTTCCCCTAAACAAAACCGTGAGGGAATGGTAAGCCCAAAGCGGACAATATCGTGCTATGGCAGAGTCGAGACTAGGATGTGACATAATGGTATCAGAGCCACTATGCTTTTTGGTACGGATGTGCCGGCCAGGACGCCGGGTTCCCCTTAAGAGGGGTTGATTGTAAGATCCCACATCGACCAATGGAGAGGAGGTGATGTGCCTTATATGTACATGCTCCCCTCCCTATAGCACGAGGCCTTTTGGGAACTCACTGGCTTCAGATTCCATTGAAACTCCAAAGTTAAGCGAGAGCATTCCCAGGATGGGTGACCCACTGGGAAGTTCTCGCATGAGTTCCCAAAAACAAAACCGTGAGGTAATGGTACGCCCAAAGCGGACAATATTGTGCTATGGTGGAGTCGAGACTGGGATGTGATAAAAAATACTTATTTGTATCAAAAAATTCCCCAATTTCTTCTAAAGAACTTACAAAACTTTCTTTATTGCGCAAGTCAAAAAATTTGCAAATGATCACAGTTTGAATTTTTCACTGAAATTGTGAGCTATAAGTCATGATTTGGGATCAATTTTGCTAATTTCTAAAGTAAAGAACCTAAACCTAGTCTCGTGTCATATTCGTCGACCGTAAGCTTCTCAATAATTTGTGAAAAACATTTAGTGATCTTTAAAACTTGGCTATGATTTTCACTCTCCGCCACTGTTTATTTATATTTTTATTCGACACATTAAAAATTGATAAAAAAAAATACTTATGTGTATCAATAAATTGTCCAATTTCTTCTAAAGAACTTACAAACCTTTCTTTACTGCATAAACAGAAAAATTTGCAAATGTTCGAAATTTGAATTTTTCACAAAAACTGTGAGCTATAAGTCACGGTTTGAGCTCGATTTTGCTAATTTTAAAGTAACAAACTTAAACCTAGTCTCTTGTCATATTCACCGACTGTAAGCTTCTCAATAATTTGTGAAAAACATTTAGTGATCTTTAAAACTTGGCTACGATTTTCACTCTTCGCCACTGCTTTGGTATTTTATTCGACACATTAAAAATCGATATAAAAAATACTTATGTTACCAACAAATTCTCCAATTGCTTGTAAAGAACTTACAAAACTTTCTTTATTTCACGAACCAAAAAATTTGCAAATGTTCAAAATTTGATTTTTTCACAAAAACTGTGAGCTAGTCACGATTTAGGATCGATTTTGCTAGTTTCTAAAGTAACTAACTTAAGCCTATTCTCCTGTCATATTCGTCGACGGTAAGCTTCTCAATAATTTGTGAAAATCATTTAGTGATCTTTAAAACTTGGCTATGATTTTCACTCTCCACCACTATTTATTTCTATTTTTATTCGACACATTAAAAATCGATAAAAAATACTTATGTGTATCAATAAATTGTCCAATTGCTTATAAAGAACTAACAAAACTTTCTTTATTGCAAAAAAAAAATTCAAAATTTGAAAATGTTCCAAATTTGAATTTTTCACATAAACTGTGAGCTATAAGTCACGATTTAAGATCGATTTTGCTAATTTCTAAAGTAACGAACTTAAACCTTGTCTCGTGTCATATTCATCGACAGTAAGGTTCTCAATAATTTGTGAAAAGGATTTAGTGATCTTTAAAACTTTGTTATGATTTCCACTCTCCGCCACTGTTTATTTATATATTTATTCGGCACATTAAAAATCAATAAAAATACTTATGTGCATCAACAAATTATGTAATTGCTTTTAAAGAACCTACAAAACTTTCCTTATTGTGCATAACAAAAAATTTGTATTTTTCACAAAAATTGTGAGCTATAAGTCATGATTTGAGATCGATTTTGCTAATTTTTAAAGTAACGATTTTAAGCCTAATCTTGTGTCATATTCGTCGACCGTAAGCTTCTAAACAATTTGTGAAAAGCATTTAATGTTCTTTAAAACATGGCTATGATTTTCATTCCTCGCCACTGTTTATATATATTTTTACTCAACACATTAAAAATCGATAAAAAATACTTATGTATATCAATAAATTGTCCAATTGCTTCTAAAGAACTTACAAAACTTTCTTTACTACACAAACCCAAAAATATGCAAATGTTCAAAATTTGAATTTTTCACAAAAACTGTGAGCTATAAGTCATGATTCAAAATCAATTTTGCTAATTACTAAATTAACGAACTTAAGCCTAGTGTCGTGTCATATTCGTTGACCTCAAGCTTTTTAATAATTTGTGAAAAGCATTTAGTGATCTTTAAAACTTGGCTATGATTTCACTCTTCACCATTGTTTATTTATATTTTTATTCGACACATTAAAATCGATAAAAAAAGAAAAAAAACTTATGTGTAACAACCAATTCTCCAATTGCTTCTCAATAACTTATAAAACTTTCTTTATTGGGCAAACAAAAAAATTTGCAAATGTTCAAAATTTGAAATTTTCACAAAAATTGTGAGCTATAAGTCACGATTTGGGGATCGATTTTGCTAATTTTTAAAGTAACGAACTTAAGCCTTGTTTCGTATCATATTCGTCGACCGTAAGCTTCTCAATAATTTGTGAAAAGCATTTAGTGATCTTTAAAACTTGGCTATGATTTTCACTATTCGCCACTGTTTATTTATATTTTTATTCGACACATTAAAAATCAATAAAAATTACTTATGTGTGTCAACAAATTCTCCAATTGCTTCTAAAGAACTTACAATACTTTCTTTATTGTGCAAACCAAAAAATTTGCAAATGTTCAAAATTTGAATCTTTCACAAAAACTGTGAGTTGTAAGTCACGATTTGGGGATCGATTTTGCTAATTTTTAAAGTAACGAACTTAAGCCTTGTTTCGTATCATATTCGTCGACCGTAAGCTTCTCAATAATTTGTGAAAAGCATTTAGTGATCTTTAAAACTTGGCTATGATTTTCACTATTCGCCACTGTTTATTTATATTTTTATTCGACACATTAAAAATCAATAAAAATTACTTATGTGTGTCTAACAAATTCTCCAATTGCTTCTAAAGAACTTACAATACTTTCTTTATTGTGCAAACCAAAAAATTTGCAAATGTTCAAAATTTGAATCTTTCACAAAAACTGTGAGCTATAAGTCAAGATTTGAGATCGATTTTGCTAATTTCTAAAGTAACAAACTTAAGCCTAGTCTCGTGTCATATTCGTTGACAGCAAGCTTCTCAATAATTTGTTAAAAGCATTTAGTGATCTTTAAAACTTGGCTATGATTTTCACTCTCCGCCACTGTTTATTTCTATTTTTATTCGACACATTAAAAATCAATAAAAAATACTTATGTGTATCAATAAATTGTCCAATTGCTTCTAAAGAACTAACAAAACTTTCTTTATTGCACAAAAAAATTCAAAATTAGAAAATGTTCCAAATTTGAATTTTTCACATAAACTGTGAGCGATTTGAGATTGATTTTGCTAATTTCTAAAGTAACGAACTTAAGCCTTGTCTCATGTCATACGTGCATCAATAAAATGTCCACCTGCTTCTAAAGAACTTATAAAACTTTCTTTAATGCGTAAACCAAAAAATTTGCAAATATTCAAAATTTAAGTTTTTCACGCTTTAGTTCCAATAAAGGGTAAAAACCCACTTAAAAAAAAGGTAAAACGAGAAAATAGGTCGCTCGTAATAAGAAGAAAAAGAAGAGACTTGAGATTGATTTTACTAATTTCTGAAGTAACGAACATAAGCCTAGTTTCATGTCGATCAATAAGCTTCTCAATAATTTGTATAAAGTACTTAATGATTTTTCAAATTCGGCTATCATTTTCACTCTCCGCCAACCTTTATTTATATTTCTACTCAACACATGAAAAATATTCGTGTTAATCAATAAATAGTCGAACTGCTTCTAAAGAACTTATAAAACTTTCTTTAACGAGTAAACCAAAAAATTTGCAAATGTTCAAACAAAAACTATAAGCTATAAATCACGATTTGAGATCGATTTTCTTATTTTCTAAAATAATTAACTCAAGCCTACTTTTGTGTCATTTTTGTCAATCGATAAGATTCTCAGTAATTTGTGTTGATAATGATTTTCCGCACTAGTGCTATAGTGCTACTTCAAGTTATAGACTAACCTTGGAAAGGAAGTAGGGTTAAACTAAATAGTCTTCAGTATACACGTACCTTGTGTCAGTGCAACCCATCATCAATTTAGCATACCACGTCATATTGCAAGAGCCGACACAACCACCATGATATACCGCGCACGACCAACTTGGCAACTCGACTAAGAGGAGTTTTGAAGAAACAGCAAGCAGTGCATTTGTTGTATTTCATTACAGTTGAAAGATTAAAACACTAGATACGACCAATAACATTAAGCCGAGTAAGCAAGCTGTACTCGGTCAAGAGGCAGAGCCCCAAAGTAGGAATTTCCAGCCCCATTCTTGCCATACAACCTAACCTGCACAGAACAAACGGCAAACAATTTAATAAAAGGTCACATCACATCTTCCCCCAATTGAACTATGTCGAATACCATGACGGGTTCAGGATCAACGCTGTCGCATCCTCTCAACATCTTCTATACAATAAGTTCATCTTCAAGATAGTTATATTCAAAAGTGAACTCTGTTTTGATCCTTTGGCACCTGTTCCGTAACGTACCACAACAAAACGTAATCATAGTTAAATCCATTATATCATCAATGAAAACAAAAATGTCAAGCACATTAACTGATTGTTTTTCTATAACAATATCAGTTTTTCTATAACAAGTGTGATTGTACGTGTGTTGTCACAAACAAGCCACAAATCTAAATAATTTAACACAAATGGGAAGCAAACCCGAGCAAATATGTATATATATTTAACTTTTTACAATGCAGATTCAATCAAAATATCAAAAAATAAAATCACAGGCAATTGAAAAAGAATTGGTTGAAAATTTAGATTATGTAAACTTAATTTGTACATTGGCATCTAAAACCCGAGATATGTAATATTTAAGTAATGTTTGTATATCTTTCTTTTGATATTAATTTTTAATGATATTTAATGTTAAAATAAACTTGTTCATGTATTTACCGAATTGTTTTTTTTTTCTACACATACCAATGTACAAAGGGTTGGTAGTCAAAGAACTCTAGGGCCCCAATTCAAAGGCTTGCCTAGGGACCCCAAATTCTCAGGGCTGCCCGGGAGGGGGGTGAGAGCTCAATTCTGACTACTTAGACTCCGCAACACCAAGTACGACGACACAGAGAAACTTGAACATGAAACTAAAGGATAAGTAAAACATACCATCCATGTTGTAGATCATCATTTGCAATATGAAAGTCAAAGTACACATACGTCCCTTGTTCATATTCATCCGTGGCAACTTTTGGCTCCTCGTGTCGTTGAAACCAAGTGTTATATTTCCTGTGGTATCTCCAAGATTGCTTCTTCAATTCTTTTGCAGCCAAATATTGCTGATAAGTGTTCTGCAGGCAATAATGGAATTGAGCACAAGTTTATACTTTATAGTGATTTATCATACACCGTTGAATGTGATTCAATTTATAAAAAGTACCTGCTGATAGTAAAATGCAAAGAACAGCGTATCAGTGCCATATGGTTCAAGACCTAACCGTTCCCAGAAGGCAGGATTGTTAACAATAGGTGCTTGTGCTTGAGGGTAGCTAAGAGGTGTTATTGCGGGGTGCCTCTGTTGATGGCAAAAGGAATGAAGACGAGTATTAAAGAAAAGCACGACTCTTGTTCACAGTAAAAGGGAGATCAAATGATAAATATAATCGGGTCATACTGGACTATAGCTCCTTGCACGTTCTGAGTCTTTGGGTTGTGGAAGTTTGTAGTAAGCAGCCTCAAGCATCTGCAAATTATACAACTGATCATGCATTCCCCCAGAATTAGCAGTTGATCCAGAAAGGTTATCACCAATTGCACCGAGATCAGAAACACTTCTTCTGCCAATAACACCAAGGCTAGCAGTAGGTTGATTGGACTGTAAAGGTTGCCCAGGCGAGAGATCAATATCTCGTGGTACTTGAGCAGGCTCTGTGGAAGAGCCAGAAACTCCGGCCTTCAAAAAATAAATTCAATAACAAAAATCAAGCCACATTCCACATCCATCGTTCCACAAATAAATTAACAAGAGTCCAAGTAAGTTTTTTACTGCTAAATGTCAAGTGGTCAGAATGCTATGTAATATTGAGAGCGTTTTGGACTAAAGGAAGTCTGACACAACTTTTGTATGCCTATCCTTTTCTGTATTTCACTTGGGCAGGCAGTACAGAGAGTAGCCAACCTGTTCATCTTGCTCTGCCTTTACATTTTTTGAAAAAAATAATATAACTACAATGATAAAGATTTACTAACCGCTCTACATTAAAACAATTTTTCCCTACGAACCACTTAAAAATCAAATAGAAGAAGATAAAGAATATTGGCAACAAATCATAATATATAGTAATCAAGAAAATATTCATACCAGAGAATCAACTGCACATGAGGCGCTCAAGTCATCTTCATTCATTAGATTCTTTACGAGTCCAGAATTAGGAGTAGAGTCTGCAGTAGAATCATCAGGTATATTCTGCTGTTGTTGCTGGTCCTCAACTTTTGGATGACTTACATCTGCATCAAATAAAACAGATCATTCAGTTTCGATGATAATGCATCCATGTTACACAGGGCTGATCAGTACAGTCCGCCACTTTAAATTTGATCTCAAGTGTTTGGTGTAGTGTGGGTTTAGACAAGAAACTGCCGCTCTTTATTGATCGTGAATTTTTTCATTACAAAACAATTCCTATGTATTTTAGATTTCTGTATTCAATTCAGTCTTTTCACTTCTTTGTGGAAACAATAAATAAAAGAGTCATGATAAGATAGCACAAATAAAGAAAAGGAAACTAGAAAACATTAGAACAATATCGCAAACTGAATTAGGATGAAGATTACCACCTTCTTTGGGTCCACTCGACATCAATGCCTGTTGATTAGACTGTTGATGGATAGAATTTAGCTGC
This sequence comes from Cotoneaster glaucophyllus, assembly GCA_036320875.1. Taxonomy (NCBI): domain Eukaryota; kingdom Viridiplantae; phylum Streptophyta; class Magnoliopsida; order Rosales; family Rosaceae; genus Cotoneaster; species Cotoneaster glaucophyllus. The sequence goes on along the minus strand of CM070065.1, from coordinate 28,251,556 downwards.
TGCTGTAAGGTGGTAGGTGCAACAGTACCGAGAACTGGGGGCTGTACTCCTAGTCCAGGGCCAGCTTGAGAAGACACTGATGAGTTTTGAGAATTAAACTGCACATATAATCAAATGTCATCTATAATAACTCTTGCACCAAATAAGCATATCTTATTCAGTAATAAACGATGGATATGATTATTCATGATATTAACTAAAGCAATGCGCAAAGAATTGGATGATCAACAGAGTGCAGCCACAGAGATTAGTGTGGGAAAAAAAAATATCAATCCGTTTCCATGAAAGTTTGATATGAATTACATTTTTCCACATTTCACTGAATCAGAAGGAACACAAACAGCTGATTCTACAAAAAGTACAGTACCTGTTGCAAAAGTGGGTTTTGCTGTGCAGAAAATTGCTTATGATTTCCACCAGCAAGCGGAGGCATGCCAAGAATGGTACTATGACCTTGTTGCTGCTGCTGCACTTGTTGGAGCCGCTGCAAAAACTTCTCCCTCTGATCAGGTGCAATTTCAGTTCTTCCACGAAACATCCCCTGAAAATTGGTTAACTGACTTAAAATATCACAAAATTCATCTAGTCCATAAAATTTGAATCCAAGAATGCAATGAGATAAATAATAAATATAATGGCAAAGCCGCAAAAAACAAGCATATTTTCAATTCTACAAATGGTATACATTCGAGGTTACATTAGTCCATGCAACCTACGTATAAAACTGGAAATTAATGAAGAGTAAGAGAGATAGAGAGAGAAAGAAGAAATCCTTATCAGTGAAAAGTTACGTACTGCTTCATTTTGGTTTTGGAAGGAACTTCCAGGCCTCCACTGCATGCCAGAGACCATAGACGGAGAAAATGCTCTGCCAGGTATACCAGCCTCACTAGCATTACTAGAATCAACTGGTGCACTTCCATCACTAGCCTTGGTAGCTTGAGGCAACATCAGTCTGTTAGTTATGGGAGAAACAAGCGGCTGCACCACGCCACTAGTCCCAATTCTCTCATCAGCTCCCAATATATTTCTCTTGGTCACATCAGAAACTGAAGGAACCGCACCAAGGGCACTATTACTAGGAGCCACACTGCTAGAGCTAACAGGGATACTAGACGGAATTGGTGCAGAGAAGCCACCTCGACTGATGCCCCTTACAAGTCCAGCATCAGAAAGAGATGGTGACGGTCTACGGCCAGGGAAGCTTGCTAATTCTTCTTCCTTCACAGAAACAGACAAGCTTACAGGAGATGAAGAATTAGCAGCCCCTGCATTCTCTGTGACACCCCGAACAGCATTCAAACCTGGAATGGCCAAAACACTTGGCACACTGGGCAGATTATGAGTTGAAACACTTGCAGAGACAGGAGTCGCATGACTCCCAGTTGGCGTTGATGCAGGAGAAGAAGAAAGCGCACCACTTTTAGGAGGTGGAGTTCTAGGAATGTTATCAGCATTACTGTCCTGTGATACTGTATCTTCAACTGGCTCTTGCACAGAAATACTCTGCTGATTAGTAGAAGTAACAGCGGGCTGGAAAAGAAAGATTAACCTTTAGTACAGCAACATCAGACAGCATCTTACAGAAAGGAAGCAGAGGTCATCAACATATCTCCAAGTTCTAAAATATTCTAATAGAGAAACCTGAGGGGGGAAAGACTTTCTTATTCAACTTAAACTTCCTTTAAACCAAAGGTTCGTTCAATTTCTTACCAATTTTGATTTAAAATCTAATAAAAAGAATTAAAAATGATTGACCCATAGATATGTTACATATCAGAAAATGTCTACCACAAACACATCTTAAGAGCATTCTGCAGCATCACACCAATTATGGATGCAATTGTTTATATCAAAAACTAAAGATGCAAACTTCAATTTCCTTAACATAACCCATACGGCTTCAACTATACAACAACCTACTCATTCAAGTACCATTGACTCAAGATTTTGAGACATACAGGCATTGGAGATGCGAGTGGTGCCAAAGAAGTCTTCAAGCAAAGCATCGGTGCACCCTGCCCCCGAAAAATAAAAAATCAAACTGGGTTTTGACGTGGTCATTAAAATACTAAAATATATATGATACCTGATGCCATGAAAGGTAATGGAATTCAAATAACAAAAACAACAAAATTGATAAGCAAACAATTGATTTGTAAACTTAAGGAAACAACTAGGAATAGGTTTAGATGAGTCAACCACATGTCCTAACTAAGAACTCAGTTAACAGAGATGAGACAACCTGGCATCTAAATATAATGTTGAATGCGCATCTCTACTGGTGCAGCATAAGGAAGGCCATAAAAGCCATCTACTTTCCAATTTTTCATCCATTCCTCCTATGGTAGCAGGATAACTTGTATAGAATGGACAGTCAAGTTGAAATTCTTTAAAAAAAAAACATACTAACTAGTATCTTGCAGTTATATAGTCAATAAAGGATTAACAAACGCATAAGCAAATATTTACTTCGTAAAAAAGGGACTCTCGTTTAAAAAGATTTTTTAATCATTTCTTTTTTTCACATGTCTATCTCAACTGACAAGACATGTTTCTAATGTAATGAAAAAATAAATAAACTACACCTCCAACTGGATATAAGAACCTTAAATAGAAATTGCATTCAGCAAAACAAAAGACAAAAAAAAGTACCTTGATAAGACCAGGAGGAATAATGGCCAGATCTTCAAGGGACTCCACCTTGTCCAATGGTAAGGTGTTGTAAAGGTCATCAACTTCACCAAATTCATCAAAATCCTCCTGAAAAATAACATAACAAAATAAAAAAGTCTGATATAGGTAATCGAAAAGCAATCATGACCTCGATTGAGAATGTTTTATATACTGATTTATAGATGCTGAAAAAACAAAGATAAATTTCAAAGCACAATAAACCTGATTGCGTTCCACATAGTCTTCCAAAAAGTCTTTAACATCATTGACCTGCTCAGGACTCAGCTCGTCATTATCCAATAGCCTCAAGATCAGTTCTAACTTCATTATATGTGCCTTATGCCGAGTAATTGAAGTCTCTAGATGGGTCTGCGAGACAAAATAAAATAAAATAAATAAATTGTCAAAGAATGCAGAAACCACATGTTTCCTAAGAATGCAGGTTTTTTCTCCTACCAGTCTGGGCGGCCTGCCCTTCCCTTTCTTGAAAGTTAGCCCTTCAATCTCAGCTTCAAAGCTGTCAATCTGCGATTCCAACTCCCCAACCTTCTCAACACAATGAAACACCAAAAATACTCACCGAATGATAATGGATAGTTTCAAATACAGAAATTGTAAAACCGATCTCATCAGATACGATTGAACAACCATTATTGACAAGTTATAATGACATAACAAACATTTGCAATCTAAAGCATAACTGAACAAAAAAAGAACCACAAACGTATAAAACTTCAATAAAGACAATCAGTGGCACCAAGCACCAATGACAGCCATCAATCAATTAAAGAACTCCACCTTTCACAACCATCCACTGGCACTATACGTATAATTAAATATACATCAAACACGAGAACACACAAGCCAAAACTTATACACAAATAAAACATGGATCATGCAATGAATGAAATATGATGCAGACATAATTTAAACTACAAACACAGCAGACATCTTAAACCATACTGTTTTATCTAGTCAAGCCTCACAGGCTTCTAAGGCAGCAGAAGTAGGTAACAACAGACTTCAAGAAAACTCGTTTGTTTCACATACCACGTTGTTTATCCAATCCCTTGTCTCTGATTTGGCCTTCTCCCTCGGATCCTATCATAATAAGGAATAACACAGTTGGTAAGTTGATTCACTACTAAATGGATTATCATAAGGATAAAAGAGCTAAATCTGAGTTCAAGGGGGAGAAATAAGCATTGCCACAACAGCATTACCAAAAAACAAAATTCCTGAATTGATTAAAAAAGAGGTGCGAATAAAATGAAACGGGAAGGATTAGTAATTTAGTAGTTACGGTTTTAGGTTGTTGGCCCAATCCTTCTTTAGAAAATGCTTTTGTTTTTGTCTCCTTTTCACAAATCTTGAACCTTTCCATTTCGCGCTCAATGAGTTTGCGAGCATCCACCAGAGCCTGCTCATAAGAGGCACTCACCTACGTCAACATGCATCAAAAAATGAATTAATTGCCATGTCCAAAACCATCGAGTACAAACCAAGGTAGAAAAACTTATAATTTGCAAATCGATAACAGTTGAGAGAAGTAAAAAGAGAAAGACCTTCTTATCCTTGATTTCACTGGACTGGATCCAAGTCTTGATTTGGTCCCTGTACCTCTGGAGCTTCTTAATCTCCTTCTTCAGGTCGGCCTCAAACTTCTCCTTCTGGTTTGCATTGTCCGTATCGTAAACCTAAACGCATTGCACAGAAACACGCATCAGTTGTTTTATCACTTGGAATTTGCGTTTCTGTAAGCAAGCAAACGAGGAAGGTAGAAGAAGCTACAAACCTTGTTCCAAATGCTATCGAAGACATCGACGCCTTCCTGGACCTTCTTGAGAACGCGGTCGATCTCGCCCTGGAGCTTCCGACTTGCCCCCATCCTCTAATTCCCCCAACCGGACGATCTGATTGCAACCCCGCTAGGGTTAGGGTTTTTTATTGCTTTGTTTTCTCGATTGCGCTCGAACTGAACAAATTGTACGACCAATCGATCCTCCTAATTTTTAGAACGAGTCACTTTATTTGTCGGAGTAAAGTTAAACCGTATTCTTATTTATATTTTCTTGGACATTTTAAGCCAATACGACGCCGTCTGAATTGGGCTTTGACTCGTCTGAATTGGGCCTCTAGTCTTTGGGCTGGACAAATAAAACCAACCGTAACACGACGCCGTTTCAAACGGAATACACTGTTCCTGAGTCTCCGGCCTCCCCGCTCAGCAACACAGCACAGTACTCAGACTCACTCACTACTCACAGACTGAACAGATTAGAGGAGAGAAAAGATGAGAGGGAGCTTTCCGGCGCCGGCGGTTATATCCGGTGCGGTGAGCTTCACAATTACTCAAATTGCTTTGGTGGGCAGACGAAAGAAAGATTCGTTTGAATTCCCAGTCTGCTCCACCTCCCAAACAGCTCGCTTTTCCTTCTCAATTCACGACGAGCATAACCAGCAGAGGCAAAGACAGAGACGAAGACAATGCCTTTGGTTACCAGAGAGAAGCAAATGGAAAGGAGGACGTCGTGCGGGCATTGGCTTGCAATGCAAGTGCAACTACGAAAGCGGAGGAGAGGATAACGAATGGGTGGTGGTGAATTTCTACCATTTCGTGATGATCAAAGACGCAGAGGCGGAGGTGGCCAAGCATCTCTCTTTCGTAGAGGACCTCGACATACGAGGACGGATATATCTGAATGAACAAGGGATAAACGCACAGGTACTTATTGCTTTCCTTTTGTAATGTGTGTGTATGAAATCAACGGAATGAACGAATGAATGCTTATATAATGTTCTAATCTATCTTGTTATAGCATATTGCTTTCTTTTTGTAATATGAGCAGAAATTGTCTGTGGACGACGTTCGTTCCGTAGCCGGATTGTATGTATAACTGAACTGAATTCACGAACCATACATATTACTGCAAGACAAAACAATAAGAAGTGTGTTTGATATCCTGTGTTGTGCGTATGTACAGTACAGTGGGCCGTTGAGAGATGCACTTGCATATGTTGAATGGTTAAGGGCGGACGAGAGATTTTCTGGCATCCTAGTGCAGATTTCTGCAGCAACAAATGGGCACGCCTTTCCAAAACTCAAGTTGCGGTATAAGCCCTCACTGGTTCAGGCAAGCCCCAATAGCCAATTTCCTCTTTTTCTTCTACTCCTTGTAGCTAATTCCATAACACATATCTCCCCCGCTTGCAGTTAGAAGGAGGTATTTCACATCTTCCTTTGCTGGACCATTCAATGCGAGCAACGACTCTATCGCCATCTGAATGGAGAAAGAGATTGGAATCATTGAATACAACTAGTGATGCATCAAATGACAATCTTAAAAGAAACCAGATTTTATTGGATGTGAGAAATGGTATTTTACTTCCCAGCCTTATAATTTCAAATGATTTTTCCTCTTATCGTTAATCCGGCAATTCCCTTCAATTGTGTATTGATGGTGGAACAATTTGAGTTTGAGTATATCATACAGATTTGTTCATACTGTACATTGAACGGTTTTGATAGCTAAATATGTTTAACAGTGTCGTTTCTTCTTTTGTGTTTGACATGTTGCCCTTGGTCATGTTTCTAATGTACAATTGTGCATGCAGTTATTGTTATTTCTGTAGCCTCTACGTCAGTCATATTAATCGTGTTCATAATTTCAGCCACAGAAGTTTGAAGATTTTATCACTGCTTGTAATCAGGTTATGAGTGGGATATTGGTCATTTTGAAGGGGCTCGGCGACCTGATGTGGACTGCTTTAGGAGCACCTCGTTTGGGTTATCGCAACCAGAGGTATGTGACTTTTAGTTCAATGACATGTTAACATGAACTAGTGTTGTTTGGGCAAAACAAAAAAGCTGTGCAGAAGTCCCGTAGCCGAAAGGATATTGATGTGTAATGGTTTGAAATGAAGTTCTGCTGTGAAGGTTTTTTCCTAGCTATGGAGATTAAGATCAGGCACATTAGCAATTAGGAGGTTCCCTTAGTTTGTGGTCAAGCCGCACTTCTGTGGTATTATATAGTGAAGGTCACAGCCTATACTTTTTGATATACGAGAATTTAGGCAATAATATGTTCTGAAGGCACTAGAAACTTCATTTTCTAGTGACGGATGTGAACATACTACTTTCTGTGTCTGTTCATGCTTATTCAGGTCATTGCCGCAGATCCATTAGAAAATGTTGAGAAAGAAAAGACAGATATACTGATGTATTGCACTGGAGGTATCCGTTGTGATGTATATTCCACAATCCTAAGGTAACCCTCCATCTGCTGCGATGTATATTGATGATTGTATTGCGTTATTAATGGGAAAGTATGTGATGGAACGGGATTGTGTTGTGATGTTGGAAGCAATTCTTTATCTTTCTTCTCTCGCCTTTCTTATTTTGGTCATTTAGTTGTAATTTAATTTCATCTGCCAGACAACAGGGCTTTCAAAATCTATACACATTAAAGGGAGGTGTTTCTCATTATCTGGAGAATGAAGGTCCTGTCCAGTGGATTGGTAATTTGTTCGTATTTGACTCTCGTCTCTCTCTCCCACCGCCTGCCTACAAGCCTGAAACCACGACTAAAGCAAGCACGCATGAAGATTCAGAGAATAATACGTTCGCTAGATGCTATATATGCAGTTCACAAGTCTCTGAGTTAAGGCATAGAAACTGTGCAAATCTTGACTGCAATCTGCTGTATCTGTAAGTTCCTTTTTTTATATATTCCCTCTCCATCCATCCCTCCCTCCCTCCTACAAGTTGAAGCGTCACTGCCTAAGTATCATTTTACCATCTGAATTACGTAAGGATTTGTATTTCAGATGCTGTATGAACTGTGTGAAGGATTTAAGAGGATGTTGCTGTTCCAACTGCACAACTGCTGCTCGACTTAGACCTGTTCTTCCAGGGTTCCAGAGATACAAGAAGTGGCACACGTATCGAGATCCGATACCACACAGCCGGTTGACAGCTTGATCAGACTCGTAAATCCTCGGGACGGTTCATCACTTATCTAAACCAAAGCATCTGTTGGGCATCATGCTCGTCTTCCTGTTGGATTGTTGCAACGCATGGTGGAGAGGGACGAAGGTCCCTTTTCTTTTCTAACCAAGTTTGGTGTCTGCGGTCATCTAAAGTTAGCTTGCAGCCTTCAGTCTCCGGAATCTACATCGGCCTATCTCTTCTGCTACAGGAAACAAGCAGCAGCAGCAAATGTAGCAGAAACGAGCAACTGAATCATCTAGCCACAACAATAATTCGAAGCTAGTTTTTTTTGTTCCCTAAATATTGTAATGTCAACACTGGAGTGCAACATTATCTCGTACACGAGACATATTTATATGTCCAGATGCCCAAGATCTGCCATGAATGGCTCATTGTTAATGTTCAACCGTTTATCTGAATGTAAATTATGACATGGTAAAAAGTGAAAACACGCGATCAGATTCGGATACATAAAATAGGAGCACAAATGCTCGGTTCCTGTTTTACAAACTGGATGCAGCTTATCTCGCTAATAAAACATAGGGCCCTAAAACATACTAAAGGGTACAATAAGCATGGAGCAATATATGAATTTAAAACTACAGTATGCAGAACAAAGTGAGTTTAATCAATGAGAGTCTCTAATCACAGGCTCGTGCAAACACATCAACTCCACCGTGCCGTTCCTGCCATGAATTAAACAAAGATACGTTAGACTGGCTGACAACAATGACAGAAAAAATGAGCAGCTTAGCATATTATACTGTAAGGAAACAATTTATACGTGCTTAAGCATGCGATGCCACACTCATCCGGAAGGCAACAAAGAGAGGGTTCGAGCCACACAAAAACTTGCAACACAAACAAAAGCAAACAATGCACCATAAAGCAGTACAACGAAAATCAGGCCACTTCACCTGGCTAGTAGGCTGCATAGCATTTGATCGAATGAATAGGATGCAAGATGATTATGATGTAGGATAACTCCTAAAACAGGTCAGGTAACAAATAGACCTTTTCGACAAGCCTAGCAGTGCAACTCTTAACTCTTAATCAGGTTCTGCTCATACTAGATGCTAAACTTTTATATCATACTGTGTGTAGAAAATAGAAAAGAGTTATGGTGGGGCGTGATTGATAATGATTCTATAGCCGTAACAACAAAGCAAAAGGGTCAATAGATGAGACCTCTGAGCAGAAAAAATAGATGGAGGAAATGACAAAATTATAGGCCTCACAATGTGTTTGTAACTCATATCATGGCAACTCTATTATACCAAAAAAAGATAGTAGACATGGTATTCAAGTCATGAACACCAGACAGAAAAATGGTTATTTATTCAAGTGCCAAATCTGCACAACTCAGAAGGGGGCTCTATAGAACTTCGTGATGCAATCGGAATAGTTTGTTTCAGTGTACATAATCGTAATCGTATTCAAAGTAATTGAAGTGACACACAACAAATTCGGAACAAAACGGATACACATTACGATTAAGTGTTACAATAATTCAAGTGACACCCAACGAATTAAGAACAAAAAAAAAACACATTACGATTAAATTTTACAGAGAAAAAGAAGGGGACGGACCTGAAAGATTGAAGAAGAACAAGAAGAGGAGTCGGACAGGTGTAAAATAGAACTGATAGTTATTTACAGTAGCGATCGGCTTTCTTCTTGACGCGGTCGTCAAGAACGTCCTCGACCGACTTCCGTTCAACGGATTTGGGATCGTAGCCGAACTTCTTGGCCTCAACCGGGAACAGCTGCTCATACTTCATCCGCTTCGCTGCGTCGATGGTGTAAGTCTCCGTTCCTCCTCCAGTTCCTTCTACTGCTGCTGCTGCTTCGGCGTTTCCGTCCTCAGCCACCACTTGGGGATCGTCGTTAGGGTTCATATGCTGCTCCTGGAGCTGCTGCTTCTTCTTTTTCTTCTTCTTCTTGTCGATGGCTTTGCTGCGAGTGGCGAGAGTTCCGTCTTTGAAGGTCAATCTGCCTCCTTTCGCTCTCTCGAATGGATCCGACATATTCCCCCAACCTTAAAACCCTAACCCTTGTAAGTTTTGATTTGGATTCTGTTTTCCCCAACTCTTTCTCTCTCAAAACTCTTCGGAACGCAATCCCCAATCAAAAATTCCACCACCGCCTTCTCCTCCTGTAAATATAGTACAGCCTTTATTTTGCACGTCGCGCTAGGTCAGGCCCAAACAAAATCCAACCCAGGCGGCCCATCACAAACCCAACGGATCAGATGCAGCCACTTCGGTTTTGTATCGCTTATTCATCGGTCCAACTTGTCCTAAGAACCAAATTTTGAGGAATGGATGCGCAAAACCATCCCTACACATGCTATTTTTCCAATGCTAGGATCTTGAACACTAATATTTTCGGTGCACATTTAAGTTACACACCTAAACAAGAGTCGTTAAATTCCGTTAATTAAAGAAGAACAAAACAAAAAGTCCCATTCTTAAAAATGAAATGAAAGAGTCATAAGCGATCAATAAAATATACCTGGGATTGTCCGGGACGGTCCATGAAGCATGTGTTGTACCATTTGGGTTACGAGGCGATGACATGTACTTTCTCCAAACTTGCAGCAAATTTTTATGAATATTGACTTTGTTTTCGAGAACAATACAACAATCAGCATGCATCGTGCAAACTTGATTAAAATCCTTACTGGTTGACACAAGCCACCAACGTATAGTGTATCAGAAACCCTCATTTTCAATCCAGTCTGAGCAACAAAGAGATCAGATTTATCTCATTAAGTACATCTTGTTTGCGGTTTTTTGGATACGTATTTCTGGAGACCAAAACTTGAATAGTATTAAGACTAAGATAGAGAAATTAGGAATTACTGAAGTATTGAAAGGAAGAGATGAATATATTGAACAATCTGAGAAATGTTGATATCATCGAAAAGGTAAGGAATACAAGCTACACAGTCACTTATATAGCTGTGTATTTTAGTTACAATTTTACCCTTCTAACAATCTTCTAACAATATTAACAAACTACACTACTCAGATAATGCCATGTGGCATTTCTGTTATTACTCCCCCCTCAAACGAAACTTGGAATATCCAAGTAAAGTTTGAATCAGTGAGTTGTTTGAAGCTGATCTGGAGCTGCAAGACTGAGATGCCGACAATGCTTCAAGAATATTGGACTATGCAGCCCTTTAGTAAAGACATCGGCAATCTGATCATCAGTGGGTATATATTGAACCAGAAGATCACCTCTTTGGACCTTTTCTCGAACAAAATGGTAATCAGTGTCGAGATGTTTGATTTTGGAATGGAAAACAGGATTGGAGCTTAAAGCTAGGGCACTCAAGTTGTCACAATGACGTAATGGAGGAGTTGAAATTACTTGATGCATGTCTTTAAACAGCGATCGAATCCAACATAAATCTACTGCAGAATGAGCTAACGCCTTATATTCAGCCTCTGTAGAGCTGCGAGATACTGTAGATTGTCTTTTAGACTGCCATGAGATAGGGTTATCTCCCAAGTAAACCACAAAACCAGTTATTGATCTTCGTGTATTAATGTCGGCTGCCCAATCCGAGTCCGAGTAAGCAGTCAGATTAAAAACATGACTCTTTTTGTAATGCAGACCATAATCCAGTGTGCCTTTCAAGTATCGTAAAATTCTTTTAACCAAATGCATGTGTAGATCAGTGGGAGACATCATAAACTGATAGGCCACATTTACAGCATGAGCAATGTCTGGCCTAGTAAAGGTTAGATATTGAAGAGCCCCTACTAAACTTCTGTAGTGACTCGGATCTGAAAGTGCAGTGAGGGACAAGGTTTGCTATGTGCTTATATGGTCTTGGGCTACTCCCCATATTGCCAATTGGTTTTATGGTGGAACCTCAATTTCATCATGGTATCAGAGCAAGGTTGTCCACGTGTGAAGCCCAACGGCCACACGCGCTCCACGTCACCCAGTTGTTGTCCACGTGTAGGCTTGAAAATCCGCCACACGTGCGGGGGCGTGTTGAGAGTTGTCCCACATTGGTGAGGGACAAGGTTTGCTATGTGCTTATATGGTCTTGGGCTACTCCCCATATTGCCAATTGGTTTTATGGTGGAACCTCAATTTCATCAAATAGGACAGTTCGATCATTGGATTTTACATAGAAAAGTCCCGTGTTGGGAAAAACATTTATAGTGTAAGGATCACCTATGAAGTAATCACATGAAAATTGAATATCGGCAAAGAATTATAGAAATGCATCTCAAAGCCACATTATATCATTATCCTGTGCATTCCGATATGCAATGCATGCAGCAAAATCTACAACAATTAAAACAAATCACCATACTAGTTTTTTTTAATTTTCGAATTTTAATTTGGAAAAGTAAACAAAAATTGGAAGGAAAATTACGTACCGTAAAGACAAGTTGTAGCCTTTCTCGAGAATAAAAGATAAAAAATGATTTTTTCTCCAAGTTATCTGTAAGTAGTTGAAAGACATAAAAACTACCTCGTGAGTAAAGTTGGCACCTTGAGTGTTGAGTCGGTAATAATGAGGGTGCGATGCATATGCTTTTTCGTCCAAGCAGATGACTACCAAATGCTTAAGCATCCATTTCGTGTTACTTACGATCTCAAAACTCTCCAGAAACAGATCGAATATTGAATTGGGACTGCCCATGCATCATTCAACGTAGTTATTATACCCGTTTTGTTCTTCATGCATGTATTTTTCAGAGCTTTATCCAATGGATCCATATCCTCTAGCTGGTTGGCTTGCATGCACCGATAACCATGCATGCATGTGTTATATGTACGCACGTACTAACGTAACTAATTTATTTGTGGAGTACAAAGTAAAAGGGATGAATCAGTGAGAGATAACTAAATAGAAATTAATTAAGCGGACTACTGTACTCACCTGCTGGGAGGGAGTTGTGGCTCTGCAGGACGGGAGGTGTGGTGCCACTGTCAAGGCATCATAACGAACGAGATCCCGGAGGATACACACAATTGTAGACAGTAAAGCAACCGACGACAGCTGCGACATGTAACCAAGACTGAAGCAACGACTTTTGGTTTTAGCGGGTTGCGTCCAAAGTGCGAGATTTAATTGGTAGACAATTGCGGCATTGATTTCCCGAAAGGAACTCTAACTTGTACGTTTCAGGTTGCTGGTTCGAAATCGAAATAGGCATTACGCAAGTCCCATTTTGATAGTGTCAATTTGTTTTTACCTTTTAGTTTGGTTTCACTGTTGATGTTTATATATGAGAAGAGTGTATCTATGAGGGAAATAATGGATGAAAAATGGGGATGGTAGAGCGGGAAAGAAAAAAGGATTAATGAAAACAAAATTTTGAAAGTGAAAACAATGAGTGGTGGATTCAGAAAAAAAATATTCAGGGCCACATATAAAAGTAGACCTGGCATTTTGGACCCGACCCGACCCGTTAATATTAGTATTTGGGTGGGTGCTTAACGGGTCGGGTCGCTAACGGGTGGACCAGTTAACAACCCGTTAAATAACGGGTCACTTTGGGTCAACCCGTTAAACCCGTTAGATCCGTTAGCACCCGTTAGTGGAGGATGTTTTAGTAATTTCAATAAAGTCTTAACAACAAAAAATAGACTTTATGCAAAAAAAAAAAAATAATAATTGTTAACGGGTCTTAACGGGTGAAACGGGTGACCCGTTAACTTAACGAGTCGGGTTGAACCCGACCCAAACCCAATAAACCCGACCTGTTTACAGGTCTATATAAAAGTCCACAAACATTTCTTAGACATATAATAACCTTAAAATTTAAATCATAGTTTCATCATTACTTATAAAACGAATATCAATACAAGTTACAATTGTCCACGACGCGGTTTCATATTTTGAAAACACTATATAGCTTCATTATCAATGGAAGAAAAAACATTGCTCTCAATATAAACCATCATGCTATCACTCAACCATTGATCTCTCATTCAATTACGCAATGGACTTTTCACAATATTCATAGAGGAAAATGCTCTCTCCACTAAAACAGTAGCAGTTGATAGAACCAAAGAAATTTAAATCTAATTATTCGGTTTCATAATGGACTTTTCACAATATTCAAATGTAATATTATTCATAAAATAAATTTAATTTGAATTAGCTATGAAGAACTTACTTTGAGATTTGAAAGTTGAATTTTAGGTGGTCGTTGAAACGATCGCCGGAGTAGGGTGGTAGGAGTTTGAGCGTTAGGAATTGAGTTTGGGGGGATTGAAATTGAGAATGGGAATTGACAATTTGGAATTGAGTTTGGGGACTAGGTTTTTTTGCTGCTAGCTGCAGCCTGCGAGTGCGAGTCTTCTCTTTTTAAAATAGCACATCGTTTTGGCTAGGTAGTATTTTAAAAAGAAATAATAAGAATAGCAACACTTCTTTGAGTCATTTTATCAAACAGTTGGAGAACATGTATGAAGGTCAACTCCAACCTTCAAAATGGACAACACCCAAGTTATCCATGAATTTTCACCGAAGTTTGAAGGGTCAACTAACCCTCCAAACCTCCTAGTACGTTCACCCTTGAAAACAACTTACTATAGTTTTTGTTTTTTGTATCAAATGACGTTATCGCCTCGAAAATGATATTTTTTTGTACCTTTTCCATTTTTGTAGTCTTCTTGCCAAGAACTTTTGCAATTTTTCTATTGCCAATGCATACGGTCGATGCTTCTAATTATGGTAGAAAAACCTCTACCCTCACCTTTCTTCACAAGCCTTCGGAGGTCCATTGTCATGGGTGGGCAGAGGTACTCCTTTCTAGTATAGATATTCGATTGCTTGATAGAAGCCATCAACAACTCTAGGACAGTGGATTTTCCCATTCTTGTGATCTCATCCATTTAAGAATTGTAATAGTACAACTCCACCTGTTTAAGGATTGCATTTAGTAAAGTGTGAGGAAAAAAATTGTGTGAAAGTCAGGTGTTACTTACTAATCTATTTTAATTTAGTAATCTAAAAACTACGCTTCTGCAAATGTTAGCGGATGATACATGTGAATAAATAGAATTGAAATTTTACATTAATTACGTATCTATCCCTTCTGATTTGTACATCTTAAAGTTGCATACGATTTGAAGTTGAAATAGACATTACGCAAAGGTGTTTGTGTATCTTACATAATACATACTAATTACACATTATAAATCTCACACTTATGGCTTTTCGTTTATTCCCGTTGTCATAATTCATAAATGCACGGAGGGCATATCCTTTTTCACTTATTCACTTCTGATACCATTGCAAAAACAAAAACAGCTGCAAAATAAATTTTGTAATAATCATGAGCAAGATGACATATATTTGATCGCCAAGGAGCAATTTCCATCGTTGAACTTAACCCTCTTTTTCTTCTGCCTGAAGTAACAATATACATGATAAGTAGTAGAACTATACACATCAGATTCATGCATGCATGCATGGTTCTCAAATTAAGTTTCAAAGATATTTGATAACGTAACATTATATAAGATTACCTGTAAGTAAATGTTTCAAAAGCTCCACAGATTGGAATAATATTGTTATAGTTTCACTCCCTTCTCCGGTTATTATGCTTCCAACGGCGTTCAAAGGAAGTGCTTCAAGTCAATTAGGTAGTCAAAGGGTCAATATATATACATATACATATATATATATATATATATATATATATATATATGTAGAGCAACAGTCCGTATAATTAAGTTTCAAATGAAATTAGAAATGGGATTGCAACTTCGAAAGATAAATATGAAATTAGAAATAGGCTTAACAGAAGAAGATTCATAACTGATGGATAAAATATACCTGCAATATTTTTGTGGGACGGTCCATAAAGCTTGTGATGCGCCAGTGGCGTTACGAGGCGACGACATGTATTTTTTCCAAACTTGCAGCAAAGCTTTAAGGTCGTTGACTTTGTTTTCAAGACCAATACAACAATTAGCATGCATTGTGCAAACTTGGTTAACATCCTTACTTGGGTCACAGAATCCACTAAAGTATTTTGTATCCAAGAATCTCACTTTCAATCCAATCTTCGCAATGAAAGGATCAAATTTTATCCTATTAAGAACATCTTGCTCATTCGTCTTTGGATATGTGTGTTTGGAGAGGTACCAAAATTTGTAAAACCCAATAGTCCGATCATTGGATTTTACATTGACAAATCCACAGTTGGGAGGATTTTTAAAACTATAAGAATCTCCTAGAAATTTATCTGTAGCAATTTGAAAATCTGCATCTGGATAGAAGTGTGGGAATGGATCTCGAAGCCACATTATATCGGTATCCTGTTCATTAATTTCACTAAATAGTTCATACATGGAAAAGTAAGCAAAAATTGGAAGAAATTAAGGACTAACAAAGGGGAGTGACACGTATATAATATACATACCGTAAAGACAAAGTTGTAGCCTTTGTCGAGAATGGAAGACAAAATCTGGGTTCTTCTCCACATCATCTGTAAGTAATCGGGAGTCAAATAAAGTACCTCACCGGTAAAGTTGGCACCTTGAGTGTAAAGTAAGTAACAATGAGGGTGTGATGTTAAGCAACGAGCATATGCTGTTTGGTCCACGCAGATGACTAGCAAATGCTTGAGCAGCCATTTCGTGTTACTTCCGATGTTAAAGCTCTCAAGAAAGAGATCGAATATTGAATTGGGTTCTGCCCATGCATCATTTAACGTAGTTATTATAACCGTTTTGTTCTTCATGCATGCATTTTTCAGAACTTTATCTAATGGATCTATATCCTCCAGCTGGTTGCCCTGCATGCACCGATAACCATGCATGCATGTTATATATATGTACGTACATACTTACATGCTAAAATAATTAATATATTTGTGGAGTAGAAAGTGAAAGGGATTAATTAGTGAGAGATAACTAACGAATTAAGAGGACTAGCGTACTCGCCTGCTGAAGTGGAGGGGTTGTGTTTTGGCAGGAGGAGAGGTGTAGTGCCAAGCCATCATAACGAAATCCAGTAGGGTACACAAAATTGTAGAAAATAAAGCAACCGGCGACGGCTGCTGCCGCCATAAACACCAGTGTCGTCCGTACATTAATCCTCTTCCCAGTAATATCAAGAATCGCCGAGTTTCTCATTCTTGATGCTTTTTCAACTTACACCTTTTTTCTTCTTGAATATTGGGCTGTAATATGCCAAACTGCGTTAGACTTGGCTATATATAAAGTATTGTACTTAATTTATACGTGTAGATCTTAGAGAGATTTTTCTAAATCAAGAAACATGTGTTAGATTGCTGCGAAAAGCAGGAAAGCTAACTAGAGTAGTAGTCATTACACACAATAGTATATTATAGCGTCGAAGTCCGGGATTGAATTGGTAGACAATTGCGGCATTGGACTTTCGGATATATATATATATATATATACAGGAGCTCTGATTTTTTTACATTTCAAGTTGCAGGTTCGAAGTTGAAGTAGGCATTACGCAAGTCCCATTTTGGTAGTGGCAATTTGTTTTTAGGTTGGGTTTTACTGTTTGTGCTTGAGATTTTGAGGAGTTTATGAGGAAATGAATTGATGAAAAATGGTGATGAAAAAGAGAGGGAAAGAAATAAAGAATAATAACTGAAAACAACATTTTGAAAGTGATAACTTAAATTGTTTTTGGTTATCAATTTTGTTGGTTTTTATTTTGTGTGTTTGTTGTTATAAATTTCTTCTATGTCTTTCCCACCATCATTCATTCATTATTCATTCATTCTTCTTTGTCCCTCTTATTTTTTTCTCTATCATTAACACAAAAAGTGAGATCTAGAAAGAAAAAAAAAAGAACTAAATGGTTACCAAATACCTCTGATTTTTTTTCTTTTCAATTTTTATAATGTTTATGATATGTTTACTTGTGTGGCCTTGGTGCTCATGCTTGGCTATGGGAGGAAGGAGTTGCATATCATTATGTTTCCATTATATATAGATCTGGAAATCAAAGAGTAGTGCAAACTGAGTCAGTTTCGTATTAATCAATTTTGTATTAAGATGACATGATAATTGATCACCAAGGTGCCATTTCCGTTGTCCTTCTACCTGAAATAACAACATAAAATACAAAACGTCATATCCATGCTTCTTAAATCAGGTTTTAATTACTACATATATTCTATTTGGAACGTTATACACAATGAAATATGGTAAAAATGTTTTCTGACTAACCTTGTATACTAGATATATTCGAGGCAAATTTAATTAAATACATGCGCTATGTACACATATGCATATACGATTTACCTGTAACTAAATCTTGCAAAAGCTCTACAGATTGTAAGAATTTTGTGCAATTTCCTTTCCATTCTCTTCCTGTCACGAGTGCTTTTCAAGGCGTTGGAAGGAAGTGCTTCAAGCCAATAACAAAGTCGAAGGAAAAAGGTTCAATACTAAACGACAAATCGTATGCTTCAAAAAGAAACAAACAAAAAAATACAACAAACCGCATAGTTCTTGAAGAAAATGTTTAAAGAACAATAAAAATTTATTTTCCCTCAATTTCATCGCATCGGGTAGGAACCATAAGATGGCCGGGAACCCACTACGATACGACTGCACCAATGCGGAAAAAGATATAGAAAACGTTGGGATAAAAAAACTCAACATGACTAGGATTAAACATGAATGTCTTAGAAGTTAAAAAAAGGTGAAAATCAGTTTCCTAAATATAATAAGAAAAGTCACAATTGAATACAATCGATAAAATATAATATGTATACCTGCAATTTTGTGGAACAGTCCATGAAAGCTGTGGTGTGGCAGTTGCATTAGGAGGCAAGGACATGTACTTTCTCCAAACTTGAAGCAAAATTTTAAGATCATTGACTTTGTTTTCGAGGCCAACACAACAATTGGCGTGCATTGTGCAAACTTGGTTAAAGTCCTTACTCGCCTGGCAGAAGCCACCAAAGTATAGTGTATCCAAGAACCTCATTTTCAATCCAATTTGGGTGAGGAAGGGATCAAATTTGATCTCATTGAGAACGTCTTGGTCATGCATCTTTGGATACGCCTTTCTTGAGAAGTACCAAAACTTATAAAATTGAATCGTGCGATTGTTTGATTTTACATAGGTGAACCCTCCATTGGGAAAGTTCTTCACGCTATAAGAATCACCGACGAAGTAATCGCATGCAATTTGAAAATCTGCATCTGGATAGAATCGTGGGAATGGATTCCGTAGCCACATTATATCAGTGTCCTGTGCATCCAATTTTGGAAAGAAAAAAAGTAAATGAAAATTGGATATATATATATATATATATATATAGGTAAATTGGTAGGTAAGAGACAAAGGAAAATTAGGAGTATTAGATCAAGGGAGTTACTGTAAAGACAAAGTTGTAGCCTCTGTCGAGAATAGAAGACAAAAATTGGATTCGTCTCCACATCATGTCCAGGTACTTTGAAGACATGAAAGCAGCTTCGCTGGTGAAGTTGGCACCTTGAGTGTAGAGTTGGTAGCAATGAGGGTGTGATGCCAAGCAACGCGCATATGCTTTTTTGTCCAAGCATATGACCACCAAATGCTTGAGCAGCCATTTTGTGTTACTTCCGATCTTGAAACTCTTTAAAAAGAAATCGAATATTGAATTGGGTTCTGCCCATGCATCATTTAGAGTAGTCACGATAATGGTTTTGTTCTTCATAGATGCATTTATGAGAACTGTATCCAATGGATCTTCTACTTTGGTCTGCGTCATCAAGATCAAATCAAATAACTGATCCATGTAAGGTTATCCGTACAGAGAAATTCACACATATGAGATCAGTGTGAGGTTAGATGACGAGATAAAATTATAGAGATTTTCATAAGTATGTGAGAACGGTCGGACATGCCCGGTGGTACGGCAACTTGACCCAATATTTTTCATTGGGCCCCGACCCTGAGGGGAGTAAAGGGTGCCACACGAAGAGGACAACCATTCCATGTGTAAAAGCATTAACCCTTTTTGAGTCACGTAGCATCAACAATTACAGGACAAAAAAGAAGAGTAGTATATACAAACAGAGCTAATTATAAAATATGAGTAAAATCCGGATTAAAAATTGGCATGGATGTGTTACGTAGAGAGAAAGGTAATGATCTTAAAACAAAAAGTCCTTTTTTCTTTCTCTCTCTTGGCAATGAAGGAAGATTATGGAACATGTATCGATAAACATAATTGTGTATATATTGATTTCGGATTAGCTAGCTAGCATACAACAAGAATATATTGTTTTACTTAATTTGCTCCAGAGTCTACAAGTAATTACTACCACTTTGATATTTTATGTGTAATTGATCGTGTTTTAGGAAAACTAATAAAATAAACATGTTGCTGTTGGATTATGCCGGCTTATTATGACTAAAATAACAAGCCTTGGGATGAACACAAAATAGAACATGCGAGAGAGAGAGAGAGAGAGAGAGAGAGAGAGAGAGAGAGAGAGACCTGATGAGAAGTTACGGTTCTGGTGGCAGACAAAGCGTAGTCATAAGAGGATCTGAGCAGAAATCCGGAAGTGTAGACAGAATTGTAGAAGCCAAAGCAACACACAGTGGCTGCCGCAAACAGCAACGTCACCTTTAGAAACTTCTTCGCCACCAACGCTCGATTACTGCTACCTGATGATCCGTTTCCACCGTTGGATGAGGGTGATGACGATGTTGATGATGATGATACTAGTAATTTCATCATATTATTCCCGCTAACATAATTTCCAGCTGCTCCATCTGCCGATAATTTGCTCATTCTTACTTCTGTCTCTCCTCTCTCTCGCTTTTGGAGTCGGTTGGATATAATTTGGCAACCTCCGCCTCTTAATTCCCTGATTTTTTTGCCGATGCGAGAAGTCAACCTGTATAACCTGCCTGCCTGGCTAACTGTTTCCTCTTTGATCCTTATTATCCTTCTGTTAATATTTACTTTATTTTTCAATTGTAATATTAGGTTGTCATCCCTCACCACTAGTTTTGTTTGACTAAAACCTGAATAGTTTTTTTTTTTTTTTTTTTTGGGAGAACAACCTGAAATAGTTTTTAACATTATGATTGAGGCCCCCGGCCCTTTAGGTAAGTTTTGCAATTCTGCCTCATTTTTAGGGTTATTGCACACTCATTCATTAATCAATTTCCCCTTTTTTAGGAATTTATTTAGTAAAATTATTTCATAATTTCAATTTTAAAAACATTTATAAATTACAAGATATAACCATTTTCACATTGCCCTTTTTTTACATAAAATAAAATAAAAAATATTTCTCATTTAGCAAAATGTATCCAATAAAAAAAAATATAATAAATGTACTTATTGAAGAACTTCGTGGACATTATAAGTGAAAACATAAGAACAAAATTTGTACCCCAAAAGTAGCAAAACGTACCCTAAAGAATTTCGTGGTATTATGGTTGAAAATATAAGAAAAAATATGTACTCTTTTTTTTGGACAAAAGAAAAAATATGTAATCTAAAAGCAGCAAAATGTACCCATTGATTGAAGCTTTTTTCTTATCTAATTCTAAACATAAGATATAGATCAACTAAATGTGTATACAAAAAAAAAAGTACCTACCGCAGTTATTGCATCAAACAATCCAAAGTGCAAACAGAGGACAAGTTCATCGTTCTAAATATTTTGTGTAAAAACAAATAGATAGAAAGTATCCACCACAAAATTGTGATGAGCACTACAATCAGGAACAACATCGCAAAAATAAACTAATGGGTACAAATGAAACCAAAACAAAAGCCAAGAACAAACACTTAATCATAAAATTGGATATATATCTACAATTAATAATGTTCGCCCTTAATCATGTTAGACTAGTTATTATCGAATATACATAATTATTATTTTGACCACTATATCCTTGCAGATAGCGGACAGACAATGACGCCAGGCGTGGGACTAGGGGCTCTCCTCTTCCAAAATTTAATATCATGTCATGTCTAATAAACGTATATTCTTTCACAAAATTAATCAATCAAAAGCTCTAAACTATTTCAAAATGAACTTGTTATTTAGGGGAATGAATTTAATATTTGAATCCGGATCCTCTTTGTAAGAACTTCGAAAATCCGTAAATCATATCGGTTCATCGTATATCGTGCGATCAGAAGTCATTTTAAATATTTTTATTTAAAATTAAATACAAATCGTACTTGACAAAAATCAATCATAAAATATACAATAAACTAACATAATTTACGAATTTCCAGGATCCCCACCTGCCAAAAGATCAGCAAAGGATCCTGTTGGTTAATATTTCGTTGCCAAGTTGCCAAGTTGCCAAGCTGCCAAGTCAAAAGATACCTACACAAAACACGTGTGTTGTTTTGGTGCTGGGTGTTAGTCACTAGTCTAACATGATTTACAACAGTCCTCAAACTAGAATTGGAGTCTTGAAGATTTCGCAGGTTTGTGTTCGGCGTTTTATTTTTTATTTTTTACAACCGATGATATTGTAAGAGTCAAATTTTGATTCGGAAGATGAGAGAGTATATTATTCTAGTCAATTTAATTAAACTTAGATCTACAAATTTGTGTTAATTACGTACAAATAATTATATAACAATTTGTCATAATTTTTTAAAACATTTCAAGCAAATACTTAATGTTTTGAGAATTGAGAATTGCGCATTTGTTTTTTTTTTTTTTTCGTACATCGATATTTTTACACTAAGAGGAGAAAAAGTTCGACTAAATCACACAATGAGTAATCTAATTTGTTATCGAATTCGTCATCCACGAGATTCAAATCTAAAACCTCTTATTAGAATTAAATTGTGCAAATGGATCAATAAGCTTATGTTTGGCCTTTTATGTTCACTTGACCTACTTGTAGCTTTTTTTAAGTTTTATTTCTAGTAGCATTTTCTTTTATCAATGAAGCTTATGTTTGAGAAAAATAAAAAATAAATAAATAAAGAAGAGGTAGTGGCAGCGCAAATGCATGCACATGTGCAGTATATTAAGGTGCAAATGCAAATGCATGTGCACTGGCATGGTCGTCGTTTACCTCCTTAATCATCGATCGATCAATCTTTCTTTTATCACGTCCAAAGCGTAATTTGCCACGTTATAAAACAAAGTGGTCCACCGTGGCCGAGGGTGGCACTACCTGGTGCCTGCCACTGCCAGCACAGCAGCACCCACTACTCATCTTTCTCTTGGATTTCACTCTTCACAAATATAATTGTAAATTGAATTTTCATGTATGTATAAATTGGAAAAATTAAGAACATTGCTGGACGATTTCACAAGTTGATGAGGAGGCCCTTAAAAATCGCTATCAAATTAATAAATGTAATATACACACACACACATATACATACATATAATACGGTAATGCTAGGTAGACTATTTATTAAATCATATTATATTATTGTTGATGATTGTATTATTACTTCAAGTATTGATTAACGTGCTTATTTTTATTTGTGAAACATCACATGATTTGTGATGTGTAAAGAGAATACAGAATATTGTAATTGATCTTTATTATTCGATTGGAAGTTGGAGAGAATTTACATGATGATTGTGAGTTGATCTCACTTTAAATTTAATTTTAATTTATACAATTAATTGTACATAGTCTTAATCTTGTAATAAACAAAGATGAGAAAACCAAGGATGACGCAGCAGCAATTCCATAGGCCTTGTGCTCTGCTGCGGCTTCGAGGTTGACTAAGCTCCCTACCTTCATCCCTATCCCTGCCAAATGAATTAATCCATCTATTTATCGATCACAAATTCAGAATTTAATTAAGCAAGCTCCCTACGTTGCGTACTAATTATATACGTACCTTGGTGTCAGCTGAGGGACTGCTGAGGTTGGTGCTGCTGGCAGCTGCGGAGGTTTGGAAACTGCAGTTACAGCCCTTGGCGCCGGTTGTTCGTATCCATCACTTGGAACAGCTACATTCTTTGCCTGCATTAACACATAACGTGTATTTTACAGCCTGTTTAAGAGTGATTGTGGCAGGGTCAGAATCACGAGACGTACCAATTTCCTAAAGAGGAGATTGTAAAACATATGAATGTAGGTTTCCTTGGCTAGCTTTTGGTCATCTCTCAACTGCCTCCAAAATCCATAAGTTGATCCCATGTTCAGCACTTTGTTTGCATATATCTTCCATGTATAGCTGCAAGAAAGGTTTAAAACGTAGTCAGAAACACTTTTCGTTATCATAAAACACTTCAGTTATTCCAAAAACAGTCTCAAATAGGCCTGCAGTCATAGCCATCTAACTATTTGTGAGTAATTACCATTCGTTTATACGCTGCAGTCCGGCAGCTGACATCTTCTTCCAGTATTCGCCATCCGTCTTGCATTTCTCAAAGAAGTCAGCAATCTTGTTGCTGGATTCATCACCATTGTTGGGATCAATATGGAACCCTGAGACGCCATCCACAATGATTTCCGCAGGGCCGCCTTGGTTGGTTGCAAATGTAGGCAACCCACAGTTCATGGCCTCAATGACTGTGAGACCGAAAGCTTCGTACAGCGCAGGCTGCACGAAAGCTCCCTTTGTGTCTGCAATGCACCGATACAGCTCTCCATTTCGGTATCTATCAGTCTGAGCCGCTATCCATCTGAACTGACCGCTAAGTTGATATTCTTGCACCAAGGCATGAAGTTTCTTGATTTCAGCAATTTCTTCCCTGTCTTTGGATTTAGATGGATCGAAGAATCCCCCGACAATTACAAGATTGACAAAATTCCTCAGCCTCTTGTTCTTTCCGAACCATTCAACGAGTCCTGTGAGGTTCTTCACTGTGTCCAGCCTTGCCATTGAGAATATGATAGGTTTCTTCTTGTCTGCCAAAAATCCTCTGTTCCAAGCATGTTTATTGTTCAAGAGTTTTCATTAAGAAATTGCCACAACAAATGTGCAAGAATTTATAAATGTGAAAGAATTCATTACATGTGCTCATCGTTTTCCTCTTTCGTGTAGAGTAGTTCTTCGATGGCAGGTTGAAACTTGGTAAATCGTCTTTGTTTCTCGGAGTAGGGAAAGTAGACGGATTGGTCAGCTCCAGGGGCAGCAATGTTGAACTTTGGATCAAACAGATCAATGCCTGACACAACTCGATAGAGTCCTGGCATTGTAAATGCTGTATGGCTTTCGTACTGTCCAGGTCGGTCCTTGCTGCAACACGAAAACAACACATTGATCGATTGAGGAGAAGATCATATCAACCGTGCATGTTAATTTTGGTTTTGGCATGAAAGACTACTAACCCTCCGGCAATTTCTTGAAATGTGCTTGTTATGACAAAATCAGCACAATTCATAGAGATTATGTCAGCTGTGAACTGACAAGAGAAGTGGTATTTAGGATCAAATTCCTTCCATTTGGCATCAGAATCTTCGTACTTGGTCTTTTCTAGCGCATGCGCAATCGTTCCCTGCATAGAGTTAATTACTTGGAACAGGTTAATTAAGTTGAGATTCAAGTTTTTAACCAACATTTATGTATCGAAGGAGGTGGTTACGTGTCGACTTAGACCTGAGTGATTCCAAGTTTAGAAGCAATCAAAGAGGCCACCAAGTTTCCATCACTGTAGTTCCCAATTATGAGGTCCGGTTTGCATTCCATGTGTTGTAAGATCTTTGAAGTTGCATCCTAATAAACAACGATGAGAACAGAATAAATCTGTAAATCGTCTATTTTTCTTTCCAAAAACTCACATAAACTAGTACCGGAGAAATGAGATCAGAAGAATAAATTGATCATATATATGATAGCTAGAGTGAGAAGATGAATGCCTGTGCAAACGTCTCGAGATAAGGGTAGATATCGAAACGAGAAACCCATTGGCGGAGAACTCCTTTGTCTGTCCTGAATGGAACCCTAAGGATGTGGGAGTGCTTAGTGTCGATGACAGCTTCCAACTCCTGGTTGCACTTTGTTCCTCGAGCGTCTAGTATCAGTCGTGTCACCTGTGTACATGACACATACGTACATACATTGTACATACAAAGTACAAATTAGAATTGCAACATGTACAGCATTATTCAGTATTCTTTTGTTCATGTATACTTAGTCAGTCCAGCTCACCACAAGAATCTGAGGCTTCACAGCAAGGCCTTGTTGTTTAATTCTGAGGAGCAACTCTTCCTCCAAAGCTCTCACTTGATCAAGAATATAAACCACCTGTCCACCCGTGTCGGGCAATCCAAGGACATCCGACTGGCCAAAGTAGCCGTGAGGAGAGAAGATAACGATGTTGAATGTGTTGGGAAGTCTGCTAAACAACGACTCCAACTTCACCGAGTCTGGCGCTTGGAATACTTCTGACAGCAGCCTCATTGTCTCTCCAACTCTTTCTGCTGTATCTCCCCATCCTTTCTCAAAACCCAACACTTTTAACCTGCTCAAGATTGAATACAACATTTGTTCGTATATAAACGATCAAGATCTGCAGCATATAACACATACATTCTTTAGTTAAGGTCCATGAGAGATAACCTTTGCTCAAAACTCGGAAATGGTGTGGTTTTTGGAAGTGTGGAGACGAGTACTTCTGCTTGGATCAATGCAGTTTGAAGTTTTGCAACGGTATCTAGACTTTCATTGATCATAAGATTCTGCATATACATACATTGTACTTTAATTAAGAAAAATTAATAGAGAGGCCGCAAAAGATCAAGTAATTAATCAATTAATCTCAAACAAAATTAACATATATGATTTCAAACCTCTCCGTGATAATTAAGCGGTAATAAGTAGTCAAGAAGGGGTTTAGCATAGTCGGAACAGCTTGCATGAGTACTGAGCCTTGATGAGATTAACTTTAAGACGAAGTTAAGTCCATTTCCGATTGAAGAAGGAAGCGTCATTCGAGGAGTAGAGAAGTCGATGGCTCCAAAGTCTATTTCCAAAGCATTTTCATCGTTCGCCCTGTTGCATGCATGCATCACTCAAATTAATTTGACATTAGTCATGCATATATATACACGTAGCTACATACGTATGCATATAAAACGTACCAGCTCTCGTCAAAGATCATTTCCTTGAACTTCAAGTATTCGGTAGCAGAAATGCCAACCACTGCTAGATCATCTGCATTCACCTTAACAAATTCCGAGAAACCGGGATTCGGTCTCACTGCAAAAGCGACATAGGGTGGAACAACAGCTGCCTCCTGAGTGCGACTGAGGATGTGACCAAGTAAACCCTCCAAGACCTTGCTTCTTTCATGCCTATCTTCTATCGATTTTTCCAGCTCCTCCATTATATGCTGCGGCTTCATTAGCCTTTTCCCCGTTCCAACAAAACTTTTTGCATGCATGTTTAAATTTGTTAATTAGTTAAACAAGAACATCAACATTCGAATTTCACAAACACATAGTATATAAAAATATTGTATATAAAAAAAAATTAAAAAACCTGGCAAAACATTTCTTCATATGAAAGCGACTCGCTCTTAGTGCTTCTGGCATGATTTCTGCAATCGTATCAGATCTCTTTAAAGGCGGTGAGGTGGAAGCCATTTCAGTCAACTGATTAGAACAATCGATCAACAAGTGATCTTCGAAGTTGGTTTAGTTTTATGAACGTTCGTTTTGTTTATTGGTGAATTTATAGGGAACTTAAAAATGCAGGAAGAGAAGAGTGGTTAAGTTACATATGGCTGAAATTGCTGTGGGAGGAGAAAGAACATCCTTTATTCTTTTATGCCTTTTGCAGGAAAGGAAAGATAAAAGCAAGAAAGGAATTTTTACATGGGTTGAAGTAAATCTACCAGATTTGGCTTTCATATTGGTATATATTTGTTTTAAAAGTGGAGGGAAAGAATATCAAGGAATTCGTACTTTTTCTTTGTAAACGTGCATTTTTTTATACTTCTTCCAATCTCAAGTTTACGACGTGTTTCATGTCAAATTGTGCACAAGTTTTTCATCACCACACCACTGACATACTATCACAAAATGTTACCAACACAGTTATTCATGTTATGTGAATTTTTTTGTTAATGCTATACCAAGGTTTATGAAATATCAACTTTGTCCGCATAGAATAATACATCAATTTGTAACACCACCAATACACACTCATACTATTACAAATTTATTTATTAATATTATACTTAGATCTTTGACACATCAACCATGTCATCTAAAAAATGTACTGGACGAGCAAAAACCTAATTAGCATTTCAATTTGAAGTAGGAAAGAATGCAGTCTAAGAGCATTATCAATGAGGAGCTCTATATAGGGCTAGAAAAGTGGTGGATATAGCCCAATTTAGAGTTCCGAAAAATCTTTGAAGATCTAAAAAAATAATTTATCTCAATAAGGGGCTATATATATTTCTGGCTCTATATGGGGCTATATATTTTATTTTGTGGTAATTTGATTACACGGTAAATTTATTTTTGTTTTAACTTTTCTTAACTTGATTTTTGGAATGTCATCTTAAATTTTAATTTATAAAAAATTTAACCTAAAAAAATTCAAATTCTGACAAAGTTAGATTTCTTCACTTATGCACTTTTGAAGACTCTATTATCTCAATCTCAATCGTTGGTATGTTTCTATGAAATCAGACAGGATAAGATTTCATTTCATAACAACCATTGGATTTGTTTATCTTATCTCAATCTCATCCATTGGTTTATTTCTCTGATTGACACATTCTTTGAAATCAAAGAAGATTTTCATTTCATAACAACCATTGGATTGGATTATCTTTAGCACAATTTAGTTATGTTATTTGTTTATATTTTCAGTTTAGGTCTCTAAACTGCCAATTAAATTTCATCACTTTTTTTTATGAATTTTTCAATATAGAAAATTAAACACAAAGCACAACATTTTTGTCCAATCAATCACACAAAAAATAGTCATTGTTTGTATATGTTTTCTTAATCAAACAAACAACGGAAAATAAACCCTGAAAATCCTAAACGGTTGAAAAATAAACCTTACAATCATGTTTTGGAATTAAAAATGGATCTTACCCATTTCTAAACTAATAAAATAAAAATAAATAAATAATCAAGATTGGGCCCTCAATTTGGTATGGATCCCCTTACTTTTAGGGGCTAGATGGAGCTTTAACTCTTTGCTATTCAAAGCTACAAATGTGGATGAGAATAAATTCCACATTGAGGATGCAAGGGTAATTTGGCTCTTTTTTCGAACTTAGGGTCCTTTTTTATGGAAAATATATTTCATTTTCCTTGCACTCAAGAGCACCCTCGTTGGTAAAGAATATTGGATTATATGATTAAAAAAATATTTTTAAGAATCTTTCGAGGAAGAAATGGTAAAATTGTAAGCACGAGTGCACTCCAACAGCCGAATTAAAATTACCACTCAGTACTACGATCTGACAGTATTTCTTCACTCGAATCTTATAGATAACGAATTTGATACCAACTTAAACTGCCTATTGTGTGACATGGCCGAACTCTCCCAATATCAATGTACTTGAAAAAAAACGACCGAATTAAAGTTGAAAGTTGAATAAGACATTATAAACTAACCGAAAGCAGCAAATAGTTGTCCGAGTTCCATCTCAAACTACATCATAAGATAACTAAACTAACTTCCCAAAAACAATCAACTGGGGTGCAGTGCAGCAACAACCGCATACCAGTCAGTCGCAACGGGAAATTTCAGATACTTAACGGCGGCAGACATCTAAAACAAGAGTGCAGCGAAGGGTATAGACTATAGACACCCTTGGCACTTAGGCAGACTTCAAAACGACACCATTACATTGCATAATCTTGCTACATTCTTATGGGCGACATCTCTTGGCAACCCCTCTCTCTAACAGTAGAACATAACCCTTTTCACATTCTCTTTGAGCGCAGGCAAGGGCCTCACTGCAGCATTTGGACCTGGTGCTCTTGTGCTCCGCGGACCCATACCCCCGCGTCCAGGAG
Source organism: Cotoneaster glaucophyllus (assembly GCA_036320875.1). Lineage (NCBI taxonomy): Eukaryota > Viridiplantae > Streptophyta > Magnoliopsida > Rosales > Rosaceae > Cotoneaster > Cotoneaster glaucophyllus. The sequence continues at coordinate 28,221,971 of CM070065.1, read as the reverse complement.
CACCACTGGTCATTGATCCGCTGTCTGATGTCTCTGGTTCCAAGTAAAACCGAGCTCGGAATGCAGCAAGATGGGCGTAGTACGCCGGAGGAACTGCAATTTTAAGGCCAAATCAGAACACTACCTATTTAAAGAATAAACAAGGAAAATAATGAAAAAGCACCAGAGTGAGAGCTTACCAATGGAAACCGAACGCGTGCATCTTGCGTACCTGCAACAGTTCAGGAGGTCAACTATTTAGCACTGGAGTTTAAGGATTCATAAATATAAATAAATAAAAAAATTTAGTGACTGAAAACTCTAAATCAGCCAACTCACGTATAGCAAAGATTGTTTGTGAGTGACTGCAGTTCATCAGCTGTAAACTTGTTTTCATCCCACAGCACGTGGTAATGAGCCGGACGGCTTGTACCCTGCAAAACATGGTGTATACAGATTTATAAACATTCTCCTTCACAAACACACACACCACACAAAACACAAGGAAAAATCATTGCCTGAATTCCAGCATGGCTGCAGAGGTAGAAGTCAAACTCTGTTGGATGACAGATTTTGGAGTCCACAACCGTGCCTGCAGAAATAATTGAGTAAAAATTCCGCATAACAAGCATGAAAACTGAACTACATCATCCAAACATTTCATACAGTAAAATTAATTACCAGGTAAGATATTTCCACTCCTGTCAACTGCACTACGGTCATTATGGTTGTTGGCAAACAGCCTTGTGTGGTGACGTTTCTGAACCACAACAAAAGTCACAGGTGGCTGATAGTTTGGCTCCAAGGAAGCACAAGCCTGAAGAAGAAGAAAAATGACAAGAAGCAAAAAGATGTTAATAATATCACTAACACAGAACAATATGCACAAACTATACTAACTTTAGAATAATCCCAAAAATGCAAGTTTACCTTACGAATAGCATCAAGCTCGTATAGTAGAACTTGGTAGAACTGCCCCTCGCTGACACCGTCCCTGAAAAAACAAAGGTGGGTGTATACATACACACCATTAGACATAGGAGAAGTACATAGGACACAAACAATGGCAAAGGAGCGTTAAATGCCTGTAAAATATGATGCGCTGTGGCTTCTGTCCTGTTGCTCTACGGAACGAAATTAGCAGTTCCCTACATTAACAAACAAATTCTACTCAGTTCTGCACTTCCTAACAATCCCCAGTAAGTAGAGAATTAATATAATTATTGAGAGAGATAGAGAGAGGGAGAGAGAGACTTTATCATTCCACCAGTTACAGTGCCCCTCTGAGGATCCTGCCAAGTTTTGAAGAGGTCTTGGATAAGCTCCTGGCGATGAGCTTGCGCACAGACCAAGCCAGCGTACTTGGTGATTTCTGGCCAGTCTTGTGAGGCCACAACCTGTCATAAAAGACATGTGAACAATTAAATTGTAACTCCCTACGTGAATTCAAGACAAATATGTACACACTAGCTAAAGCCCATAGATATCATCGACAACATACGGCTGCAATGGATGGGCTTGAATCCTCCCCAGGATGAGGATGGGTAACATCAGCACCAAAAATTATAGTAGGACGGTCACTGACTAAAGGAATACGTCTTGACAGTGCATCAACAAGCACTGTGTTCCTTCCGCCAACCTTCACATTTATCTTCAAAGCAACATTTGCCAAGTATTGTTTACTCATTCTGAAAACATGTTTCGTCAAACAGCACTGGGATACCAGGCCAAGATCCGTCTCACAAATTCGTTTCAAGTCACCTGGATGGATATCAGTATGTACAAGAATCTAAAACTTCAGGACAACACAAAATTGAGACGATATTATAGAGATAAAAAACAGAATGAGATAATGGAGCCAAATGGTTTCAAATGCATATACCATAAAGATTGCCATTATTATCTGGTAAAATAACGACAAGCAGGTCAAGCTCCTTGTTCTGGGGCCGGAGTTTGGTCATTGCATCATGGTACCTAGTTTTTAAGGCCTTCTCTGCCTGATCAGGTCGAGCACTGATTGGTGGAAGCACCGACTCTGGATTAAACGCCTAATATAATTAACACTTCAGCATCAGAGAAATCCAAATATAGAAATCAAACAATGCAATTAACACCAATGGAAACCATAAACATTAAAGAAAATTTCCATACCATGCCAGAAATGTAACACATTTGAGCAAGTTCATTACAGAAGGAACGGGCCACATTGTCTTGAACATTTCGTGAAAAGTTAATGCAAATCCAATTGTTTACTCTTCCTCCATTGACCATTTTCTGCAAAAATATCATAGTAATTCAAAAGGTCTGTAATAATTCAGCAAGATACAGGACATTCATTTGTCTACAGAAACAACCATAAGTATGCGTATTTATTAACCAAGTAAACATGCAAACAAATGCATGAATAATCACATAGTAAAGTGGGTAAACAGTTAGAAACAATCAATCATACAAATATCCAGATATGCAATTTCATATGTGACTGAAGACAATAAATAACTTTTGTAAAAGGCATTAAAGAAACATTAATGCATAAATAATAAAAGAGGACTTTCTTGGGGTCAAAAGACAGATCACACAGACCACACACTTAAGTCAAGGTGAACAAGGGTTCAGAGGGGTGCCAGAATATTACCTTATTCATCATATTCCACTGACCAACTTGGGGCAGGCAATCCTTTTCCCTTCCAGTATCATGATATTTCAGCTGTGCAAAACAAAAATCAATACAGGTATAATCTCAAAGTACCTTTTGGGACTAAACGCTATTACATATCTTACCCAGGGTGCAGGAAGAATACGAGCTTCAACCTGAGCCAGATTCTCACTAATTTTGATTCCAAACTCCTTGGCATAAGGATCTCCGTGGTAAGCATTATGACGAACAGTCTGTAACATGTACAAAAATATTAAAATGGGATTTAACATATCACCATGAACTACATTTCTGGATAAAAGATGCCTTCTACCATAAAACCTCAAATGATGTGAGCATTTAAATTATGACACATAAGATAAAGTTAAGGACAACAAGGTGACAGTATTATCAAATAACAAAGCAGTAAGCAAAGGACTCATGGCATCAACTGCAATGAAAACCATGTCATGATAAAATACAATAACCAAAAGATAACACACCCGAATAATATCTTGCTCCCTGTCATGAGGGCGCTGACAGGTGACCTTAAGCAAAGCAGTAATCTGTTTCTCGTTCAATCTCTTGGAATACCTTTGACCTTCGACAATTTTACAAACCTGGATCCAGTTACTGCTCATTAACATCCATATCACCATAGTATTACAAGCTAGAAATTATAGAAACAACTAACCTCCATGGGCAAATAATTTGGCCGCTGTTGATTTCCAACTTGAAGGCAAGGCCATTGTGTATGTTGAATGACGAAACCATAAGTTTCAGAGAAGTACTCAACAACAGATTTCATAGTTCTTTCATCAACAGGGAAACTGAACAAACAAAATACAATCTCAGGGAAACAAGTTTCACACACCTCAATGTGCTCTTAAAACAAATACCACGATAATAAATGTACAAGCATATGAAGGCATAAGAAATATACAAATATATGAGTTAAGAAGTACTCACGTCAGTTCCCTTGTTGCCTGCGACGTTAAACCAGAAATACGGTACTTTCTGCGCATATTTCCTCGGTGTGTGACCTCAACCTTGACTCCACGAAGAGCCTTCTTAATCTGTTCACAAGTAAAATGTTACTATGATAGCTAATATAAAAATTATGGCAAATATATCTGTACACTAATCGTGACACACTCCATATTTTTTTTTTTTTTTTTTTTTGAGAAGAAACGAGATACACACTCCATATACACCATCAGATCTATAAACATATAGTTTTAAGAATGTACAAGGATCAAGGATTACCTCCAAAAGAACTATACAAACATTAACCCTAGTCAATGAGTTTTGACGTATGTAAGTTAATTTGAACAAACAGATATACACAAGGAAACACGAAACAGATTAAAAGTACCCAACACCAGTGCAGCACAATAATTGTCAAACTTTGAAACAAACACTCAAGAGAAACAATTAAATCACCAAAACAGAAAAAATTAGGGAAACCTAACCTTTACACGATCAGAATCAGAAAGTGGCCTATGTGTAACATCCCGATTCAGTAGCTGTGTTACGAACTCAATAACTGGCAATGGCTCAATAAAAGCAGTAGAGGACATGTCTGGACAGCACAAGTTTTGTAAACAAAGCACCAGTCAGCAGAATAACTATGCAGTGTAATACATCACTATTACAACAATTAAATTGATAAGAGTAGATAATCTGTTATTCACAGAAATGATGCATGTAGGGATAGCATAAAATTAAGTACCAATATTCAGAGACAGCCCCATCTGAGTTGGACGAATACTCTGATAAAAACCACGCCAACTTTCCAAACCATCACCAAGTGACTGTCTTCTACCCAAATCAGGGGAATAAAATGAGCGGCCCACAGGAGAGTACCTACAACCGAACAGGAGAAATTAGCTATCAAACATATAAAACATAAATGTGTCATTATGTCATCACCAGGCGGAAGAAACACTGTTTACCTAGAAGTAGGCAATTCGCGCAGAACAATGTCCAAAACCTGAAGTGCCTCTTGAGGTGCATCAGCTTGCCTCCCTTGCAAAAAGAGACCTAAATGGTGTAGGTCAGCGCGTGCTGCAAATTTTATGACAACCCTAAATTCCCTCTCTCTCCTGCCATCAAGAAGAAAGCCATGATCAAATACATACAAAATAAGAGTGCACAGAAAAAAATGTACTAAAAATAAAGAGCTGTGAGTACGCACCTTTGTCCACCTGATCCATCATCATCATCAATAAGAGTGATTTTAAACTCCTTTGAAAGGAAAGGAAGTGGGCCGGCAGTATACAGGCTCTTTCGTCCATCATAAGCTGGTAGACGTTTTCCAAGATGGGATTCCCTGTACTGTTTCACCAGCTGCTCCATCACAGCACGATTTACACCCCTTGATGTGACCTCTGGTGTAATAGTAACCTATTACATATATTGAAAAGATACATTATCAATAGTATTACAATATCAAAAGATAGACACAGATAGCAAGAGAGCTTACGTCGTACTGGTGGAGGTCTTTGTCGGGTAATTCTGCAAAGAAATGGTTTGCCTTGACTGTACACCTTCTGCCAGTGCTACCCTTACCCGGGCGAAGAGGGAACCTGACTGACTTACTTGAAGGTGCCACAGGTTGAATAGCCTGGCTAGGTGCACTCTCTTGCTGGACGGTAAGGTCAGCAAGCTGCTCTGCCACTTCTGAAGGCTCAGGTGGCTGGGATGATGATGAACTTCCACCATATACAGGCGGAGAGGTGACCCCTTGATAAGGAACTTGGGGGGTGGCCTCTTGGTAAGGAACTGGGGTTGCTTGGTGCAGCTCGGGGAACTGAGGTCTGGGTGGACCACCAGGAGAAGGTGGTCCTCCACGGCCAATGCCACCACGGCCACCTCCATGACCTCCTTGCTGAGTTGGTCCTCCCCTGCCTCTGCCTTGATATTCCTGTGGCCCACCATACTGCTGTTGTTGGTATTCTTGGGGCCCGCCATATTGCTGCTGTTGTGGCACTCCGCGGCCACCACGACCCCCTCCATAGCCTCCACGACCTCCCTGGGGGGCCGGTCCACGACCACCTTGGTAGTTTCCTCCACCCTGTTGTTGTGGTGGAGTCCTTTCAGGAGCACGCTGGGAACCACGACCACTACCCCCAGCAGGTTCATGAGACTCGGAGCTCTCCCCACTAGGGAGTTCAGTTCTCCTCTTCCTCACCATGATGATGTCTATACAAAGAGAATCAGCATTACATCAAAAGAACCATTCGCAAAGAAATCAAAGGCTATGGACTGAAAACAATGTATTAAGGAATATATACAATAAAAGTAAATGCATAATGTACACCAACAAGCCAAAGAATCCACTCATGAGCTAGGGTTTTCCAGAATACAAACATATATCCAAGGGTTTTCAAAAGGCTGAGAGATACATACCCAGAATCACAACATATACAGTGCCCCGAATAAATAACAAGCAAACACTAAAATAACAGAAAATACTTCAATCAGAACGAGTGAAGGTTACCCAGAATTTTCCAGTGCGACAATTTTGAAAATCCTATGTGCGTTCCTGGAATTTGGTAAAATGTACCAGGGATTTCATGTAAAATTCAGTTTTTTTTTTTAAATAAAAAAATACGAGAAAAATTATAAAAACAGAAGATAAAATGGCTATCATCAATTACTTTGATACAAGCACGCCCAACAACTCTAGCACCAAAGTACAAAGCCAAAATACATAAATCACTATACCAACTATAAACCCTAAAAGATCACCTTCTTAGAATCCCTAACAACCACGCATGCTTCCCGGCATTGCAAAAAACGCACGAGATCTAACGATCTACCAAAACAAAACGCAACGAAAAACCCAAGCGACGATGAAACCTTTCAGAAAAATAAATAAAAATAAATTAAAAACGTAAATAGACCTTAGTGAGAGAAACTGGAGCCTAACACCAATTTTATGGCAAAATATGCAGATCCATACCAGAAATTAGCAAATATAAAAGTGAGAGCGAGAAGAAAAACAGCAACGGGAACAAATGGGAGTACCAAACCCTAAAACGAGTCGTTTCGAGTAGTTACCGTGAAATCAGAAACCCGATGACCGTCGTACAACGCCGCGGCAGCGGTTGCTTCAGAGGGAGAGAACGATGAAACGTAAAGGGGCTTGCCTGCTTACTCGGTACTCACTCTCCCTCCCCCCTCTCTCTCTGTTGAATTTTCTAAATAATTTTATAAATAAAAAACCCCAACCCAACAACGCCTCCCACAACGTGCTTTTATACCACCCAGCGGTAGGTCATTCGAAATGACCACTCGGTCCTTTTTCCTACCCCTACTTCATCCAATAATATTAATTTCTTTTTTATGTTGTGAAAGCTAGATTTCTTTCCAAAATCAAGAAAAACAAAATTATACTTTAAAATAGTCATCTCGCACTCATTCAGACAAAATTTATTGTAAAATGATATCTAATGGTGTATTTAATCACATTAAAATAAAAACAGAAAGTGTAACGATTACTTTTTAGAGTTCATAGAAAAGTCGTACACGACACGTTGCGTGAAAACAGCGTACTCAGATTCGAGCTTATCGGGTCATATTGAAAACGAATAGATCCGTTACTTTATGTGTGGTGCTGTGTCAACACTCTACACTCATTTCGACACGTTGACAAAAGTCTAATTACTCATTTTCAGGTCCATTCAAATATGTTACGGGGTTGATGTTCAAACCTAAAACAATGCGGGCATATGAGGGTGTGAAGAAATTTATCAATTCACTAGTTAATTTGTCTATGTGCTTGACTCGACCGCACACGAGTGGGGCATACAAGTGTGAAGAAATGTCCCACTTGAGAAAGCTTAAAAACATTGCAAAGGATCTCTAAGAATATGGGTTTAAGTGTATAAGGAGTAACCCACCCTATTGCCAATTGATTTTGGTATAAAACTTTAAGAATGGGTTTAAAGATGTACTAAAAAAAAGAATTGGTTTAAAGATAAATGCACACCTTAATAAACCAGGAAAAGGATCCCCTCCTAAGCAAATGGTGGAGATCCTCATGACCACACAATACGGGCCGTTGGATTTTGATCAAACGGCTATAATTATTATAACTTTTAGAAAGATCTCCTTTGTAGCCATTGGATCAAAATCCAACGGTCCGTATTGTGTGATCATGAGGATCTCCACCATTTGCTTAGGAGAGGATCCTTTTCCAATAAACCAAACCAATTAATATAGGTCTTATTTGAAGAAGCTTTTATGGAAAAGATATCCTCATAGCGGTATTGTTGTACATGAATGGAAAAGACACACTCAACCCAATTTTACCTCTCACACACATTTTTTAATTTTTAACTATCGAATCGAATAAATTGAAGAAGATTAATAAACAAACTTTAACAAAGGTGTGTAGCAGGTAAAAATAAATGTATGAATAATATCATCAATAATGATATCTACATGAAAGAGACGGGGGAATAATGTTGTACATGAATGAATGGCTACCTGGATAGTGACATGGCTCAAATGCCAGCACGGGTAACAGCAACACATCTCTTTTCTTTTCTTTTCTTTCTTTTCTTTTCTTTTCTTTTCTTTTCTTTTCCTTTTTTTTTTACTCAATTTCCGACAGCGGCATCACCTATTCATTCATTTGATGTAATTTTTTCCCTGAGGCTGCTTATTAATTTACCAAAGTACCACTGCTCTACTATCCAATCCAATCCAATCCAATCCAATCCAACGGTCAATGTATTCGCAGAGGCAGCTATGTACGCTTGATCGGGTTAAGGTTTTTGCTCCTCGTGTCAATCCTTCTTGTTCACTCTACGGGAGTTGGTTTGAATCTCAAGCTCATCTTTTTTTTTAGTGCCTTTTAGTATAACGATTTAGCGCTTCGTTTTGGTTGCTTGTGACGTGCCTCGGTTAAATCCTCTATGGCCTCTATTCTTAGATTGGGCGGCTTCTCATTGAAAAAGAAGTTCCTTAGTTCCTAGGGTGAAGAAGTTGTATGTTAAGATGATGGATTTTTCTGCAAATGTGAAATGTCCCGGCAAATGGAAACCTCCCTCATCAAAGGTAAACCTTAATTATTATATGTTAAGATGATGGATTTTTCTGCAAATGTGATATGTCCCAGCAAATGGAAACCTCCCTCATTTGAAGTACAGGTCAGAGAAGATAAAGAGACTCCATCCAGTAGATTCGGAGGGCTTTTGCACCTTCACAAAGGACTTCCTCAGATTATTTTAAGAAAAAGCATCCGTCCTATAAACCCAAACTCACATTACAAAAGATTTGAGGAATCTTTAACTTTCTTTCTTTTGTGTAATCTCCCAGGAAGGCAAAACCTAATTATACAATGTAAAGAAATTATAGTATGGCCTACATCTGCAACAACTACAACTTGTGAACTTGTCAATGTAATGGAAGTGCTCAGTTAATCGTAAATGAAACTAACCTGCTAAAAAATGCAGCAATTATATAGCCAAAGAGACAAGGGGAAGGTTGAACAATGCACCCCTGAATCCATCTGCTTCACCAGAAGTCTGCACAACTGCAGATTCCATCCTTGAAATGATGAAACCGACTCACATCTCTTACAGTTATTTCTCTCTTTGTAACAAGAGTGATGAACTTTATGGCAGCATGGCAATCGCCACAAACCCGCAAATTCTTGGTAACTAAGATGGGTTTGCCCGGGCTCAGACTAAGAATTGCATAGGCAATGGCTAGTTTCTCACTGTGGTAAAGGAGGATTCTTTCTTTCTCCTCTTCCTCAACATCTTGGAGAACAAATCTATTTTCCGCACGATATCCCAGCTGTTTCATATCTGCTAGTAGTTCTTCTAGTTTTTCATGTATCTCAGCTGACTGAGGGTGGGACTGATCTCCACCGACAAATCCATGGATAACGCCATCGATCTCAACCCAACTGCATCCTGGACTCTTCTTTAGGCCTTGGTCCTTCTGCTTGATTCTGACATCGGCTGCATCATCCCACCTCCCAACAGCACTGTATAAGTTAGATAAAAGGACCAAATTCCCAGTACCTTCAAGTCCTTTCCCTTGAATTTTCTTGGATACTTCTTCCCCAAATTCCATATTATTGTGGACTCTGCATGCAGCAAGCAGTGCACTCCACACACGAACATCAGCCTCAAACGGCATTCTTTGGATGAAACTGTGTGCCTCATCCAAAAGTCCTGCCCGGGCGAGAATATCCACCATGCATATGTAATGTTCCATCCTCGGGTTTATGTTGAACTCCTGACTCATTGCACTAAACCAGTGTTTGCCTTCAGTTACAAGCCCCGAATGGCTGCAAGCAGATAAGAGGCCAATGAAAGTCACATCATCGGGCTTAATGCCAGATAACTGCATATGATGGAACTGTGAGATTGCTTCCATCCCAAGGCCATGATTCCCATAACCAACTATCATTACGTTCCATGAAATAATATCACGCGTAACCATTTTATCAAAAACTTGCCTTCCTATATTGATCTTCCCGCACTTTGAGTACATGTCTATTAAGGCATTACAGATTGAGGTGTCTGTACAAAATCCATGAACAATTGAATAAGCATGTCCACAGGCCCCGTGCTGTAGAGCGGCCAAATGTGAACAAGCCGGCAAAACACCCTTCATGGTTGCCACATCTGGATTGATTCCAGACAATTGCAAATTATGGAACATAAGCAAAGCTTCCTTTGCATAACCATTCTGCACACAGCCTGAGATGATAGCCCCATATGAAACTGTATCTTTGGAGTTCATTGTATCAAAGAATCTGACTGCATCATCTATAATCCCACACTTAGCATACAGAGACAGCATTGTGTTACCCACCATTTTATCTAAATCAAATCCAGCTTTAATTGCATAGCAATGAACCCGTCTCCCTCTACTCAGATCAGTTAGCTTTGCGCAAGCTCGTAGAATGCTCCCGAGAGTTACTGCAGTTGGATTTATTTCCTCTCGTAGAACCATTTCATCAAACAATGTTATCGCCTCTGTCATAGAGTCACAGATAACATATGCACCTATCATAGCACTCCAACAAACCTCGTTCTTGAAATTCATAGCATCAAAGATTCTCCTCGCATAAGCTATGCACTGGCATTTAGAATACATATCCAAAAGCCCAGTACCAAGCACCACCTCACCACTAAATCCCCTTCTTAGGGAGTAACCATGCATTGCCTTCCCCTGCCTCAATGCATTAGCTTGTGCAACTGTGGGAAGAACCGAAACAATGGTGGAAGAGTTTGGGCTTGTTCCCGCTCTCTGCATTTGAACAAGCAACTGTACAGTGTCATCATAAAGACCGTGTAGTGAAAACCCAGCAATCATTGCATTCCACGCCACAATGTCTTTGTACAGCATGCCATGGAACACGCTCTGAGCCTCCACCAAGTCCCCACACTTGGCATACATGTCGATCAAAGCAGTGCAAATGTAGACATCAGAGTGAAGCCCAAGTCCTCTGGCATGCTCATGGATCTTTCGGCCAACTTCGAGTGCTTGTAAACCGGAGCACGCCTTGAGAACAAAAGGGTAAGTATAGTTGGTGGGTTGAACGCCGGATTTGAGCATGCCATAGTACAAGTCGATGGCTTTTTCAAAGGGTCCGTTCCAAGCGTATCCTCTTATCAAAAGGTTCCAAAGAATAACACTTGGTTGGGGAATTTTATCGAACACGCGACATGCAAGCTGGAGTTGATTGCAGGTTATGTACAAATGGGCTACTTTTTCAAGCAAAAAGGAGCTGTCTTTGAGGTGGGTAGTGTTTTTCAGGAGGAGCTGATGGATTTTCTTGCCTTGAGGGAGGGATTTGGATCGAATGCAGGCTTCGAGAAGGTGTTTGTAATCAAAGTCGAGACGAGTGAGGGTGTTTGTCGAAAAGTTGTGGGTTAATATCACTATGGCTTGCTGAGTGGTATGATGGTATTGACTCCGACTCCGAGAGAGTGATCGCCTACCAAAACATAACATCTCCCTCCCTCCTTGTTCTCTCTTACTTTCGCCTAATCACGACGACTCTAAAACTGTACAAGCTAAATAGACTTCTGCACAAATTTAGAAATAAGGTTTCAACCAAAAGTAATTAAAAAATTAAAAAAAAAATAAAAATTAAAAAAAAACTAAAAGGGGTGGTCTTTGGCGAGAATCGAACGTAAGACCTCTCACTCACATTTATGAGTGAAGAGAAATGCAACTAGACCATAATACCAAGTAGTAAAAAGGTAGTCAATATTTTATACATTAAATTTTGATATAAGTCTAATTTTGTAATTCATTTTTAAGGGGGTGTATTCAATTGGGATTTTGAGGGATTTTAATTATTTTAATGAATCTAGAAGTATTCAATCAGGATTTTAATTGATTCTCTGAAATTCAATGTGTATTCAATCAGGTTTTTAAAATAGTTTATTAAAATCCTTAGAAATACGGGTGTATTTAATTATAATTTTAAAGAAATTTATAACATTCCAGGTTTATTCAATTAAAATTAGAAATTAGAGAATTTGGAAAAGTTGAGGAATTTGAGGGAATTTGAGAGATTTTGTAGTGTATTTTAAGCATATACAAATCTCACATCTTCTCATGAGATTTCGAGGGAATTGAATCAAAATTTTACATAGAATCTCTACAAATCAGTTAAACTCCGTAAAAATTTATGGATTTATAAATCTATTAAAATATCTCAAATTCCCGAATACATCCTCCTAACTTTAGGCCACTCAATAATTATATTTTTTATTAAAGGGTAATGCTAGATGGCTACGAATTACCCACACAAATTGATCAAGACATTACGATATCACACTTTTACCAATCCGTAATCAAATTGAGAAGAATTGAATTGAGGAGGAATTGGATTGAAGAGGAATTGAAATGAGGTGGAATCAGAATCATATTCATGTTGAAGTTGTTTACTAAAACTGTCTGGAATTAGAGTAGGAATGATGTTGAGTCCATAGAAGTTGTTTACTAATTCACTTCAATCGGAATGAAAATTAGGTTGGTTACTATATTACCCTTACATAAATAAATTATTTTCATACTAATTAATTAAATTAAATTCTTAATTAAATTTATATAATAACATTCATCTATATAAACATATATAAATAGATTTTATTTATTTATTAAAAGATGACAAGAATGATGTTGAGTCCATATAAGTTGTTTACTAATTCACTTCAATCGAAATGAAAACTAGTTTAATTACTAAATTGCCCTTACATAAATAAATTATTTTCATACTAATTAATTAAATTAAATTCTTAATTAAATTTATATAATAAAATTATCTATATAAAAATATATAAATAGGTTTTATTTATTTATTAAAAGATAGCATAATGAGTGTCAAATGAAGGACAATGTTGGGATACTAAGAAACAAGTGAGGGCATAATAGGAATAAAAGATGCATTCCCGATTCCCTTACCCTCAAGGAATTCAAATACCTCACAAAACTAGGAAATCTCGTTCTTCCAATTTCAGGAATTGGATTCCTTGTTTCGTGTGGGATCCACCATTTTTTTGATTCCTTAATATTTAGTAAACACCGGAATACTCCGTAATCGGAATTCAACTCTCTTTCTTTATTCCGATTACCCTTACGAACGTGGTAGCATCGGTTTCTCATTTATGATGAAAAAAATACACTCTTGTTTCCACTCCCAACAAGAGTCTACATAGGAAAGCCTACTCGTCCTTGTACCTCTTCTCCACTTCCTACTCGTCCTTGCAGATGTTAATCACCTTCTACGCTCCGTTGGAGCTCAGCTCCAAGAAGTACAATCGCCGTTGCAGCAAAAATAACACCTAGAGCAATCCATGGCGATTCCTTATGTTTACCAGCACATGGTCATGGATCTAATGCCGGCCACCACAACCAATTTCCCATAAACGATGTAGGAGGATATTGTTGCAATGATTTCGGAAGGGAGTCGTTCAGTAAGTTGAATGACAAGTTCAGCTGATCCCAAGAGTGAAGCTTGAGGTCCGGACTTCTACCTGTGAATTCGTTTTGCTGAAGAAGGGTGCAATTGGCTTAGGCTATTAAATCTTAGACTGTGCATGCTATGAATGCAATTTGGTATTTGGTCGGTGCAGGTATTACCTTGAAGATACAAGTTCTCCATCATCAGCCAGGATGACAAATCTGCCGGTAAAGTGCAGGTGAGTCTATTCATTCGAAAGGCCATCGGTTTTAGTTGCCTCAGGTGTTAGAAATTAAATTCCATCCGGAATAACACCAGATAGTTGCGTTCTTGAAGGGCGAAGAATAACTACTCTGCCCTTTCGGCGACCACGCCAGTCCATGTACAGGGCGGCTCACTTTCATTTCATTGCAATATTTCTCCGTTGCAATGTCTGAAAATTTGTTAAGTATTTCTCTGTTGCAGTAGTCTTCCACGTAGACGTTGATCACACTGAGCACCAACGTGTTCTTCTGTTGATATTCGGCATACAAGTCAACTACGATGTAGCGTTTGAAGTCCTGCACCGTTTCTTCACGGAGTATTGGAATTTCCAATTCAACAAGATTAGATCCCGCCAACAACTTCTGAAGTAACTTCAAGAATTCCCCATAAGTTGAGTCGTCAAGTTCAGAATGATTGAGGTAGAGAGGGTTAGCTTTAATCTACTTGATGTTGCCCAAGCAGATTGAAACTATGTAAACGTATAGTACAAATATCATGTTGATTGAAACTATGTAAAAAGCCATCGAAGTAGAAGCTTTCCAATTGAAGAAGCCATGGACGAAGCAGCATTCCAATTTAGAGATAGAGAGAGAGATAGAGTACTTTCGATACAAAAAAAGAGAGGGAGAGAAAGATTAATGGACGCATCAGTGATTATTTGGTTCAGCATGCATGAGGAATGACAAAATAAAATTTGGCACAGATTGTGACGATAAGATTTTTGGTTGTTAAAGAAAGATTGGTTTCGTAGCAAAGTACGAACTGTGTGGTCAAGTATTTAATAAGATTCTATAAGATATAGTTGTAATCAATTTAGAGATAATTTTGATTTCATTCGTAATGAAATTCTCATGCTATTTTAGTAGATGAAAATAGATAGTATAAGACCTACAATATATTCTCAGAATCTCAATGAGGAGCCAGCCATGCAAATAATCCTTATGTTTATATATAGAGAGGTAACCAATAACCCCATATACATATGCATGTAATTTCAGCAACAAAAGAGCATGCACTTGACCAGCCATCAACTATACAAAAAACATGCACATTAATTCGAGGCTACAAGATAATAAAGAAACAATTACAGTCTAGAGGAATGTGTGTTGTTTAGAAACTCATATGTTTCAAACAAAGGGATAGATATTTTATAATTTGCGAGTAATTTTGTCATTTCAAAAAAGGGGAGAGAGAGGGGGAGGGGCTACGTGGCCCCTGGCCCTTCTTCAGCTTCATCCGGGAACGTGACGTCACGTTATTGACATCACACGATCTGTGTCTAAAGCTTGATGTGGATTTTGTAGTGGCTAATAGCTGGTAAAAGTAGAACAGAAACAATGAAAGACAATAAAATATAGTATGTAAAGGTAAATGAAGATGACAGCCTTGTTTTGAGTTTTGTTCCAGTAGTACAGTATAACTTTAGATAATTTAGTAGCTCAACTCGTTGTCAAAATCTGATAAGATAGTATACTACTGTAACTGTTAATTATTAACAAGCGCTCGGCCGGAAAGGGATAAGGGGATCGAGGCTTGAAAAAACAATAGTGAAATTAAGCTACCAAATTAATTAACAGAATATATGATAATTTTGCAAGAGCGAATGACACAATGCTATACTGTATTATGATGAATGTTTAAATGTGCGATTGAAATTCACAGTCTAACAACAATGTATTTTGGTGATAAAACCTAACATGAGAATGTATATAATATGTACGAACACATGCATATTTATATGATTTTTGCTTACAAATAAATTTTTTCTTTGGTAAAAACAAATAAGCAAAATTGAAAGATAAGTAAAATTTAAATAAGGCAGAGAAGTGTCAATAGAAAGAAGGTTTTGTCTGAGAATCTGGAAAAGGAAAAGTGAGGTCCTGATGAAGAGTGGGGAAAGACCTTAATACAAGGGACTTTCAGTCCTTTTTATACGTGTATATATAACATGATCATGATGCCATAAATCATTAGCTAGCTAGCTAACATGATATGGCGCCAGTGGGGTTACCTCCCGGTTTTAGGTTCCATCCAACGGACGAGGAGCTGGTGAATTATTATCTCAAGAGGAAAATCAACGGCCAAGAGATTGAGCTCGACATCATTCCTGAAGTTGATCTGTACAAATGCGAGCCTTGGGAATTAGCAGGTCGTTCATCGATCATCAATTGAGTCCTTTTACTTTATCAACATCATTATTATTCAAGCAGTATACAATTCATGATAGTTAACTTACTGATTAGCGTTTGAGCGTTATCGTAGTATATGTATAATGCAAATTATGTCATCTATATTTAAATGTATAGTTGTATACAGTTACATATTTGATTGGTGCATCAATGCAGAAAAATCGTTTTTGCCAAGTAGAGACCCCGAGTGGTACTTCTTTGGACCGCGGGATCGAAAATACCCTAATGGATTCAGAACAAACAGAGCAACGAGAGCAGGATATTGGAAGTCGACTGGGAAAGACAGGAGAGTGACGTGCCAGAATCGAGCAATCGGAATGAAGAAGACGCTGGTTTACTACAGAGGCCGAGCCCCTCAGGGCATTCGGACTGACTGGGTCATGCACGAGTATCGCCTCGACGACAAGGACTACTGCTGCTCCTCCGACCTCGACACCTCCTCCTCATCATCTGCCGCAATTCAGGTACCATATTCTCCATCAATTTATACACGCATTGTTTGTGCTCTAAATTAATTAATAATACACACATAAGTATACATATATAATGTCCACATGTTAATTAGTCAATTGGGAGGATTAAGCATTCTTTGTATCTGTAGCTCATTTTATTTGTCCCAAAATACTCTCATCATTAAATTGATGAGTATGGTGGGATTTAATTAATGATAGATGCGAGTGTGACTTATAAATTCTACATGATCACTCCCACTAATTTATTCATTAGAAGGAACTTACTAGTGTCACCGTTACTGATTACCCGATGAAAAAGAAAGATAAGATGATTAGAATGACTATAGTGAGCTTTAGTTGGGGGAAGTACAATTTCACGTTGTATTTTAACAATCAAACCGTCTATTTTTAAGTTTCCGTCAAATATTATCTCTACCAACAATCACGCAAAACGGAAACCATAGGACCATTGTTTCAGAGATTAATTTTTTTCGAATCAGCATACTAGCTATATTTGACCTAAAAAGCATGAAGTTCGATGCTTGAGGCAAGGAGAAAAGCATTTTCTTTTTTCATGCTTTTTATTATAATTTTACCTCTTTTGCAGCGTGAGATGCAAAAGCTTGGCAACGCTGCCCCTAAACTTAATTAACACTCCACTTATAAGAAAAAAATAATTGATTAATTATAGAGCATAATCAGTCAGAAAGCTTTGGACCATAAGCTAATAGTGTATAATATGAAAAGTAAAACTGTCTACGTAAAACTTGCATGAGTTTGCATTTGCATGCATGGAATTTACGATATTATTATACTTTGAAATATATAAATAATGGAATAAATAAACAAATAGCTGACAATATTAGTTGCTTGCAGTGGATCACTTAAATCTCTTTTCTTTTCTAATCAGACAAAAGTACAATCCTCCACAAGCTTCAGATACGAATTAATATCCCTTAATTAACTCAAGCTTACTAAAGAATTAAGGATTATTATACTGTAATTACGTTTGATCATACAACTAATTAACCACAAAAAGCAGCCTAGCTAGCTCCACATCGATCACTTTCATTTATGTAAGGTGTCGGTGACTTTTTACTTTATTCCGAACTCCAAATAATAAAATATGCATATATTGTTATAAATTATACGAGAACTTTTTTAGTATTTCAAAAATACGGTATATCAAATGATATAACACGAGTAGTTTGATGCTTGAAAAAAAATATAAACACTTATATTGCAACATTTAGTGTATTAAACCGTGTTCCAGCAAGACCGGCACATTAAAAAATCTTCCATTATACAATATCATTCCAACTCCTTTTACACTTTGCTTGATAAATTGACAAATATTGAATTTATATAGCAGGATTCTTTTGCATTGTGTCGCGTGTTTAAGAAAAATGGCATTTGCGCGGAGATTGAAGAGCAGCAAGGCCAATCAAGTCATTTAACCCTAAATAATATTCATGAACGATCACAAGGTGTAAACAATGATTATTGTGATCAAACCATGTCACCGGAGATTCCGATGGCATCGTCATCGTCGATCTCATGCCTGTATGAGGAAGATGACAAAGACGATTCCTGGATGCAGTTCATCACAGATGATACGTGGATGCAGTGTTCTTCTAACACCGGTGTCAGTGGTGAAGATCAGCTCTCTCATGTGGCCTTCACAAACTAACTGATCAGTGAAGATGAGTACATGGATGATTACTGGAATTGGTGTTAACGGTAAATAACCTGAAACTGCATGCATGGACGGATGTAATTTTCAAACAATAAAATACAACATATATATATATATATACACGATTTCATGAAGAACACTAGACAAAGTTTGTAAGGTTTGTCATCATATCTTCATTAATTTGTAGATTAATTATCTTAAATTGGCTTTAGCCATTTTATGACGGTTTGGTTTGGTTCGGTTTAGTTTTGTTGGTGGATTCTCTTGAGAGTCAGTTTATCAGATGACCAGTCTAGAGATTTAGTTATTAACCTCTTTCCTGAGGTGATTTGGGTGTTACTTGTGGAATAAATATATACAATACATTTTTAACGATTGGATTTTGAAGTTACCTCTTGAATGTCATATTAATCTTCACAGTTTCCACTGCTTGAATTCTGCAGAGCCTAACATGAAGGAACTAGCATTTCGATGCCCACCGCCTCCAAATTCCTGAGAAGAAAATGCAAAACGCATTTTAGCTTTTCCCAAAGTACTACGTATATGTGCCATTTAATTCCATGTTTAACAGGCAGAAAGAAAATCCATATGATGAGAATAACCTGTGAGATGAGTATTGTGTATTCAGTGTCCACACTCCTAAGGCTTATTTTTAGCATTTGGTCATTTTCAAGCTCAGGCACTCTGTATACAACAGCACCAATGCCCCTACAGAGAATTTGAAAGAAAAAAAAAACATAACTAAAATGTAAAATGGAAGGATAGCACCGATTACAATACATCTCAAACAAGTTACTGAATGTGCATTGGATATCCAGATGGGTGGAACAGTTTGAGTTGAGCTCAATAAAAACTACTGGAGGTGATGGAAACCATGCTTTGGAAGAGATCAACGTCAATAAACTGCCATTAAAACACGATTCCACATAAAACAAACAAAATAACATGAATATAGTTCTGAAAAATGAAGATGACAGGATACACCTCATTCGTAATAAGTTTATCCACATTGATTTCAAACTGAAAACAAGACGAAATCATGAATTGCTAGAATAGTGCATTCAAGGAGGAGTCTAACATGGGTCCAATTAACCAGACTTTATACCAAGTAAAAAAGGAACAAATATAGCCCCACTGGTTCAACATGCTTCAGTCCTAGCATCAGTTTGGATAGATAGCTTTATTTTTACATCGCATGGTTTCTCCCTTAAAACTTTTACATTTTCTTTCTACAATTCTTGTAATTGCAAATCCATTCGCAAATGGAGAAACTACTTCCTCAAATAAAATTCCTTCGCCAAAAATATCATCATCATGAATGCAGCTCTTGAAAAGATTACTATGTCGGTAGTTGAAATTCCATCTTTTAGCAAATTACTTGGTCCTCCTAATCAGATGTGATTTGTGACCCTCCAAACAGAATGGATTGAAAGGCATGGATTGTGAATCTAAGAAAGGGCAGTTTCTGGAGAATGGAATTCCACAATTGAGTAAACTCTCCTCTATGAGGCCACAACTGAGACGTCTCCAATCGGTTGCTCTTTCAACTAAGGGGACATTTTCACCATTTGAATGAATGAAATTCTACCACAGTTATATAAATAAACATGATAACTGAGGAACTACCAGTGTCCTATATAAGATGCCACTCCAATGCTATAAAAGGGAAAAAAATGCTATATTCATCGTGCAATTGTTAACAATGCTTTATAGTTTTGTGCATTCAACTTTCTTGGTGGATTTAACTTATAAACTATAAAGACAAGAATTGGAATGTGATAAGCAAAATACATTGTGGCATCACCGCAACAGCAGCACTTTTGAAGAAAGCAAAAACAAGGCAAGAAATTCAATAACTTTCACAAAATTCGAACTAGAACCAATGATAAAATCACACTAAATTCAAACTAAAAAAGCCCAAAACTTGTAATCTTGATGCATTGCAGTAATGTAAAGAGTGGCAACATTAAGCGTGCCCCGAACACTATCGAAAAGTTTGGAAAGGAAAAAAGTAACAGAGTGACCAGACAAAAATTCCGATATATGTATACATTTCAAGACCATGAGCAAGGAAACAGAACGGCACATACCTTAAGTTTAGACTACGGCTTTTAGTAGCTAATTGATGTCCGAGTTCACTCCTCAACTCGGAGATAGAATCTGCATTGACAGCCTACAAGCAGAAAAGATAAGACTACGCATAAACACACACACACACACACAGAGCAGCAGCAGCAGCAGCAGTCCTATACAATGCAGAAAAGAAGTATACTAATAATACCAGGCAATTTCCAAAGGCTCCACCGCCAAGCACAATTTCATAAGACTGATGAGAGCTTCATCTATTAATTTCTGCTTTTCCGATAAGCTCGCCATTCCTTCACTAATCAAGGACTCCAAATCCAAAGAAAGCAGGTGCTCATTCAAACCAAAAATCAACAAAGCACACAACTTTACAGTAATTTCAACGCCATCAATTAATGAAGCAAGCAAACTTGAAATTACGTGTTGGAACAAAGATGGGTTCAGCCCGACGTTGTACTGAAGGTTCAAATCTTTGAAACCACTACTGAAAGCTTTACTGTTGGGAAGCTTCCACCTCCATAGATCACCATCTTCGATATACTCGAACAGCTTCCTCACTCCGTCAAACCGAGCAACCGCTGCCTTGTTGTCAGCGTCAATTTTGTCCCTGAAGTAATCGAAAGCGATGGTGGCGCCACTCCTGTTCATGTCTACGACACCGGCCACGTTTCCGCCAATGGGGGTTCCAATGGCAGTCTTGTGGTGGTCCAAGACGACGACGTTGGGGACCACGGAGGAGATCTTCTGGACGAAACCAGGAGGACCCACGAAGTCGAGGAGGTAGAGGTGGTCGATGTTGGGGAGAGGGAGGTGTTGGGGGTGATGGGGCTGTAAACGGTACTGGGGAAAAAGAGGGGTTCGGCAGAGACGGCGGAGAAGTAGAGGTGCGCTGCTAAAGCAGTAGAGGTGCGCTGCCAAAGCAGCAAAGGCGCCGTCCGGACAAGGGTAGTGGTACAGCACAGCCAGTCTCCTGTTTACTACCACATTCAACTTCGCCGCAGCGCCGCTCTGCCTCTTCTACCTTCTAAAAATTTATTCAAGTTGGAGGCTTGATCGGACAATTTGAGGGGGATTAAATTTGTAGCCTAAATTTTGTAAACTAAATGATATAAAAGTTGATGGTGAATTATTAAACGTTGATAAACGTGCTCATTTTTTATTGGTGACACATTATTTAGTTTGCAAATTTAGTCTACAAAATTAGTATCTTTAGGATTACACCGGACAATTTATGCAATTGGGTCCTCTTAATTTCTCCAAATGAAGGATGCCTTGCCAATTGTCAATGTCATGCAGGGCTTTCGTTTCGTACCACTGCAGAGAACTTAAGAAATGCTTTCCAAAATTTTGGACAACTTGAATTAATGGGGAGAATATATCAAGGAGAGTGTATTAATGGTGAGAACGCATTCACCAAGTGAAGCAACAAAGTATCGAGGAGTGTCATAGGAGAATTAGAGTTTCATAGTACTTTTATATACTCTGATGGTAAAAGGGAGATGTTGGACACTCGGGATTTTGGCTTACTTCTATCAGGGCCCCTTAGTAGAATGGATACCTTGATTGGCAACGTGAAAAGGTTTCTATCACCTTGTTATGATCATCTAAACCAATGGCGGTGCGTAAACTTACCACGAGCAGTGTAGGCATCGCATGCTCTGCTCTAACATGATGCCATCATGTTCAGCTGCGCTGCCCTGATTGTGACTCTCACTATTTTCAGAAACATGTGTTAGCCTCATAAATCGAATCCCCTTGAGGATATGCATGCTAGGTAGCGTTAAAGTATGTTGCTTCACCGAAGTGGTGCATAGTTTCATAGTGCACGACTGCTCTCGGATCATGACCTAAAACTAGCCGGCTACATATCAAAGCGATATGTGTTGACGTTAGGAGGGAAACCAGCTACTAGGTGTAATCTTCTCTTAAAAGTTCTACATGCTTTCAATTGGAAATCTTTGCTTATTGACGTCCGGAAATCTTTTATACCTGTTCTAGTGTCTAGGCAGTCAGTTGTTTTTTGAGCTTGATAAAACATTGAGTTGTTTGTTTGACGGAGATTGTGTCCTGTGTGACTTCAGAAGATATATGTAGTGAACTGATGAATACCTTTTGAACCTTGAAATTTTTCTAGTTTATGATGATTGCTGCGCATACCAGCATTCATTTCCAGTATCTTCGATAGCATCGCTTATATCGGCTCGTCCAAATGACATATCAGATATTGAGTTTTTCTTTGCTTCTTCTTTTCTCTTTCAGTTTCTGGATGGCAGGGTAATATTTGTTGAAGTTGCAAAGCCGAGATCAGAGCTTCGTCAACCTCCCAAACAAAACCCAAGACGGTATTGAAATGTCAGCCATAGCCTGATTGTTGTTTAACATGCAAGTCCTTGGTGCCTTCACTGGTCTGGACTGTCTTGTGTCCACTTTGTTTGAATTCTCATTTTTGTATGCTCTGTTTAACGTATGATTGTATGATTCAATTAATGATGCAAAATTCCCTTTCTCCTTTTTGTCAGGGCAAGCAAAAATTCAAATGACTGCATAAACCGGAAATGCGAAAATCACTTCCCTGGATTGCATAAACTGTGACCAAGAAACGGTCGAGGAAACGAAAATCTATTCAATTGAGGCCTAATAATTTCATTTAAAGAATATGGTTCAAAGAATACACCCAGAAAGGAAGTTACAATTATTGCTTGTTGCAAAACTGCAACATCATCCGACTGGAAGATATCGAATTGTAAACTTTCAATCACAGGCGCGTATTGCAATAAACTTGAAAAACAGAACATCTGGAATGCAAAACTATGAGCAGACACGAGCCCTTCGCCTGTCCCTCGTGTCTTCATAAACTATGGCAGATGAGTTCTTATTTACATCTGCTAAACATCTTTTGTACGCTGCAAACCCCTTCCGTGAACTGCAGGGCACCGAACAAGTTTCTTCGAGTAATGAATCGACAGCCTCTATGTGCCTCTCACCTAAACTTTCCACTGCACTATGAAAGGATCTTTCCGTAATTTTAGATGAGTTTTGGTTACATGATCTGACGTGAAGGTACGGTAAACCATGATGCATAGCCCACCATGGCAGAGGAGCTTCAGGATTAGGGCTATGTTTTTGGTGTTCCCATTTTGTTGTAGCACCACATGCCGATGAAACCACGTTGCCAACAATCCCACCAAGTGTTAAACTCGTATCTAAATGATCTGATCTTGACAATTGAACAAGCTTATCATTCTCCCTCTCACAGTTGTCTTGTTCCACCTTTGACGTCAACGTCTTAGAATCCTCAGCACCAGGTGGAGGTTGTTTCTCCGAGTCTGGTACCAAAACTGTCCTTCCAAAGAGCTTAATGCTCACAGAAGCTCTTATATTGCCGGCATCTTCTTCAGTACTCACAGTGTGCTTGGAACCTGATCTGTAATTCTGGAAATCCAGATCAACACAAGGGCAACCAGAGTCAGAACCCAAAACAGAATAAAGGAATCTAAATTCATAATCAGCATAACAGTTCATCATACCACGGATGGAAATTTTTTTAATTGGACCGATGGCGAGGACCCTTTCACTTCGTCAGCGGATGAGTTGGACGCCATGTAATCACTCTCTTTTCCAAAGGGGGATAAGCTCGTAGAGTGCATGTCAGTGGTACAGGAAGTCGGGGGTGGAGATCTGTTATGCTGGTCGAAAGCAGCAGATCCCAGTACATCTGAATCATGTGCAGATAGTACTGAAGTGGGAGATTGTTGGTCTTTCCCTTGAGCCGAAAATTGTGGCGACGGTGACCTTTCTGGTGATCCACTGAGATAATCCACTGATTTACGTGGATAAGGATGCACGGGCTTCCGCTTAGGCCGGGGAGGAGGAATCTCAATCAGTCTGATGGAGCCTTCGCTAGGTCCACATGACTTCTTAGATACCTGAAAGCAAGAAAAACCATATTAATACAGTGAAGGATACATGCTAACTAAAAAATACGGCCGAATGATGATTTAATGGCACAGGGTCTTGAATATTTAACAAAAAGAAATTTCAGAATCCTGTACATACTATTAAAGGAAATAGCGACTAAGGTCGAATAGGCATTAAACCTTAGAGAAGAACTTTTGAGCATGACTTCGAATTTGAACTGCAGTTTTGGTGCCTACATATTCTGCATAAAGATAAGTTTAACTTCATCGTCAGATGGTGTGAAAGAAACTTGCTCTAGAATATAGATACAGGTATGAGGCACTGAGCTTATACCTTCTATTTGACGCCAACCTCGGCCGTACAATTTCAAGGCCTCAAGGAACTTCTGATGCTCCTCCTCTGTCCATTTTTCTCTTTGTTTTGTAATCGTATACGGTTT
The DNA here is from genome assembly GCA_036320875.1 of Cotoneaster glaucophyllus. NCBI lineage: Eukaryota > Viridiplantae > Streptophyta > Magnoliopsida > Rosales > Rosaceae > Cotoneaster > Cotoneaster glaucophyllus. Next base: position 28,197,366 of record CM070065.1, on the reverse strand, counting down.
CCTAACCTGAAGAAACAAGGCAAAAACAAAGAACCGTTCAGCGAAAATTTGACTAGGTACATAAATTTAGGCAAAAGGAAACCCCTCTGCAACGAAAGCAATGAAAACAAGGTGACCTTGGGTGCATGGTCATTGCCAAATGAACAAATCTCCGCATCAGATTGCGCATCACCGTTTGAACTGCAATTTCCAACCGCAACAGAGGCGTTTGAACCTGTGGCTTCAATCTGATCCTACGTCCAAACAAAAAAGTCTGGTTGATACTTTTGATTCCAACATAGTATAAAACAAGCGAAAAAGCGTTCATCATTAGTGCACAATTCAGTTCGAAAACACGAAACAAAAGAATTCTGCACGAGTTTGAAACACAAAAAACGACTAATTCACTACGGACTAGAGAAATCAGGCAAATTGCCTGATCTTGTTACCAGAAACACGATCAATCCAAGCAAACATATTCATTAATTGATCATAAACTTAATACCTGTGAATCAAGTAACAACTGCATCAAAATCTAATCTTGATTTGAGACATCTATCTAAGCATGCATCGAATCGACAGCCAAATTCCTCAACTTTTGGAACAAATTGTACCAAGAAAGTATTCACTCCCATACCATGATCAAATTCCGACCAAAACAATTGATTAAAAAGACACAAAATTGAAACATAGTAACACAGATTGCTTTTGCATACCTCAATTGCCATTGCTGCTCAAATCAAACAGAACAAGTCCGACACGTTTACTCCCAACTGTTACCAAACTAAACCTATAATCTGAGAAATTGATTCCCAACAAATCAAAACAGAATTTCATCAATTGGATATTCCGCTGAATCTAAATTAATAAATAAATAAATAACAAATTATTTATGAACAAATAAGGTTAAATAAGAACCAAGAATCAAACTTTATGAACAATTATTTTTCTGAAAAAAAAAAGAAAAGAAAAGATTTTGATGGGAAAATAAAATAGATCAATCAGAAGCTTACCTGAAATGGTATTTGAAAGACTGAAAATAAACTCTGTCTCGACAGTTTTCTAAGTGGGAGAGAAAACTGAAAATAAACTTTCCCGAGAAACAAACAAACGGATTCCGCCGTCGGATTGCCGGAAAATACAAGAAAACAGAAAATCCAAATCGAGAGAAGGAGAGGAAGGAGGATGTGAAGAGATAAGAAGAGAGAAATGCGAGAGTAGAGAAGAAGCGCACAAGGAAACCCAGAGTTAAATGGAGGAAGGAGGAAGAAAGTAAAAGCAGGGGCTGCCACGTCAGTGTCAGACTGAGAATATTAATTTAAATTTAATTTGTTTTTTTGAGAAAATAAAAAAGATATTTTGGGAAGGAAAATTCTGGAAGCGGAGTGGCGCAATGGGGAAATCTTGTGGCTGAGAACGCAGGGGACCCACGGACACCCGGCACTTTCTGGTACTCTGTCTCCTACCTTTTCGGCTTTTCTCCCCCATATTAAGAAAACCCCCGAAAATCCGCATTTTGTTTTATTTTCTTGATATTCTTGTGGAAGATATTTAATCTCCTCAATACTCCAACATAGATTCGGATAATTACTACAAGAGTGAGTCTTTTCACACTAATTAGACATTTCCATCCTATTTTCAAAAAATACACTCGTCACAATCTCATGTTTTGCAATTATTTTCGGAGCTGTTATTGATATTTTAAAATAATTCTCATATTTATATAAATAAATAAATATTATATTCGTACAATACAAAATTAAATATACAGTGATATATTTACATTTAAAAATAAAAATTTAAACTTATCTGCACAACGAGCAAGTCAAATCAAATATAAATTATCAAAATCCAAATAAAAAAGAATACAACCAATTTTAATAGGTGAAGCAAACGATAATATCTCGAATAATAAAGTGAAGAAAATATCTAAGCCACAAGAAACAAAGTAGAGACAAAGAGTACAAAGTGCAAGTGGTGTCCATTCAGCCTTCAATCTTGATCATATAATAAAAGATTAGATAGATAGATATAATAAGATATACCAAACAAAATATATTTATATTATATGAAGTGATTTTTCGTTGTAATTTTACTAAAAAAATTAGAGGAGACGTGGGTGGGTGAGCGCGTGACGAACTGAGGTGGTCCCTACTTCACCTTTATCTGCGCTTTTTGACACATCAGCTGCCCTTTATTTCGTGTCTTCCTTATTTAAACTACGACCGCAAACCCCGCTGGCCCACCGCCATTCTCTTTCTGTTTGTCCAACCAAATATTCATATTGACCCAAAAAAAAAAAAAAAACCAATAATTCTATTTTTTTATATGTGAATTCCACGAAGAGGACAATTTATCCAATTGTAAATTTGTAACTGGAAAACTAAAGATAATTTATATATTAATGTGTTTCCTTTTTTTTAGTGTTAAAAAGTTGGTTCAGACCAATTAAACACGAAATGCTTGAGTGGATACGAACAATTTTATTGAGTAACATAGGATACGAACACCTTATTCACTATGATTTATTTATTTTTTTACTAGTGTTATACAAACAATTTTACTAAATAATATAGGGTTCAATAAGCTTCAATTTTACTGAGTAAACCCAACACCCTCTCGAGATTTAACACTTTTAGTTTTATACAAACTATTCAAAAAGTTAATTAAATTACAAACTTGTTCGGGCAGGTTAAATATTAACCCAAACAAAACTCTTAGTAATTTGTTTAAAATATTGCATTACTTTTTTAATACATTAAATCTTATCTACACTAAATAATATGAGAGTGAGCTAAACTTAACAGTGGATTAGTCTGTTACCACTATTTTGAGGAAAAAAACAATGGACTAATTATAATAATTTCGTTTAAATTTGTTTTTTATGAGAATTGAACATAACAATATACAGTAAAAAAAAGTATTATTAAACTATAGTATTAAGTGATAAAATATTGTGTTATTAAAAGTGCATTAGTATTTGACTCCAGATGAAGCTGGCTTTTTTTGAGCAAAGGAGAACTTTTTATACATTCCAAACACAAGTACAAAGAAGGTCCAAAACAACACAAGTATTTGACTCCAGATGAAGCTGGCTTTAATAATAATCATAAAACGGAATAGGAAGCCTAATTAGTTGGTGATAGTGGAACCCACCTAATACTATTTAGGCCAAAAACATAGAAAGATAAAGATAAAAAAGAAAAATTAAATAAAGAAATCATGAAATTCTGCAACCACAAGTTTCTAGCTTTCTAGTATCTGCTGATAGTTGGGCAAGATTTCGACTCTTTAATTTCTAATTTCTTGGTTAGTTGGGTTCTTGTTTGAGCTCCAAACGACAATTGACACGTGCCCTGCAAACCCATTCACATTTTAAAAAAGAGAAATAACCATCACCCAATCGAGATGCATCTTTGCTTTTCAAAATGCCCTTTTGCACAAGAAATTTTTTAAGTTTACGGAAACGCGATCTAATACATTAAGTGTTAAATTTTTTTGTAATTTTTGATGTATTGGATTGTATTCTTAGTACATTAATTTTTTTTTACACGAGTTTGCGTTTTAAAAAATACTACATTTTTGTATATTGAACAATATTATAAGTAGTGTACGAAGTATTTAGCATAACACTTGCAAATAAAATGTGATGTATATATTTATACAGGCCCTTTATGCAAAGGAATCCTCATTTTTTTTTAAATGGAGATTAGATGTGGGGTCCACTCCACATCGAATTTCAACGATCCAAACCGTTTATTTTACAAGTCTCGATTCATAGATCATCCTTGCAAAAATTCAATTCAATTCGAATTCATTTGCCTATTTAATTATCAAGATCAAATTTCATCGTTTATTATATAACAAAGTATTCGATCATTTTTTTTAACCCAATTAGATGTCTTAAATATTTTTGATTTGGTTAATATTTTGTAAGGATGATCGATGAGACACAACTTGAAAAATAGACGGTTCGGATCGTTAAAGTTTAATGTGGTGTGGACTCCACAATTGATCCCCATTTTTATCACTTCCCTTAATAACTTCCTATATTTATAATACACACTCTTAATAAATCACATAAAATGAAAAATGCAGTACATGCATATCTAACGTTATCGTTGTTTTGTGAAATGAATTATTTGGAAACAACATTGTTATGTCCATATTAAGGAAGAAGAAAAAAAATGAAGAATGTTGCCATTAAAATTTTAAAATATTTGGTTTGTAAAGTATACTCGCAAGAATCTCATCAATTATAAAATTGTATCAATTAAATGCATTCTTAAGGAAAGAAACAACAAACTCAAGTACGTAATTGAGTTTCATGTAGATTTCTCCATAGTAGTTATCACATTTTTATATCAAAAGGTTCCCGAAGGCGCGTGCATGCCAAATACAAACACGTACGAGAATGAGAATGAGAATGAGAATGAAATCTCATATTCAATCTCGAACCCCATTCTTGTAAAACAAATGCTACCTTTGAGTGTGTTTTTTTAGTCTGGCTGTGCTGAAGTTGGAGAGGGATCACCAGCTTCTTTCTTAGCGAGCTCAAGTACTAAGTAAATCTGTGGGTATATTTTGGATGTTTCATATGCTATCATTATATATACACATATGATCATCTGCTTGTATATGATTGGTTGTTTGGTTGCCTGACTTGTCACGCTCGCTGCCACCTGATAATCCTCGCCCAACTCAAAGCCAACCAATCGCCTGTGGAGTTTAGATCGAACAAGATCCATCGGCACTGTCACATGGTTTTGATAATTATGCCAAGAACTTTCTGAGGCTCCCGTTTAGTGTATCTAGATAGTATGGCAGTATGCCTACCTCATCACAGACTCGAATCCAAAATCTAAAGCGAACAACTCAAATCGAAATTTCTCGGCAAATTAAATTAACAAAATCGATCCAATTTCACTTTACAATTTGAGAATATCATTAATAGACCTGATAGTTGAGTTCCATGACAAGATCTTAGTTGATAACAGAGAAATAAAATCTTAGTTGATAAATTCTATTACACAGTAAAATTTCGCATAACCAATGATTGACGCAGCACAAAGCAAGAGGGATACGAATGTAAACCCTCAAATAACAAGTTTTCTAGAATTCACTAGAGTTTGAGATAAAACCCAAAAGTCCGATTTTTATCACTGAACTTGAATTGCATTTTGGAGGCTAAAACAACCCCCTATGGCCAAAATTCATAGTATATCACGTAAGAGCAATGAGTTTGAACCATGGATTTGTTCCCTTTCTGAAAAAGTATCATGGACCAAAATCGGAACTTGGACGTCAAATCTGCAAATTCCTATTGCATCCTTTTGCCTTAAACGGTCCATTTTCTCTTCAGTCCATTAGACCATTTATTCTACATCATCGAATCATGATACTTTGATCTTTCCCACACTGCAGGAGCATTGTCAAATACATTAAGGGACCTAGGTGGTCCCAGTACCATCCTGAAGACCATATAAGTAGGGATGGGTTCAGTACGGTTACCGTACCAAAATCCTCGTACCAATTACCGTACCAAACTTACGGTTTGACAAAATCTGTTACCATTATCGTACCAATCTTTCGATGTACCGAAGTTTGGTATTGCCAAATAGTTCGGTCGGCATGGTATGACAATGCCACTTTGTTTTGGGACAACATATGCTTTTGTTTTTTTTAACCTAATTCAAGGGCAAAACTTTTTTTTTTGGTACCTTTATCTCATACATTAGCCTAAATTCATCTATTATTCATCATTCACAATTCACACACACAATAATTCAAATGATGCATCAAAATTCATAATGAAAATTAAGCTTATAATCCAAATAAAAGTTACGAACCAAAACAAATAGAAGTTAAAGTTTCAAACCAAATGAAAATTGAAACTAAACTTCAAAAAGTAAAATTCATTGATCAATTCTTCAAGCTTGAGATGTCGAAGCTTTTGGATGAGGCATTGAACTTGTAGAAGATTGAAGTTGTGTCAAGCCTACATTACAAACAAAGAAAACATATTAGTTACAAGAAGAATTAAAGTTGAAAACCATTTAATAACAAATTTACTAAAAAAAATTAAAGCATAACTTACTTGTTTCCACTTCTTCCATTTCCTTGTAAAATTGAAGCATATCATCTATTGGTTTCTTGTAGAAGTTTACTTCATCCGCCATAAGTCAATCACTAGTACACACTAGTGTTTCTATCATTTTAGAAGTCAATGATGCCCTAAAAGGGTCCACAACCCTCCTCCCTAGGCTAAATACATTTTCACTAGCAACGGTAAAAGTGGAGATTGGAAAGATATCTTTGGCTATTTGTGAAAGAATTGGAAGCTTTTTTGTGTTTGATTTCCACCAACTTAAGAGATCAAAGTCACCAACAACAATGCTAATATAAGTAGAGTTTTATTTTCGAATTATTGGAATATTATACATATATATTATAAATATGTGTTATATAATTATATATTCTATAATTTATAAATTATATATTATATTATATTTTTGGTACGGTACCCTAATACTGTGATAATGGTATCCATTACCAATATCATACCATGAAATTTTGGTACGGCCGTACCATTATCGATTGACACAAAATCGGTATGCCACGGTTGACAATTCGATTGACACGACAATTTGACAAAAAAATCCATCCCTACTTATAAGTGGCTGTGAGGACCACCGAGGACCACCAAGTTTGGGCATGTGGTAGAGGAGAAGAGTGCATCGGCAAACCCGAGGGGTGCAGGTTATGCAAACGATTAACGAAAGAGAAGAAAACTATTCATCAAAGACTTGACAAAAACAACGTTGTTTTGAGACGAACCATTTAAAACAAAATAATTAAAAGCAAGTTTTATGTTATGCCACATGAGGGAGATCCCTTTTAATTAAACAAAAATAAAGAGAGCCTATTGTCTTTCGTTCTACCCGAAATCTCCACCCAAATTTCATTTTATATTCACTTTTTCCAGTTGGGTAATTCCCAATTCCAATTCCTTTTTTTTCTCTAACCACACCCAACCGATCTTTAGGCCACCACCAGCGAAAATCATCATCGATTATCTCTGATTTTATTCTAAATATTTCAACTCCAAATTTGGATCTTGATAGTTCAACCCAATTTTGGGATAGTTCCAATTCCTTATCGATATGTTTTCTCTTGTATTGATAATGAAACTGTCATGACACATTTTTGGAGTATGAAATCTCGTCGTGGACAAATTTAGTCTTTGTAGCTTAAAATGTTGCTTGTATAAAGATTATGAATGAAACGTTGGTAATTTATCGTTTAATTTTTTTTGAAACTTTTATATTGAGATTATCCCGATATTAGAATTCTGAATCCGTCACTGTTGAGGAAGACTCATACATTGCATGCATGCTTCATTTTAGGTCTTTAGTTAATTTTGGGTGCTTTTGGCAACTCTCTTCCTCCTCGTGTCTCTCACATGGTATGTAGGAGCCTAACCAGCCCTTTATTTGGCCTAATTTTCCTACTTTTGCAGATATTTAATTCGGGCCATGTGATTAGCTCATTCATTTGTGAGGTTAAGAATTAAGTACACCAAATGATTAATTAGCTCAGTTTCTCTAATCAGATGGTTCGGTCATTTGAAGTGTCATACCCTAATTTGCAATGACGTCAGGTATGTTTGAACGATACTTTGTAGTGAGCTGTACATTAATTTTATTTATTTATTTTTGTTTGTTTCATGCTTCCCGAAATGCATACAAAAGGCCCGGTTCGGCTTGGAGAGTTTAAGGTTATGCTAAAAAATGGGCCGAGTGTTCTGGTGAGAAGCCCATCAAATATTGGCTTTGTCAGTTTGCCGATCAACTTATGTGATTGAACGATACTCTACCCTACATTGCATAAAAATGTGAAAAAGAGTTTTTAACTCAGAACGCAATAAATTGAAGAAGAATATATCAACCATTAGAAAAATCTATCACATGCTCTTACATACCAAAATTAAGTAATTGGATTACGGGAAACCAGCCAAAATGCTCTATATTAAATCTCAATTATTAAGTTGATCAACATTAAACATAGGCTATACCATGATTCAACATTATTTGACATAACGATCGTGTATATCGACAACATATTAAAATAATCTGATAGTTGCATAAACCGAAAATTGAAACATTTCACAGCCAATTTCTCTAGAGACTAGACAGGTTAGATGCAAGCCCTTGATAGCAGGATGGAGGTATAGACTAGTAGGGTTATTGTATATGGAGAAATGTCCGTGTCCGCCTTCAAAACTACTACGTTTATAATCACAACTCTACCATCAGGATCATTTAATGAAATGAAACCCTACTAGTAAGTAGTACTAGAGGTAAAACAAAGGAGGTGGTGGGTGGGTGGGTGGGATGATCGTGTACAAGCAAGCAGCAAGGGGTTGAGACGAGACGAGGGTGGATGAAATCAAAGTAGGGCGTGCGATGTTTTCTGTGTGCAATCAAACAATCACGGGATCCGATTGTTCGCAACTCAGTTAATATTTTTGGAGAGAGGGGTTCATATTTCATGTCAAAGGAGTATATCCTGCATTTCATTGATTGAACACAATATATCCACAGTCCTTGTTTTTTTGTTTGTTCCTCAATGTCACAAGTTATATAGCAACCAAAGAGGTAACAAGGCACTTACGTACTTTAGAGAATGGTGAATGTTCATGGATGGATGGTGTGTGAGGTGGCAAGCTAAAGCTAGCTTTAGGGAATGGGATCATATAGAAATAGGGCATATATAGTGTGTGTGTGTGTAATGTATTTCAACTATCTAATTATTTATTTTTATGTCTTACTCTGAAGATCATGTCTACCAAAAAATCATCCAAATCGGAAACCATATGACCGTTAGATTAAATTTAGTGCTTTGTAGAACCGTATTGTTTATTTCTTTCACTACAAAAGAATGTCTTAATGATTTTAGATTTGTTTAATTTTTTGCATTGATGATATACGAAAATACAAAATTGTTCGAATCGTTAAAATATATTACGAAATGGATCCTAGCAAATAGATATCAAAATGTGCGTCAAAAGCGTGTGCCTCCAAATTTCAATCAATACACACACACACACACACACACACACACACATATATATATATATGTATATATATGTATGTATATAGGTAGGTGGAATAATCAGAAATCATAGAGCTACATGATGCATTGATGGTGTTTTAAGACCCTGTCTTTATGGCTGACCATACTATACTGGCTTTGTTGCAGCACTTTTGGCTCTCACTTCTCCGTCTCTTATACAAACATCAAACTATAATAAAATTGTGCTTTGTGCAGATCCATAGCCAATAACAAACCAAGTCCAATTTATTGTCTTCTGTGCTAACTTTCATGAACCCCGTCTTTATGACTCACTGTTTCCATAGCAGCACAGCTTAAGCTGTGTAAGCTGTGTAAGCTGGGGTGGATGGATGATCATATTCTCCTTCTTCCCCCTCTCCAATGACTAGCAAATGGCGATTTTAACACTCCTTGCTTAGCTCGTGATTTTAACATTCATGGCTTAGCTCGTGATTTTAACACTCTTTATTTTCGTTCAACTTTTTGCGCTTCATACATATATGACTATAAACAAATCGTAAATATTTAGTTTGAAGTGCAAATAAAGGAAAGAGGGTTGCCAAAATCGCCAGCCTTCTCCCATTGCAACTCCTCTTAAACAAACCCAGGTTTAATTACTTGTGCCTTGCTTAACATAAGGCAAGAATAATAATGGTTAATTGCCAATTAATTAGACAAAGAAAGGATCCAAAAGTTTCAAAAATCCAACGGCTAGATTGGTTGATGGCCCAAAGCTTATGGAGGATCCAATATTACTAAACAAATTGACCATCCAACTCAATCTCATACTCAAACTCAAAGAATTTGGTTAAATGAAGTAATAAGTGGACAGTTAGGCAGTCAGTTAGGGTCATACCAATCAAAGTTCATCAAGGAAGTACTTTTTCCCTCCAGAAAATGTCGAGGCATAAAAGTTCAATCATTAAGCTCAATTTCCACTTTTGCAGTCTCTAGGAAATGCGTGGAGATGGATGAAGCCTCTACCTGGCCATCATCGCTCATCGTTGAAGAAAAACTTGAATATGATTGTCTGATCACGTCATCCGTAAAATATATTATGAAGAACTTATGTACTTTGATCATCTTTTATACGATCTCGTTCGATTTGAAATTTGAAAATTGCCCCAGTTAGACAAATTTATTGAAGTTTCCCTCCACTCAAACACAATACTACATAAATGAAACCACACACAAATTTATCAAGGCACATTTGATCTGTCAATCAATAAGAAGGAAAAACAGTTGAGAGAAAATTCAAATTTAATTTAAATTAAGATACATAAGTCGATGAACAAGAAGTCAATGCCCGAACCATACAACTTTTTTTTCTTGCTGGAGAGACATGGACGGAGAGAAATTCAGCAAGAAAGAAGACGCGTATGGTGCGTTCTTGACTCCCTCTTTTAATGCTCTACTTTTCGGAACCTAAATTTGCAAAATAACAAAACCAAGGCTAGCGATTTTAACACTCCTCTTCTAACCACGCGCACTCCGCTACTGAATACTCTTATAATTTGTTACGCACTCATGGAAGGAGTACATGAGATTGAAAAGAGTAGAGTTAAAATCACTAGCCAGAACAAAGACCTACCCCACCAAAAAAAATTAAAGTTTGTAGTTGGTGTAAATTGTAATGAACCATCAGCAGCAGCAGCAGCAGCAGCAGCAGCAACAGTGGAAGTAAATGTACATCTTCAGGTCTTTGATGAGAGGGCATTCAAAGTTTCCAACTAACCCAGATGCTTTGTCCCACATTGAATACCTCTGATCATTTCTGATCAGAAATATTTAAGATCAGTATAGTAGACAAGAAAACGGTTGTGTAGCAAGAGTGATCATCATCAGGAACTATTGCAATTCAAGGCTGTCTTAATTTGCTGGACAGTAGTTCCGATTAGGTTATTAACGGTATTTACCGACTCCAAGTTCAGCTTAGCGGATGGCAAGCTGCTCACCAGAATTTGTAATGCCACTGTGACTAGTGATCCACTCCCATTTGCATTGCAAGAACTTGATGAGGCGCCATCCCCTTGATCTGCCCGCCCATCTGGCGAAATGGTGAATCCTGATGGCAGGAGGGGAATGTAGGAAGAATCCTCGCCGCTCATTGCAATGTTGATGGCCGGTAGGTCAATAGGAGAGTACACAACAAGTGAGCCTGATGAGTCTATGCAGCTCTCTTGGAGTATCAACATGTTGTTCTGGTTAGTGTTGAAAGCCTATACACGTTACAAGGCAATTAATTTGCAATCTATATAATTAAGTAGTCCTTAAATTAAGTTGCATCTAACAATGAAGATACGAGGGTAGGGGTACATAATGACTTTTTTGAAATGCTAATAACAATTTCCAATACGAAAAACAGAATTACTTGTTTCGCAAATATAGAGTTGTCTTACTCGAAGAACAGATATACAGTTCCCTGGATGCGAACCATTTGCTATGTGGGCAACATCTTGCACTGCATTGCCATTTGAAAGCACATCCCACTAGAGGAAAAATTCAAAACCAATTTAAAAGTTGAATATAATTTAATCTGAATCTGATTAGTATGTTACAAAATTTGAGCAACAATTTCTAGTAAGCGTAAATTTACCTGAGGTCGAGTTCTTTCATCCTTGAAAAAATTGAAGACATTCTGTGGCGATAATGGGAGCCAAATGGTAGTACCTGCACTAAGAACCACACCGTTGGGCTGACCAGGATCGGTGCTCTTATGGATAGCAACTCGGACTCCAATCTCGTCCATCCCAGAAAGGGTGGTCCATCTATGTCCGTTGGATGCACTAATGTTTGCGCAGAAGTTGTTCACCATCCTTTGAGCAAGTTTCATCAAGCTCCTCTTTCCTTCGGGCGATGGAATCACTAATTGTTTCACAAAAAATAAGAAAATAATGTTGAAATTTAGCTGCTAGGGTAGAATGTTAATGATCGTTGACTAACTACGCTGTTGAAAATTGATACCTCCTTCAAGATCTCTTGTATAAGTGCCTGAAACCATTTGACACGCAAATCTTTCACACATTCTCTGCAGAGCAGCAAGCCACCGTTGAGCTCCAAATGCTAATCCGCTGTGAATAAGATCTCTATAAATCCGATGAGTTGGAACTTTGTCTTCTATTTCCACATGTTCCACCCAAGTAACCTATTTATTCGCAATGATATGAGGAAGTAAGTGAAGATATTACCATTACCTTTCACATACAGAAAAAAATACTTTTTGCTTGTGAAACAAACCTTGGAATATCCATTTGGCATGTCTTGAATCAAGCACCCAGAAGGAAGCCTATGAGATCGACATTGGTTTGCAAACTGATTATCTTGTGGAAAACCGTAAGAGACATCGACAATTGCCCACAGGCCTTGCTCGATTTGCTGACAATAACGAAGGAAGTAGAACTCCCGAGTTGGTACCAATGGTGAAAGCACTTGCAACTCGTTGTGCATCTAGGTAAATCCTCTAAGTGATCAGAAACTTATCCAAGCATAATTCCAGCAGAAGATTAGACAAATCAAAATAAAGTAAAAAGATTTTAAGCCACATACCAACTGCAAAGAGCCATGACCACCCAACATTCCAGATGATATTACTTCGATTGTTCTTGCCATTGAGACAATTGTTGGAAACAGCTCCGCATATTTGTTCTGCAAACTTCAAATTGTTAAACACTTGGATATAAATTATTAAGCTACAATTCAGGTTTTGGGAATTGCAAATTAGACGACAATACAGAGAGAACTAGGAGGAGAGAGAATTACCAGGTCAATAAACATGTCAACTAATGCTAAACCACTCATGATAACCACACCAGAATCTCGTGATGCTTCAATTCTGACATAGGGGTTTTTCGAATGACTAGTAGCCCTCGGAAAAATCCTCTCATAGGTTTCAAGATTAAGAACATCCCTCCCATCAGCAGAAGACTTCATCCACAAAGGTTCATTGGTCTGCATGAGCCTAAGCAACTCTGCCATGGCATTTGCAGCAATGTCAGTCATGAGGGACTTATCCATGTCCGAAAACCCAGGAGGCTGGTAAAGCAAATTGGGCATGGTAGATGAAGCACTCCCCGGAAGTAGATCAAGATCAAGAGAAGGGCCAGCCAATCCATGGCCCCCAAAACTTGCCATTGATAAGTCCAAAGACGAAATATGAATAGGCTGCACTGGTGGGAGCTGGGAAATTGGCCTCCCAATGTATTTTGCAGCAATACTAGACACTCTATCTAGCTGCAAATGAATGAAAGATTGAAAATTTGAATATACACATACTAAATAAACATAGTAACTGAAAGAAAATTGCATCAAGCTTGAAACTTCAGTAACAAAATCGAAATGGAAATCGAGTGAAAACCTCTTGTTTCAATTGGGCATTCTCCATTCGCAATTTCTGTTCATCAAAGTAGGAATCTTCGTTGAGTGGAGGGACACCGCAAGAGGGGCAAATGACATTCTTGAGGGCCTCTCTGATTGCAATGTTTTCGCATCGGATCTTGTCGTTCTCTGCTCGAAGTGCGCAGTTGTCCGCTCTCTCGTTTTGCGCCTGCCATTAGTAGTAGAGCAATGAGGCACAAAGAAATGAAGAAAAAATTGCAGTAATTTAATTATCAAGCAAAAGAGTGAGTGAGTAAGAATTTACCTTCATCTGGGTCCTGCGGTTTTGGAACCAAAATTTGATCTGGCGAGGAGCCAAACCCAACTCTCTGCTCAACTGCATCCTCTGCTTTTCATCCGGGTGAGGGCACTCCTTATACATTCTTCATAGTTCATATCGAACATATGCAGCCAAAATTATCAGTTATTCCGATCACTCCCACATTGCCAACAAATCAGACACAGAAATGCAGAGCACTAGTTGTAGACTTTAGACTTACCCTTCAAGCCTCTGAATCTGGTGAGCAGTGTGACGGTGGTAGCGCTTCTTCCTTCTTTGAGAGCCGGAGGTGTCGTGGTGGTGGTCTCCGCCACCAGAGCCACCGCCTCCGCTGCCGTACTCCATTTTCCTCCTCTAATTCTTCAGCCACACGCACACTAGTAGTTCTGTCCTGAGTTGGGAAGTAGCTAGAAGAAAGCTACTAAATGGTTTTATGATCACTCGATCAGCAGAAGAAGCTAAGTCCCACGAGAGAAACAGCAAGCAAACAAGAAGAGTGACTGTGATGTATTTATATGGGTTTTGACTTTGTGTTGTTGTTTGTGGGATATATCGTATATATACACACACGTATATACGTATATATATAATGGGGATTTGGAAAACTGGGTTTAAGGAGGAATTGTGGTGGTTTGAAATATATATATAGAGAAAGAGCATCAGTTATGGAAGCCAAGGACAGTAGCCATTAGTGCACCAAAAATTTCATAAACGGCTGCCAAAAGATTATCAAGATATCGGCTTGATTTTGGAAAGATTAAATCTTGGACCTGTAATTAACTTTTACCATAACAAAATCACCCACAAGTATCCAATATATATGTAGAGAGAGAAAATGAGAGAGAGAGGACCAGGCAGTCACCCCTCTCACTATCCCCACCTCCACTGATTTCTGCTGTTTTTGTAACTGATGAGTTTTGGAAGCGTTTGCTTTTCTACTAACGACTCCCAAAGGTCCAAGAGAGAGAGAGAGAGAGAGAGAGAGGAGAGAGAATCAAAAGGTAGAGAAATTTAATTTCTCAACACACCCCATTGGAGGGCATAATACTTTTCTGGTTTTTTTGTGTGTGGTGGTACAAATATAGAAGGGGGTACACTCAGGGCCAGGTGTATAGCCGTTGAGCTTTTAATACCAGCTCCCTAAACCCTACTACTTGCTACTCCCACCCACCGGTGGACAACACTGCTCACTTCCCGGCTACCTCATTCAATTCCCCACCCCCTTATTATGACAAATATACCCTTTTCCTCCTTCCCACTTCCCAATTTCCACCACAACTTTTGCGTTTTTAATTTTTAATTTTTTGCTTTTCTTGGTTCTAATTCTGGTATATTTCTTTCTCAGGTTGTTTAATTCTACAGAAACTATATATTTTTTTTTCAACTTCAAAGTACGAAATTCATTTACAAGAAAATTTGAAATTCGTACACATGAAGGATATGGGACAAATTAATGGGCTCGATAAAAACTTTGCAGAGAATTTTCAACTCGATGGAAGGAAAAAAAGAGCGTCCCGTACCTAAGTTACAAGGATAAATTATGTTCTACAATGAGATTTATAATTACTACATGATATGGTTATTTACGGTTGTTTTTTATTTCAAATTATTTAGATTATGAAATTCTACTTTATTTTCACGTGATGTGATTTACCAATCATGGTCTAAAAATATGACCCCTAACATTTTTCTTAAAGAAATCAATCTCTTTCGCATTTTTCTTTGTTGACATAGACTCGTCAGATCTTCTTTGTGAGAAACTTGATGATCTTTCAATTACATCCGTTCATCATATATTGTGCGGTCAGAAATCATTGTAATTTTTTATATTTAAAATTGAATATAAACAGTACTTGATAAAAATTGACCGCACGATGTACGATGAACAAATGTGATTGAAAGATCTTCATAATTCTCATAAGGGTTGAGGATCCGGTGAGGATCCTCTATCTCGACACAGACTACCACGTGTGTCTAAAAGTCAAACGTGATTCTACTTTTGGGCTGCAATCCTCTCAACCCAAGTCAAACTCACCTTCCATTTCAACGATTCTTTTTCACTCTTGCGCCAGTAGAATCCAATTATATTATATTATAATAAAACCCTTAATGTTTCACTTGAAAGAAAAATGAACTACATATATGTTGTCGGGAACGATTTTAAAAAATATATTGTAAGATTTTCCAAAAAAAAAAATATATATATATTGTAAGATGCGTACTATTTTTTAGAGTAATGTTAAGTAGATCAAAATTTTAAATCAAATTATGTGAACTAAATAATGTGTTAATGATTGAATTATTAATCAAATATCAATTAACATGTTTATTTTATATTAGTGATACATCATGTGATGAATAAATTTAGTTTAGAAATTTGATCTCCATAACATTATTCTTTTGGAGACGCTCTTAAAAATATTTTTGTTGATTCGCATTAAAAGGTGGGTCATTAATAAAGCAAAAATAAATAAAGGTTATCTATAAAACGTTACAACTGATTGCACCTATGTGATCTGTTGGTTTAACAATATTCAATCTACAGTGTGTTTGAAAGAGATTTTACATTTGAATCATAATTCATTGTAACTCATCGGTGGTTAACGAGGTGTCCAAAAAAAAAACAAAAAACAAGGTGGTGCTCACTTGCTATAAACCTTTTGTTTTGTACTAGTTTCCTTCCAAATCGATCGCTTGGTCAATGTCCGGTCAAATATTGGACAATTTTTAAGGATGGAACCGGATTCCCTTCGAATCTAATAAAACTGAGCCTACTGAGTAAGAGATCTGGACCGTTAAAATTTGATCCAACGGTTACAAATAGGGAGACCCTCTAAAAGTTATAATAATTATAATTGTTGGATCAAATTTCAACAGCTCGGATTCCTTGCTTAGTAAGCTTAGTATATTTAGGTCCTGAGGGGATCCGGTTCTTTAAGAATGATTTAAGGCGGAATGACTTTGATTGAGTTTGACTTAGTAAGGTGCTTACATACCTTATATTTCACAAGCCTCTGATTTTGTCATTTTCTTTTTATAAACTCCTCCAGCTTTATCTTTCCCCGATTGGTATTTAATTGTTTGTTTGTTTGTTTTGATTGATTTTTATACTTCAAAACAGGCCAGTACAGTACCCCCAGCTTTATTAAAAAACAAACAATATGGCCTGTACCTAAAATATTACTCTAATTATCGCATACATGAATGCAAACTTTTGATTGATTATTTGCCAATGTGCTTTGCATTTTTGCCAAGAAAAAAAAAATCGAAGTAAAACATGAAGAACTGAATTTAGGGTGGCAAGGTGCGCGATGATGACCCCTTTTATATATATATATATATATATATTATTAATTTATTACGAAAAATAAGAGGAGGATTCGAAACTATTACAATAATTTAGAGGATGATAAGTTTCGAATTCCATGAGTAGAAACGCACTACCATATCCATTAAGATATTGAATCACATGCACACGATGATGACAATTCAAAAGCCATGAAGATGAAGATTTATCTGTTGTTACGATCGTTTGAAGTGAAAAATGTAACCTAAATGGTTGAGCAGTTAATGAAAGTGATCTACTAGTACAAACAAGGGAAGTAAATCAAAATTAGGAAGATCATGAAACTGATTATTGGATTTGATCCTTGATAATCCCAAAATATATTGTTTGGGGTCGGGGCAGTAGGCATTGGATCGAGTACTATAAGAATATATGGAGGTTAAGATCCTAAATGGGAACATGTTTCTACCTAGTTTTTTTTTTTGATCAAACGATATATTTGTTAGATTACATGTTAAACTAGAGAGTCGATAGAATTCGAACCCACGCCGTGATGCAAGGGCAACACTCCTCTACCACTGTGGTAGAGGGCCACTTGCCATGTTTCTACCTAGTTGACGTCGCTATGTTATGTGAGTGTCTTATAGGTCATTTTACCTTCTACACATATTTGTTAATTTTTTACCAGTGATATTCTTCAATTAATTCGATCAAACGACTGTTTATTGAGAACTGTGTATGGGAAGTAAAAATGAATGTGTAGATATCATTGTACAAAACGTTGCATATGCTAAAAGTTAAACCATATTAATTAGGTATTAGTCAAGGATCAAAGGTGCGGCGATTGATGTTACATATTCGTCTAAAACTTGTACTTCGTACGTTGTTGAGAGAATCTTACTGAGATAGGGAATTCAGTTTGTTATACAAAGGCTAAGGATTGATTAAAAGAGTAAGAGTTTCTAAACCCGACCCACCAAATACCAATAATTTGTTATACTGACTGAGATAGGTACCAATTGAAACCCGACCCACCAAATACCAATAATTTTCAAACATGCATGTATATTACTTGCATATGCATAAAATATAACATTTATTAATAAACACACTTGTTTATTTATACTTTAGTTCAATAGTGAAATTCAAATATTAAGTAACAAATAGTGATTCTACAACACCAAATTCACATGCTTTGAGCGTGATAGAACATGCAATTTGAATTATTTGTCACTCATACTCACTTAAAGAATAAGAAAAAAAATTAAATAATCTCAACCCGTGTGAAACATGCCCAACCCAACTCGTCTTAAAATTATGAATGAGTTGGTTTTCCCATTTTCTTAGGTGAAAATAATGTCAAATCTGAGCCTATTGATTTGACCAGTTGAATTTCAACTCGACCAACCCATCCAATGCCCACGCCTAATAAATAGAATACTTAAAACATATAGCTAGCCAAGTAGGCATGTTAAATAGTTCCATGGAATTTCGGGTGCCCTCACTAATTTGCATCATGAACATAGGACAATACTAGTCAGCACCCAGTTCACTCACAACCTATGTTCCCTAATAAACTAAAGCCACATGTAGTTTTAAGTAAAGTGATGTTACGTAGATTAAATTTGTAGACTAACTTTACAACTAAATGATGGATAACCAAAATCTATTTTCTTTCTCTCTTCCTTTCCTGTTCTCTCTCTTCAAGCCCAGAAACCACTTTCCTCCCTCGCCAGAAGCTCGTCGACATCATCGTCTATTACTTCCGGCAACTCCCTCCCGACCCCCCCCCCCCTCATCTTCTTCACTCTCTTCCTAAACCCTAAACTCTGAAAGTGGAGCTCAATAATCCTCACCATCTCCATCTTCTTCAGGATACCGAAAGCGAGATTTGCAGGATTATCAAAGTCGTCGCCGGAAGCGGAGGTGTCTAGTTCTCGTCATCGAAGCAAGCCGCCACCGGCCTACCGACTACTACGCCAACGACCTCATCATTTTGTTGCGAGGTTGGATGACGGGATGAGGGTGGTCAACGTTGTAGAGAGGGAGTGGGGGTCGGGTTGCCGGAGAATAGAAGAATTGGGCGGGTTGGAGACGAGGTCGACAAAGAATGGTATATCTGTTGGTGTTTAGTTAGAGAGTTAAGAGTGACATATAGCATTTTTTTTCATTGAGTCACATAATTAGCATCCAAGTATTGTCTATGAATATATATCATGCTTTAAGGAAAATTGCTTAAGGAGAGGGATCCCTATTTTTTTCAAAAAATGGGGATTAGGTGTGGGGGTCACTCCACATCGAATTTCAACGATCCGAACCGTCTATTTTTCAAGTTACACCTCATAGATCATTCTTGCAAAATATTAGCCGAATCTAAAATATTTAAGACATCTAATTGAGTTCAAAAATATTAACGAATACTTTGTTATATAAGAAACAATGAAATTTTATCTTGATAATTAAATAGGCAAATGGTTTCGGATTGAATTGAATTTTTGCAAGGATGATCTATGAGGTGTAACTTGAAAAATAGACGGTTCGGATCGTTGAAATTCGATGTAGAGTGGGCCCCACACCTAATCCCCATTTTTTGAAAAAAATGGGGATCCCTCTCCTTAAGCAACCTGCATGCTTTAAAGTGCCATGCAAGATAGAGAGCTAGGAACCTTTGACCTGAAGTAATTAATCTTAAAATTAAGCCTCGTTGTTTTAATTATAAGGTCTCAATGAATTTGCTTCACTAATTAAAGAGGGATTAATTTGCACTGCACTTGTTTCATTTAGTGGTTCAATTACACACATGGAAATTTAATTTGGTTGGCGAATTTAATTAACTTGATCGTTCCATGAAAAATAAAGGATCCATAAATTACAGTGTATGTTGAATATGTTTGTTCTAACTCTTTGTTAACCATATCGAAATATATATTTTTTTAGGGTTAATCAAAAGATACATATATGTATGTATATATATATATATATATATATATATATATATATATATTGCAAGGTAATAGTTTGTGCCAAATATATTAATTATGGTTGGAAAATTTGTTTGATGAGTACTGTATTAAAAGAAATTGAATATTAATTTTCATAATTACAGCCTTATTAATACTCGATCGATACATGCATGTATCATTCGTCACACAATATCTTATGGTTTTGAGCTGATTTCACAAAGTAGGATGAGAAATGGATTTCAATTGAAAAAAATTGAATGTTTTATTCAAGGGCATTCCCAAATCAAAATACGAAAATTTTCCACCAACTGGCGTCTAACTGGTGCTGAAATTAATGTTTAATTCATGGTCCAGAACCATGTGGTTAAAGGGGGATCGAAATACGAAATTTTTCCCACCGACGGACATCTAACCGGAGGAAAAAATCTATCAAAGGGCTGCGTGATGTGAGAGGAGTGTGGCAAGATTCAGAGTAAGGAATCAAGTCAACGGTTTTGGATTATTTCTAGGATATTTTTGGTTCTTAGGTTGTGGTGAATAATGCAGTGGTTGTGGTTGAGGTTGTGGGTGCGGTGGATACTCGAGTTACTCAAGAGATGAATGAATCTCTGATGTAACCTTATTCAGACAAGGAGATTAAAGCTGTTGCATTTCATATGCATCCTTCAAAATTACCGTCGTCGCCTCTTTTTTACCAACGTTTTTGGGACGTTGTTGGACATAATGTGATAGTACGCTCCTCCTTCTCGACTACGGGAAGGTTAGTGAGATCAGTGTGTTTTACTCATATGTTGCTTTAATTTCGAAGTACGATGCTCCTCCGGATATGACGCAACTCCGACCATTAGTTTGTGCAATGTTTGTATAAAATTGAAGCAAAGGGCCGGGTTGGCGAATCACCTAAAGCTTATTTTTCCTTCCATTTATCGCCCCACCAAGGTGATTATGCCGGGTAGGTTGATATCTCATTACACATTGGTGGCGGTTGAGATTGGGTATTTCCTGCACAATAAGCGGATAGTAATGGAAGGGTTTTTGGCTCTCAAGTTGGATCTCAGTTGGCCTATGATAGGATGGAATGGGTGTTCTTAGACGATATAATGATAAAGTTAGGGTTTAACGAGGCATGAGGTTACGGCTATATATCCAAATAGTGGTTTCATTTCTCAAATTTTCGTCATGCATTCTTTTAACAAGCCACTTGGAATGACAAGGACCGAGCAAATAAAGAGAGTTAGTTAATCAATTTTTTGATGAAAATTTTGTTAGGTTTTTTAGTAAAAATGATCTCTAAGATTGATGTAGCTCCTCACTTTGGTCCTTGATTGATAGAAGTGGTCATTGAATTTGTTCACCGTAAATTATTTTGGTCATTCTGTGAAAAATCTGTCAATATCCTCGTTAAATGGAGGGGTTGATTTGACAAAAATACCCTTAAAATGTGGTAACATAGTCGTTCACTTGACAACTTAACGAGGATATTGACATTTTTCACGAATGGACCAAAATGAAATATGGTGGACAAACTCTATTTATTTTCATTGTCAGTAAGTAAGAAATTATGTCAATGTTAGATTCCGTTTTGGCTAAAAAAGCCAATTTTTAGGCTTATATATGAATTAGTACGAGTAATAAAAGATCTTAATAGTCTGTTGCGGCAAGTCATTGCCATTATATTATGGAAGGTTTCGTGGTAGGGAAGGTTAGTGTGTTGCAGCTGCATCTGTTTTTTCAATAGCCGTTTAAAGAGATTATTAAATACTTCTGCTAGAAAATTCAAATGTATAGTGACAAAAACAATCAAACAATTCTCCCTTCAATATATGAAAATGGAGAACAATATCGCAACATGCACGATTGTGTTAATGTTTTGTATCTTCGACTGTTTCTGTAAGAGGTTTTCAGAGCAAAAACAGAGAATGAGAATAAAAGGGACGGCTGCACACACTGACTTGCAGCAGCAACCACTTTTCATATATATATATATATATATATATATATATATATATATATATCATTAGAGCAGTAGGGTTTACATCCAACATCCTAAATATCTCAATTTAGGAATAAGACAAAAGACATAACCTAATACTACTCTAATCTAGGCCTTACATTTTCAGTTTTAATCTCAGCCCTTCATTTCTCTCTTGGACTTTAGCTTGAGAAAACTAAACATTAGCCTATTTTAAACAAAACCAGCCATTGGCTTCCTATTTGTTTTGCTGGAGACCGTTTGACTTCCAACACTCCCCTTCAAACTGTTTCCTGCTTGCACTCCCAGTAACTCCCTGAGATATACAAATCTTTCCTTAGGCAATGCCTTGGTAAAGATATCTGCAATTTGCTCCTCTGATTTGCAGTAAAACAGTTCAATCACATTCTCTTGCAAAGCTTCCCGTATGAAATGATATTTCCTTTTGATGTGCTTTGTCCTCTGATGAAAGACAGGATTCCTTGTCATGGCTATGGTAGATGTATTGTCACACATTAGAGGTGTGGCATCTACTTGCATTTCTCCAAAGTCTTTTAGAACAAACCTAAGCCAAATAGCTTGTGAAGTGGCTTCTGCAGCTGATACATATTCAGCTTCTGCAGTGGACAAAGCTACACTTTGCTGCTTTACTGAAGCCCAAGAGAAAATCCCTGAACCGAGAGTGAACGCATACCCTGAGGTGCTCCTCTTATCATCTTCACTGCCACCCCAATCACTATCACAGAATCCAACAAGAATGGCAGCCTCACCTTTATCATATTTGATACCATAATCAACAGTTCCTGCAATATATCTGAGTACCCTCTTGGCTGTTCCCATGTGAGTTTTTGTTGGATTATGCATGAACCTGGAAAGCAGACTTGCTGCATACATCACATCAGGTCTAGTGGCAGTAAGGTAGAGAAGACTTCCAACTATTCTCCTGTAAAGATTGGAATCTGCAGGTTTTGCTCCATCATCTTTGATGAGTTTCTCATTCGAGATCAGTGGTGTAGCAACTGATTTACAACCTTTAAGACCGAACTTGTCTAATAAGGTCTGAGCATATTTCTTTTGGTGGATAAGTATCCCTTCAGTTCCTTGGACAATTCCAATTCCGAGAAAGTGGTGTAATAAACCCAAATCTGACATTTCATACTTCTGCATTATGTCTTCCTTGAAGTCTTCCATCATATTCTCATTGTTGCCAGTGAATACTACATCATCAACATAGATTGCAACTATGAGGATATCAGTTCCATTTTCTCCTTTCACATATACAGTAGCTTCACTAAGACTTTTCTTGAATCCTCTTTGTGAGAAGTAAGTGTCGATCTCACTGTACCAAGCTCTTGGAGCTTGCTTGAGCCCATACAAAGCTTTCTTTAACCTGTAAACTTTATCTTCCTCATTTTTGACTTCAGAACCTTGAGGTTGATCAACATAAACTTCCTCCTCAAGTACATCATTCAAAAACGCAGATTTGACATCAAGTTGGAATAAATTCCAACCCTTTTGTGCAGCAAGAGAAATCAGAGTTCTAATGGTGTCCAATCTAGCTACTGGAGCAAAGGTCTCGTTAAAATCAACTCCTGGTTGTTGAGAGTAACCTTTTGCTACCAGTCTTGCCTTATTCTTCTGCACTGTGCCATCCAGGTTAAGTTTTGTTTTATACACCCATTTGACACCTATCACAGGCTTGTCACTGGGCCTACTGACTAATTCCCAAGTGGAATTCTTCTCAATCATTGCCATTTCTTATTCCATAGCTTTCTTCCAGGCTATATCACTCTCAGCTTCTTCAAAGTTCTCGGGCTCCACTATGCAGAAGTTGCAGGTTGCATATATCTCACTCAAGCTCTTCAGTTTCACAGGAGTAGAGCTAGAGGTGGAGTTTTGAGAGACAGAACTTTGTGTATTTTGAGAGTTTTCACTCTGAGATTGAGGTGAAGTATGCTGAGGTGATTGCTGCAACTGAGGTTGTTGAGATTGATTTGGTGAGTGAGCAGAGATTTGTGTTTGTGATTCCACTTCATTTTCTGTTTCACCAATTGTAATTGGTACAGCTATCTCATCTTCTACACCATCTTCCCAATTCCACTTTGTGTCTTCATTGAAGACCACATCCCTTGAAATGTTGATCTTTAGTGTTTTCAAATTGAACAGTCTATATCCCTTTTCACAGTTACCATACCCTACAAAAATGCACTTGTTGCTAGTTTCCTGCAATTTGTGTCTCAACTGTGAAGGTATCAGTGCATAGCATACTGAGCCAAACACCTTTAGGTGTTTCACACATGGTTTTCTTCCACTAAAGACTTCAAATGGAGTCTTCTTCTCCAAAGAACTTGTTGGGCATCTGTTCAGCAAATAGACAGCTGTGTTCACAGCTTCTCCCCAAAATTGATAGGGAATCCCTTTCTCATGGAGCATGGACTTCGCCATTTCAATTATGGTTATGTTTTTCCTCTCAGCAACCCCATTCTGTTGGGGGGTATAAGCTACTGTTAACTGTCTTTCTACTCCCATGTTTTCACAGAAGGAGTTGAATTCAATTGAGGTATACTCACCTCCCCTGTCACTTCTTATTTTCTTGATCTTGTAACCACATTGTAATTCAACCATCATTTTGAACTTCTTGAATATACTAAATACCTCAGATTTTTGTCTCATGAAGTACACCCAACACATTCTAGAATAATCATCTATGAAGGTTAGGAAGTATTTGTTACCACTCACTGTTGCAGTTTGCATTGGACCACATACGTCTGTGTGAATGATTTCCAATGGTTGTGTAGCTCTCCAAGACTTTCCTACTTCGAAACTCTCTCTGTGGTGCTTGCCGAGAACACACCTTTCACAGACTTCTTTTCCTCCATGCAGTTTTGGTAGTCCTTGAACCATCTCCATTCTCTGCAGATCTCTTAAGCTTTGAAAGTTCAAGTGACCATATCTTTTATGCCATAACCATGTGCTTTCAGTGACACTAGCCCTCAGTGAGATAGCTTGATCATAACTGAGTAGCAAAGGAAAACTTCTGTTCTCTGTCATTTCTACTCTTGTGACCACGTTCTGCAAACTCCTATCATCAAAGATTTCAACCATGGAATCTCCAAAGAGTAAGAAATAACCATGTGCGATCATTTGGCCCACACTCAATAAATTCTCATCAAGTCCAGGTACCAACATAACCTCTTTGATGTATCTTCTTCCTTGCTTTGTGTCAATCACCAAGGTGCCTCTACCAGTGGCACTTACAAGTTGACCATTGCCCATCTTAACCTTCCCAGCGAATTCTCTGTCAATATTGATAAGTAGAGACTCCTGTGCAGTCATATGATTGCTGCACCCACTGTCAATGTACCATACATCTTTGTTCTTCTCAACAGTTGTGACATTACAAGCATAGAACATATTCATCTCCTTTTCAGTCTTTTGTGCATAGTTCACTAGTTGGCTTCTTTTAGAATCACAATCTTTGGACAAATGACCAAACTTGTTACATTTACTGCATTTAGGCTTCCCTTTGAACCAACAGACGCCAAAATGAGTCTTATCACAGATTGTACACTGTGGTTTTGTCCCACCAACACTATTGTTCTTGGTAGACTCACTTGGCCTTCCTTCCCATTTCTTAGGCTTCCCTTTCCATGGCTTCTTTTGTTGCTTGAAATTATTATATTGCCCAGTTGCATTTCCTTCTTTAGGATTAATACTAAGTGACTGAAAAGCCCTCTCTGTGGTTGCATCAGCATGTCTCCCTAGCCTTTGCTCAAAAGCTCTCAATGAGGCTGTAACCTCTTGTGCATCAAGTGTATC